>VYZX01032369.1:534273-552698 GCA_013401335.1 Brachypteracias leptosomus
GGCTGTATGGGGAAAATCAGCTCAGACAGACCCACTACAAGCCCAAACCATAAAGTTACGGGCAAACACCACTTAAACTTGCAGTATTGCAGGAGTGAATGCCTATTTTGTAAGTAATTTGTAATTTCAGAATGGTATGAATAGGGCACAATAATAAGTTTTGTTATACTTTCATCCTCTTTTGTGAATTACTACAATCCCAAGAACATATAACTACGCCAGTATGATGGCATGGTATCTTAGATCCAGAATTTCCAAAGCACTATTCAACTACAAGGACTCTACAAGTCAAAACTCAAACCTCTTTTCCTAGCATTTCCTACAGCAGACTGTGACAAGGCTGACCAGGGCAAACCTGCTGTTCAACAGCCAGCCCTACCCAGACACCTCCACCACAGGAGTCTGGGAAAGAAAGTGAAAAAGGCTCTGAGTGACACTGCCAGGGAAACTTCAGGCAAAAGAAGCACAGTTAGAAAACCTGGAACCCCGAGGTATGTACCACTGTGCCAAAGTTAGCACTAGAGACACTCACAGCAGCTCTATGGATGTGCCACACAAAGAGCAAGATGGCTTTCAGCTCTGAAGCACAGTCAATTTGCACCCTGGTAATAGAGCAGTAACCCCATCCACACCAACAGCTAGCACCTATTTTGCACTACTGCCGAGATAAGATAAAAAGCAGGCAAAGGTGTCCATAGCTGTTAGACCACCAGCCTTTCTCATCAACACAATTAACTATTTGGAATGACTTTTATAAAAAAAAGCAGAGTTACATATAAATAATCCATCTCATCTATTCCTTTTTGCGTACATTTACGTTTTTGTTTTTTTAAAAGTCCTTTTTAAAGACCTACACTACCGTGGTATGATGTCTTACTGGATTAGGGAATATGCTGTATCTCTGAGAGGCACATGATGAAGCAAAGAATGACACCAAGTTGCCAGTTCTTTGGTCATCCTCAGCACATTTCTGTGCCAGTGAAATGCCAAAGCCACAGCAAGCTACTGCACATCACTGGAGGCCTTACAGGAGTGTTCACTAAGAGGAGGTTCTGGAAGTAAATAAAGATGGCATGGTTAGATTGTGCTGTGACTATGTAGAAAAGGAGAAAACAGGTATCAGACACCAGCTATGGGCAGGGCAATATGAATTTGAAAGTGACCTGGAATTTGGTCTCATTTAGGCAGGGGAGTGACACAGACACCCCTGTACATTAATGCATCTTTCAGGACTAGGCTCCATAAGAAAACGCTCTCTCTGTGTGGCCCTTGCTATGTCCACATGGAGCAGTGAGTGCCACTCACTCGTGAAGTTGAGTACCACTCCCTTTTTTTCGCACCAGCTCAACTGCAGATCAGAGGGCTGATCTGCAAGTTTTAGTTGAGCTAGAAACATTTCTATGGTGACACAACGTGGTTCAAGACACCTTCTGTGGCTCTAGGACACTTTGGGATCTCCCCAAGCTGTCACATAAACATCAACACCAATGACCTTCAGTAGTCCAGAGTTGCACTCAGATCTATGTTCTCATCTGAACGACAGCACTGTCAAGAACGTAAATTGTGCTCTCACCTGATAGAAGAAATTAGTCACAGAAGGACCAGAAGCATCTCTCCCTCTGTTTAAAATCAGACAGGTCACAGCATTCAGATCCTCTGAAAAGACCTACCACTGGAAAATATTCCCCATCCTTTACTCAGCTAAAGAAGACATTCTCCAGTCCACCCACTCCTTCTCCTTGCTGTCCAACATAGGTGAAAACATTTAATGTTGCAATGTGGGTTTGACAACATTCCTAATAAACATAGTCTGACTTTTGAAACAATCAACAAAACCAGAAATCTACCAGAAATCCACCAGAGTTCATTCAGAAAATGACAAACCAGGTATTTCAATCACTATCATATTTCTAAAACATCCTCTAGGTGAGGAATTCACTGGAAATTATCCCCCACTGATAAGCTTCAGCAGAAACTCTTCCTTTTAGTTCCAGCAAGTTAATATATTTTACCATGAAATATTTGTTCAATATTCTGCCAAGAAAACATTTCACCAAGGAAACTCACTTTCTTTCCTCATTTCAAACACCATTTCTTTCCAAACACTTTCATTACTATAATAACTTCTCAGAGGACTTGTATTTTTAGCAGGTGACTCGAGCCACTGACCTAAACCAACAATACTTCATGTGAAAAGAACCAGCAATTTGCTTGGCTTCAGAAAACATAAAAAGAGCTCAATTCTGCTTTTATATACATATACAAATCTTCCCACTGAACTCCACCAAAGGGCACTGCCTACCCAGCAAAAGCATCCTCAACACTGAGAACATTTCCAAAGAGATTCAACCTGGGGGCTGTCTATCCACTGACTTTACCTCCCCTCAGTAAATCCAAGCCTGGGGAACAGCCCATAGCTAGTCCCGGTTCCACGTGCCCCTTCTTTATTGAGGTCCTACATTTCCATCAGATAAACTGTTATTTGACTGTAGCACAGCTATTTCCTACCTTGGCATTGACACTGCTCCAATCACAGGATTTACCTCCTCAAGCCCATCAATTAACACCTTCAAAGCTCATCTTGAGTAAATGCAACACAGCTGCCACTTGTCAGCATAGCTCAAAAATCTACACAACTATTTTTGTAGACATTTTTATAACATTTATTATATAAAGCATTAAGGTAACAACAGGCCCTGGTCTCTCTGAAACCAATGTGTTCTTTTTTGAACAACCCATGTTTGTCTACATAATTAAAAATGTTGTATTCTATATAAAGCAGAAACCTTTGGGATACAATTGTAATCACAATTATAAGTAACCTAGAGGTAGGAATACCTGTCCTCTCTCATCTGTTGCTAATACACAGTTTGTCTTATATCAAGTGTCGTCCAGCTTTTAAAGTATCCAACTTGGGGAAAAGCACTAAGTGATAACAAGAGATGTTTGAAAAGAACATCTTAGACACATTCTCAGTGGGTAATTAGATAAAACAGCTTTATCTGAAAACAAGCCTCATATAGTATCTGCTTTTCTAAGTAAACATTCCAAGACAATTTAAAACCTGAATGTAATTAAAAATTAATTTTAAAACATTAAATAATTTGCTTAGAGTTATGAGATCTGGGTTGCAATCCAGACAGTCCTATGTATAAATCGGTATAATAATAATAGTAATTCCTCTACTCTTTATTTGTGATGTCTGTCTTGATTTAAAGCCTTTCTCAGGGCAGGGACAAGCTTGCCATATTTTCCCAGCACAAATTTTTTTTTGATCTTTGTAGGTCCAAGAGATGCTGTGTATTACAATGAGAAGCAACACAGAAGTTAATATGAAAAATATTGCTCCACAAAATCTTTATTTTTCTGGACCAAGCATTTCAAGCCCACAATTACTGCTCTGTGGACTGCCAGCCACATTGTGACCTCAGCTCTATTCTCTTTATTCTAGTTATTGCACTGAAGTCTAAAAGGTATTGGCAGAATATTACAAAGATTATCAGCAAGCCAGTCGTGTACCAGATTTCCCTGTCTTATTTCTTCCATTGTAACTATATGACAAGCAGCGATAGGGACAGCTAACTATCACTTGTAAATAATACGGAGAATATTAATATGAACTGGTGTTAATTATTGCATTTTTATAAATCTGTGACAGTTGATGTATCCAGAGGGGTCTGGATCAGCACTGAGACGTGGAAATCACTCAATTTTTGCAGGGTTATCTGCAACAAAGCACTAAGGGAGAAGTATTCCAAACGACAGTATCTTGAAGATAAAATATATCTCCACAGTGATACTTCAAGTTCAGCTCCTCTAAGCCAGTGTCTCTGTGCCCTTACATTTCTATTAGAAATGGACACAGTGCATTTGTATGTACAGAACAGCCTCAGATTTTTTTTTTTTCTCACTACAACACAAAACCCCTTGTTCTCCCTTAACTTTAAGTTGACTTGGCACTTTGGCAGTATAAAACCGAGCATGACAAATACAGTGCATTGATCTTCCAGGGCCCTTTGCCCTTGCTCCCCTTCTGCATTGCTGCTGATCTGCAAGCTGCAGCATGTGCTGGAGCTCACCCACAGCCCATCAGCCTGCTTTCCTGACGGATCTCGTGTGTAATAGCCTGCCCATCTGGCACTGAACTAAACCACAGACAAGGGCACTTCAGAAATGATTAGCCAGCATATACATGCAGCTTTACAGCCAGCTCCTCTGACTTAAATATCAAGACATTTCTTCTCCAGTCTTTCCCTCAAACCTCATTACATTCATCGTTAACCTCGAACCAGTGATGGCTTGTTTGGGATGCATTACAGTTAAGCCTGTCGAAACAGTACCTCTCTTTTATTAACAGAGGTCCCATAAAACCCTGCATTTTTTATCAGAGTGACAACATTCTGGCATACGCGTTGCCCTTTAGGAACTTAAACATTAACATGTGCCTATTTTCTATTGCTAATGTGAGTTGGAGGCACAAACTAAAAATGCAAAGCAATAGGAAGTTTCTTAAATACAGGCTTTCATGCTTTTTCAGCTGGAAGTCAGCACCAGTTGCCCAGCTCTCAGTGTCAAAGCCTGCTTTAAAACTGGGTGTCTGTGTAAGCTTATCATATCAAGCATTATTCAACAATCTTATCTTCCATTTTACCCAGGCTTGTCAGTTTTATTTCTGTATTTTGCATCTGGATGTCAAGAAGACTCTGCAAAGAATTCCAGTATTCCCAGTCACTTTGCTGATGTTTAAGGAAGGCTGTGTAATCACAGATCTATCAGCTGTTGCCTGCCACTCCTGTAAGATCTGCTCCTACACAAGGTAACATCTTCCCCTCTCCCTTAAATCACACCATCCACAGGTTGTACAGATGAAAAGACAAGTACCTGCAGGCACTATCACTGGGGGTGAGTCCCCAAAATTCAGTATCCAGTAGGAATTTTTACTGAAGTGCCTAAGATTGCTCTCCTAAAAGCCCACATCCAGATAAAAAGTGTGCAAGTCCTGGGATAATATGAAGCTGGAGGAAAGCATTCTGGGCTCAGATCCAGATCTAACATACAGTAAAGGGGGGCAACATACAGCACAATGCCAGGAGCCAGAGACCCACAGGACTGTGAGCAACAAAAAACTCATAATGGAAATACAAATCCCAAGAGCTTCTGATTAGGTCTTCTAATTAAACTATTGTGCAGCACTTGATACTCACGGCATCACTCCTCTTTTTAATTTTTTGTAATATTCCCATCCTTTGACTGTTCAAATCCTAAGCACTTGTTCAAAAACACTGTCTCGTACTGTGTCCTGATAAAACAGTGGCAACTGTGGGTTCCTGACCTTCCTAACAATAACACACACAGCTAAGCAAACAACTGACTGCATGTTTCAGCAACCAAGCTCAAATGTACACTCCAAAGCAAAGCACAAGCATCAGCTGTGTTACTGGTGCTCTTCATATTTTTAAAAAGAAATCATTACACAAGACATCAGTTCAAAATGTTTCCTTCATATGCACACGCTTCACAGTCAAGAGTGCTTCTTGAATTTGATTAGAATTTTCAATGGTTTCAGTTAATCCCCAGCTACGTTTTCCAGGGAATCAACTAACACTCCCTTTCTGATCTTCTCCCTACTCACTGGTTTACCCAACCTTATGCAGGGTTTCCAAGTCATAATGCAATATGAGTTTTAAAAAAGGAATTCTGCCATTGCCATCAACAAAAAGCTGAATATACTTTCTAACTCATTTAGGAATCACTTCTAACATCAGTCACTCACTAAAGCATGTGATTCTCCCTTAAACCTGTGGCAGAGTTCTTAGAAGGATGACTCCAGAGGTGAAATCCTGGCCCTGCTGAATTTACTGGTAAATTAAGAGCTCCCACTGATTTCAAAAGGGCTCAGATTTCCCCCAACACCAGCAGCAGGCAAACTCCCTTTCCCTCACTCTATTTTCCAGTTAGAGTGTTATGCCAGCAGAAGTGTTTCCAAACAGCCTGGCACGTCTATCTGTGCTTGTACTTCATCCTCTGTGTGTACGTACTTTCTCTGTACAGCCACATGCTCTTGCATATGGGAAACTAACACCCCCCTGCACACACGCACACATCTCACCCTTACATACCATGGAAGGAAAAATTACTGGAGTAAACATTTAAAGAGAAAATTATTACTTAAGGTGGAAATAACAGAAACGTGGCCTTGAAACAGTTAATCTTTAGATGACTGAAAGCAGTTAACCTTCAGGAGCGATCAGATTTCCAGCTTCTGTAGAGGCTGATCACTCTTGGGGCTTGAGCATGGTACGCAGAGTTCTCAAGGACAGCTTGATTTCTGGCATCTCTGGACAAGTTGGAAATTGTAATTGCAATCACAGGGAGCTTCTGTGCCTGGAACTGACAGGCAAACAGTTCCCCCTCCTAAGTGGCTGTACTTACAGCGTGCGTAAGTGGGGGAAGAGGGGAGACTGCACAAAAAGGACTCTGCAGTCAGATGTGTGAGGTCACCCTTTGCCACCACCCCCAGCAACTGAAGATGATGGAGTGAAAACCTGTTTGAATCGCAGCTGAAGCACACTGCCAGGCAGTGCAGTCACACTGCTGCTCATTATCAGCTATTCTTACAGAGACCCTTATGCCAGCTGGAAAGGAGGATGTTCACAAAAATGACAGCAGAAGAGGATAAGGAAGAATATCTCACTGCCACCATAAAGGATTTCATTTGATCCTAAAGCTGCCCTTTAAACCGAGGTTCAAGATTCACTCAGTTGCTATTTCCCAAGCAGCCACGCAGGCAGCGGAATGACTGCGGGGTGCCTGGATGTACTATCCAACTGCTGTTAGTAGTAATGTCTTTTCAGACTTGCAGAAGCATCTACATGGACTATTGAAGACCTGGGTCAAACACTTGGCTAGGCAGTGTGAGACGTGTACAAGGAGTTAAAAAGAATTCAATAAATAAATCAATAAATCAAGACAAAACTATTTCTCCAGTCACTTACATAGCCATATAGGGCAGGATCTTAAAAGGAGATTCAGTGTAAATGCACCTGTGTCAACTGAGAAACTGTACATCAGAGTGTGTCCATAGGGAGCCCCAAGGGCTCTGTGAAAGCCACCGAGGGCCAGGGAAGGAACCCAAACGCTTCAGCCTGGAACCTTCCTACGTCTAATCACAGAATCACAGAATGTCAGGGATTGGAAGGGACCTCAAAAGATCATCTAGTCCAATCCCCCTGCCGGAGCAGGATCACCTAGATGAGGTTACACAGGAACATGTCCAGATGGGTTTTGAATGTCTCCAGAGAAGGAGACTCCACAACCTCCCTGGGCAGCCCGTTCCAGTATCCTGTTACCCTCACTGAGAAGTTTCTTCTCATATTTAAGTGGAACCTCCTGTGTTCCAGTTTGTACCCGTTACCCCTTGTCTTATCATTGTTTGTCACCGAGAAGAGCCTGGCTCCATCTTCGTGACACTCCCCCTTTATATATTTATAAACATTAATGAGGTCTCCCCTTAGTCTCCTCTTCTGCAAGCTAAAGAGACCCAGCTCCCTCAGCCTTTCCTCATAAGGGAGATGCTCCACTCCCTTAATCATCTTTGTAGCCCTACGCTGGACTCTCTCCAGCAGTTCCCTGTCCTTCTGTAACTGAGGGGCCCAGAACTGGACACAATATTCCAGATGAGGTCTCACCAGGGCAGAGTAGAGGGGCAGGAGAACCTCTCTCGACCTACTAACCACCCCCCTTCTAATACACCCCAGGATGCCATTGGCCTTCTTGGCCACAAGGGCACATTGCTGGCTCATGGTCATCCTGCTGTCCACCAGGACCCCCAGGTCCCTTTCCCCTACACTGCTCTCTAATAGGTCATTCCCCAATTTATACTGGAACCTGGGGTTGTTCCTGCCCAGATGCAGGACTCTGCACTTTCCCTTGTTATATTTCATTAAATTTTTCCCCGCCCAACTCTCCAGCCTGTCCAGGTCTCTCTGGATGGCAGCACAGCTCTGGTGTGTCAACCACTCCTCCCAGCTTGGTGTCATCAGCAAATCTGCTGATAGTACACTCAACTCCCTCATCTAAGTCATTGATGAATATATTGAATAATACTGGCCCCAGTACTGACCCTTGGGGCACTCCACTAGTTACAGGCCTCCAACTGGACTCTGCCCCATTGACCACGATTCTCTGGCTCCTTTCCTTCAGCCAGTTCGTAGTCCACCTCACTACCCGTTCGTCCAGTCCACACTTCCTCAGTTTAGCTGTGAGGATGCTGTGGGAGACCTTGTCAAAGGCTTTACTGAAGTCAAGGTAGACCACATCCACCGCTCTGCCATCATCCATCCACCTCGTTATATCCTCATAAAAGGCTATGAGGTTGGTCAAGCACGACTTCCCCTTGGTGAAGCCATGTAATGGTGGAAACCAAGAAGAGGTAATTACGTCTTCTCTCACCCTCCCTACCTGATTAGCTAGCTGTATCTCCAGTGTACTTTCCACAACAGCATCCAGGCATATCCGAAGGAACAAAGAAAGCATGTAGACCTATCCAGATCTCTGTGGCTTTTCAGCTGAACAGGAGATAAAATTCTCTTTTGCTCGTTAGGCACATGATGTTTTTTCCTCTTGAAATCTCTGAACCAAATGTAAGTTTGATACATCTTGAGAACTTGTAAATTGAGAAATTGTAAGACAGGCTTACAATGTAGGAAAAGCTGTTTCTCTTTGTTTCTGCAGTATATCTGCCTGCTTTATTTATTTAGTTAATTAGGCCAGACATAAATAAAAGATGTGGGTATTGGCCCCCTATATGCAGCTTTAATTTGTTTGCTGCGTGCCTGGTGGAGGTCATTGTCACTTTCCACCTTTACACTTTGCTTGACAAATGCTCTCCTGCTCACTGAACGCTGCTCCTGGAGACAGCAGGGAACTACAGTAAGTCCAGGCGAAGTCAAGAAGCCCCCTAGATCTTAATTATAAAACCATAAAAGAAAGCAACTGCCTCTGAAGCTCTCTTACCAGGAAACAAATGAGAATGGGAAATTTATTTCCAACCATAAATCCCAAACCCTTCAGTTTAATTTTTCCCAAGTTAACTTTCTCACCTAGCTAAGCAGCGCTGCCTTCTATTATTAGCTTCTGGCCCAGTATCAGCTGACCACCATCAGTCAAACTGTCTTCATCTCAATGAGCTCAGGGACTCCCAAGGAACTCTGTGTATGCAGGCTTGTGCTTGCAGCCTCTAATTATTTTCTAACAGATAATGGAGCATTTAGGTTCAGAGAGGATAGATTAAGCTTGTAAGTGGATCAAACCTTGGACAGAATCACAGCTCACAGGATTACTTCCTGGAAACATCAAGCGTAAAAGCCTAGAGAGGAAAGCCTCTCACAATTGTCTGTTTCCCCATGATGAGTTAGCTTAAATATATTTTATTTAGCCTCAAAGATGGTTTGCTATGCTTTCCAACTGCAGCATGACTTTGGAATGTATTACATTATCAGTCCAGCATCTAGATTGATATTAAACCATCTGATCAGGCCAATGGCTACTTGACTTACCAGACAATTACAACAGGCCGATAATTTGGGGTTGAAGAGGGGAAACTTTTCACAAGTCCCTGTTCTACTATCAAGTAGCCTCTTAGCTGCGTATTTTCCTTTTTCCCTCACAACAAGCCATTCCTCCCTCCCTAAAACTTAGGACTCTCATACATTCTGTTACCAGCCTTAGGGTAAGGAGCAGGATGTCCTCCCTCCAGATGCCCCCAGTGCCTGCTGGTGACTCCCCTCCCTGACACACTTGCAGGCAGACCAGTAGCAAGAACACCTGCACCCTCAATTCCAGTATACTTCTGGGGTACATGAAAGTGTGACCAGCCAAGCAAGGAGGAGAAACTATACCCCACAACTGAAGCACCTTACTGAAGCATCCGAGGGGAAATTCTTTAGACTGTGAAATTATTCCAGGGATATGTTTTCAGAAATATGTGGAAAAAAGTTAAACCTACATTTTACAGACCGGTAGCAACAACCTGTACAGGGTGAAAACAAATCCACAGAAATCCATATGTACATTCTGCTTCTGGAGAAGGTAGTATGGGTTACTTGGTAGACTCCAGGTTGCACTGTTATAACAGACGTGGACTACTGCAGTGATTGAAAACTATGTAAGAAAGCAGGGAACAGAGTAAAAGAAAAAGAGCTAGCTGGGAATGTGTGGAGAAGGACTGGAAAACAGACTTTTCTGCAGTTCCCCGAAAGAAAAATTCCAAACAGGGGATGCACTTTTTGATGACGGCCAATTCATCATCCCCTGATGGGAGGAGGGTTGGAGGTGTTTGGCCATAGCAGGTGCTAACATCATGCATTATATGATTATAGTCATTACAGATACATTAGTGGGTGTTCAAGGTGCTGAAATGACAGCCCAATAGCCAAATTGTTGTTCTTTACTCCTTTAGCATAACATTTAGCAGAATTTCAGGAGCTCGCAGAGCACTTTTAGACTTACATTCTGCCAACATTAGAAGTTTTAAACAGAGCCTATGGACAATGCCACTCACGTCTATACCAGCTATTTCTGTAGACAGCAAAGTGACCACAGCACTCTCTCAGCGTGTAACCCGCTGTTTACAAGAGGCTTTACATTCTCCAGAGCCTAAGAGGAATGCTATGTTTTACTTGCAAGTACAAGGACGTACACAATCGAGTGAGAAATAACTGCTGCCAATAGCACACCTGAACTTGACAAGTACAAAGAAATGAAAAGTAAGGGCGTGACTCATATGACGACATCTCCTTCCCACTAACCTCCTCTCTCCATTCACAACCAACATGTCAGACATTTATTTGAGGAGTTAACCTCTATCATGTTTATAATGGCACTTAGCCACCTATATACCTTGAAAAAGTGTGATACAACTGCTTTGAACCTGCAAGAACTATTCATAATACTCTTTTTACTGAAATCACAACTGATGCATTTTGATTTCACTCAATTTTTTTTTACACTCAAATTTTCCTCATAAAATAACACCAGTAAACAGTATCAGGTTTTATCAGGATAGTTATACTGACCAAAACCTTGGAGTGATAGTGATTAAAACACATTTTTTCTACTATAACCTACTCTTCAATGAAAGATGTTTAAGTTATCTCCTCATAATAGCTTCACATTTTAAAAAGTTAAAAACTATGTTCTTTGTGGGACAGAGAGGAGCAGTCACATTAGAACTGTAGACAATGCCTAGGTCATCCTCTTGAAACATGTGGCTTGTTTCAGGAAATAAATGACTAGGTTAAGAGGCGAGGATGGTAGGAACATCTGTACAATTGCATAAGCAATTATTTCAAAAGAATGAAATTAAATCTTCCTCAGCACAGCACAGGAAAGGGTGTTACAGACCACTGTACATATGATAAATGCAACATTGATACAAAGTATCTTATTTCTCCTTACTGTCACTTCTATCAACTAATGATGAAGTCCAATTCTTTTTTATTATGATTAAAAATAACCTTTAGATTATTACTAACCTCTAGGACTAAAAATAACTAACTTTTTCTCACCTTGTTACCACCGGGTCAGAGACTCATGAGAAAATGTTAATTTAAAGAGAAACCCTTCCTAGTGTGGCTGTACCTTACACAGCTGAAGTCTCTAGAGTTTCCAAAAAACCTTCATCATTTCCGAGCCATTTATCAGATGTTTTGATGCATACACTGGAGGGTCCAGTGAACTAAGTCAGCTGATCAAGCTGAGTTCTGAAACCTCAGACAAGTAACTCTGTCTTTTAACGAGGACCTTCTGTTTTCTTTGTAGAGTGCTTCAAGGTTAATCAACATCAGAGGAGGAGATATTACTATTACTTCTCTATCAGATCAGGGGACAGATCCTCAAGTGGTGCAAGTTGCTCAGTTACACTGACAATTCCTCCACTCTGAGGCTGGAGTCTACAACACTGACAGCTGGCACAGGTCACACTCAGCAGCCTGCACTCCCTGCACCTTCCCTTCAAAAGGGTGCTGAATGCCAGCAGCACCCTTTCTGCAGCTCTACCATTAGCAATACTCTTGACCATTAAGCAAACATCTAATCCTCTTTTCCCCTTTAGTGCAATTCATTCCTTTTGAACAGGGCCAAAACGACCTTTTCTAATTTTATTTGTGCCCAACGATTATTAAATGTCATCAATATAAATGTGCAGTACTCTGCAAAAAGGACAGGAAATCCCTTCATGTACACAGCCTTTGTACAATTGCCGAAGAACTCAAATGTGGTAATTTTTCTGAAAAAATTAAATCCATAATTGTGCAATTCTATTCATCTCTAGATGGAAGAAGAGCCTATATAATGGGAATACATTCTCCTTGTGGTTTACAGTCTTGTTAATGCTATCCAAATTAAGCCTATACACTGGACAGAACTTCAAGACTTACAAGTCCTATGTAATTTTCAAGTTCACAGGAGGGATTTATAAAAAGAGTGCAAATTTCCATCGTCAAAAAATTGTCACTGAATAGGACATACACATTCATAGTGTCAATGAGGCTTGATCTTGACATGGAGCTAAAAACTGAGTGCATGGTCTCTGTGAACATTAATGAAAATTACCATCTTGACCCCTTATTAACAATATTTCAGATCAGTATAGAAAAAGGGCTTTTAAAATCCAGCATATTTTATTTTTTTTTCCTTCTCCTTGTTATACTTTGCTGCTGCTGACAGCTCCCAGACTCTCAGTGCTTCATTCTCAGGAACACTGAAGCAGAAGAGAGCTGAGGCTAAATTTCTGTTCCTGTGAGTTCTGCACCAGCAGAGTCTCACCTATATGGTAAGATATTCCCCTGCAACTCCTTCTCTGTCTCGTCTCTACCTTATCTGCCACGGAAAGAGAAAATATCTGGCACATGAGACAGAGGAGCTTCAGCATTCCACTGATGGGAAGACCATTCTTAAGAAAACTCCAGGTATCTTAGGGTCCATGACATCTGCACAGTGAAAAACTGAGCCCTGGCAGCAGCATTACTCTGGTAGCCCAGGCACTTACAGTTCTGGAATGGGATGATCTACATGCAACAAACTAAACAAGGCAGAGCATTGCCTCATACAGATCTGCCCAGCTCTACAGCTTCAGAGAAGCAGCACTGACCTACCCATGGCCACTGTGTAACCTTGGTTGGTTGGCTGAACATTGCTGCAGGAGAGAATGCTGTGGACACGCATTAATACTGAGACAGCTTGTCAATGACTAAGGGAGGGAGGGAAATGGCCTATGCACAAACTCTCAGCAGCTGAGTTTTTTCTAGGGACGTGATATTGTAGCATTGATTGAACATCAGCACAATATTGGTCCTGTGTACAAGCCTTATTCTACTAATTAAATGTAAGGAAAGAAACTGGCAGAAATTCCTCTTCTTAATCTCTGTGGACTACAGAATGACCCAGCCTCTCCATCAACACTCACAGACACTGATCATCTCTTACTTACATCCATGAACTCCACATTGGCTTTCGGGCCAGTGGTCTCATTAAGGATCTTAATGGCCACAGGAATCTTTACGGTTTCTCCCTCAGGGACCCAGATACCCTACAATAAGAAGAAAAAGTGACAGAAGATGAATAAGATAATATTAATAATCGTAAAAACTTCATTCAGAGTTACAGGTCTTCTTAATGCTTCATCACACTATGCAGATCAGTTATGAATCTCAGAACTGAGAATACATAAAGCTAAGAAATAATAAAAATCCACAAAATTACATCTTTACTTATAACAAAAGTAAACCCTTATGTAAAGTGAAAGATTCTATATCAGTGAATGTCCTCATCAGGGCCCCTTGATTTTCCTGTCCACAACCAGCTATCAGAGCGCACTGTCAGCATATCCATGATGCACACACTTTTCCCACTGACTATTGATTCTTATAAAAATACACAAAAATCTGGATTTTCAGTCTGAATCTGATGCTAACCTCACTGAAGCTATCAGGAAATTCTTAAACCGGATTATCACCAGGTCATGCTATCATGCAAGAACAGGACACCCTGAGAACAATATATTTAGAGTGAAACATTTGGTGGCTATTTCTCTAATTGACTGATACCTCAAAATTAAGAGCTTAGATGGCTTAAAAGTAAAATTGAAAATTAAAATTCACAAGCTGTGTGTATCTTGGGCTACTTTTCCATCCTTCTTGACTGTTGCTGTGTTCTTGGCAACCTCATGGCACCTAGATATGTAGGGCTTATGGATCCATCCACAGTACAGGGTGCTTTGCTGCAATGCAGAACTTGGATTGTTCCAAAGTTAAATGAGGGTACTCAGTGCTGTCTAGTGAAGACTCTTACCTTGTATACGGTTCCAAAAGCTCCAGAGCCAAGAACCTTGACTCGTTTCAGCTCAGTTTCCTTCAGTATACGAAGTTGTGCTTGGTTGGGTGCTGTGCCACTCGGAGTCAAGGGTTCCACAAGCTATGAAGGAAATCCATCAATCTTAAATATTTGAAAATGTGAAGACTCATCAGAAGTTTATACTAAAACCAACCAATCCAACTACGCTGGAATAAGACAGTGGTGGGGTCTATTGACCATTGACCTGCCAACTCGTGGAACGGTTTCTCAACTCCAGAAGCAAATGAACAATACTAAGAAACTGAGACCTGATAAAGAAAATCCTCACTTAACATGTAATAATTTCCACCAAGAATTGCATGATGAAATTACAAACCGGAAATTGAACTGCTGTCACAACAACACACCCAAGGACTTTTGTTGATAGAGGCAGTATAAATATTTTCTACATGACAGAAATACAGCATTTATCATCAGTGCACCACATTGTATTTTTGCCCATTTTAGTGTCTTCTAAGTTGACCATATTTCTTTTTAATAGCCCTGATTTAATGGCTCATCACATTCTTATTCTGTTTTGGGGAAGGGACTATTTTTCTGGACTTCTGCTATACCACACATGAGGACAGCTTTAAGGAGAAAACATCATCTAGCAGACCACTAATTTATAACAGTCACTAATTTACTGCAAAAAAGGCACAATTAAACAATTTGCTCAAGATGTCCCAAGAAACTCTGTAAATGAGCCACAACGGCATATTCAGTTAAAAATGCTCTCAGATCTCAATGTTTTACAGTCTCTGCCAGAAAAACAATGCTTCTTTAAAAATAAACATACATGAAAAGACAATACTCTAAACAATGAAAATTAGTCTGTTCCTTTATAGGATGAGGAAAATAATTCAGGGCTACTCCTACTCCTCTGGTTTGAAACCACTGCAGCATTTTAAAGTTGTCTGTTTACAAGGCTAAACACACCACGCTCTGCCATTTGAGAACTACTTCTACTGGTTTTGAGCGTCATGAAATTACTTTATTAATTGACCAGACTAATTAGTTTTGTTTATGTAAAAATACCAGTATATGGAGATTATTGGAGTAAGAAAACATAGCAAAGCCAAACAGCACCAAGCCAGGTTATCACAGAAGTAACCATAGAATCACAGAATGGTTTGGGTTGGAAGGGACCTCCAAAGGTCATCTAGTCCAACCCCCCTACAATAAGCAGGGACGTCTCTACTATTTCTAGAGTGATTTCTCCTTCCTCCTTCCCACTTCAGATGTCCTGTACCTACACCATGAAAGAAAAGTGCTTTACTGTAAAAGAAAAGTAGGCAGACTGGCAGCACACTTCTGTATTTTCAGTTTGTGAAAGCTGAGAATAGCTTCTGCCACGGTCCACCAACACAAGTATGGCAGGGAGAAGTGTTATAGGGGTCTAAAAAGGTGCTTTTAAAGCTTTATGGAGAATGATCTACAGAAAGAATAGGTCTGTTTCCAGCTAGAAATAGAGACTTCAGCTGAAGCTATAGCTGCTTATGTGTTCATCTCAGTATGCTCCTGATTTAATCTTTGGTTTCTAAGCCAAGACAACAGCTTCCCCACATGTTCAGTAGGAGGTCCTTGGTCCCTCAGGAACTACTGTCAGCCACGGCTTTTATCTGACCAAATGGAGAATGAGAGCTGGACTTCAAAGCCAATACTTCCCAAATGCAATGAAATCCACCCGCTTGAAAGAATTTATGCTTAAGTAGGGGCTGATACAACAGCAAGATTTACACATCTAAAGGCACTGAGTATTGTTAAGCTTTCTACATAGCTGAAGAGTATTTAACAAGCAACACAAATTCTAGCCAAGCATAAAAATATTTAGGCAAACAGACTGGGGATGCATAAATCATTTGTTCCCAGGCTCTACAGTGGAGATGAGTGGGAGCAGAACCCTTGGAAGAGAACAGCAAACAGCACTGTTAACAAAGCCTTACCAAGGAATCACTAGCTAACACTATCCACAAGCTTTATTATCTTACAAAGGGGTCTCTAATTTAAAAATATCACCCCTTGCAACATGTCTCAAGTACAGGATTGAGGAGATGATAGTAATCACCTTTGCTGTAGCTGACAGATAACAATTTAATGTTACATTTAAATACACTTCCTAGATTGCCCCCTCCACTACTGGTATTTCAAAGAGCAGGATGGAGTGTGCACAGCACTCTTTCCTATAGCTCCACTACATATTTTTGCCAGTAGAAATGTGGATTTCACTTGGTTAAGCTCTGGGAAGTAACTTGGCTTAATAAAATACATTATTATTATTACTGACCATGACTACAGGCTTTGACAAAATCTGGACCACAAAGGCAAAGTAGGCACTAGGAACAACAGTAAGTGACAACCTCTGCACTTAAGCATTCCTGATAAGGTTAGGTTTGCATCAGAGCCTATTGAAGGAACTTAATTCAGTCTTAAAAGTTGACCTCATTATGCACTGGATGAAAACCTGTAATATTTAAGCATGAGAGCTGTTAAATGTACTGATGAACTGTGACAGAAGTTCAGCTGAGAGTAGGATGGGAGCACAAATATCTGGTGGAACATGACTTTGTGATCACGTGGGTCTGTTTTGGTCTTCAGAAGCCATGAATCTATATACGTACAGAAAACTAGCGTCTTGAAATCACTTCATTCATGCCATCAGTTTAGTCCTGCAGAAGTTAGCAAAAAGGATCTCTCTAGTAACTGGATTGAAGACCTGAACATCTTTAATATAAAAGCAGAACAGCTCTGCATATTTTTTCCAAATACTCTGTGAGAAGCAGCACACTCTCACCTCAGTCTCCAGGAATCTTCTCAGTGCTCTCTTCTTTTTAATGCTTTTGCGCCGAACATACACAGCAAACGTCAGGCCCACAATGACGATGATAAAGAGGCCACCAATAACTCCCGCAGCAATCAGAGGGGTTCTAGCAATCAGAATTAGAGACTTTATATTTAGGTACAGTGAGAGACCAAAGAGTGGTTGGGTACATAAAACACAACCACTTGGAAAGCTTATTCACTGCCTTATGTCCACAATTTCTAAGCAGTCCAAATGGGAAGTCAGGAGAACACATGAACATTTGGTATCACTTTGCTCATTCTTAACCAATGCACCAATTGTACTTTTTTCAAACCGTCATGCACATGTGAGGAGTCGTGTGGACAAGGAGACACAACATNNNNAACTGCAATGGCAAAATGAGGACACAGGTATCTGCAGTTTTCCAGCAAGAGCTTTAACTATGCTTTCTCTTTGGCTCCATCTACATTAAGTCATGGATTTGTGCATTTAGGGGAAAACGAATTAAAAACTCCCAAACTACCAATACGATGTGCCTTCCTGAGTACAGAGGAAGTGAGTGAGAGGCAACTTCAAGCATGGTGTTCCACAGAGAAACCTGGAGGCATCATGCTAGTACACTTTCCTCAAGTAGAGGATATTTTATTTGAACAATATAATTCGTGACTAGAACCATGGACCCTCTTGGAACTCCTGCTTCATTACTATTGCACACAAACATTCAAGTCAGAGGTTATGGCTGCACCCATCCAGTTTTGTTGGGGCTTCTCAGCACAGACAAATCCCAGACCAAAAGACTGAAGTTTTGGATCCAAAAATCTCCTGTCAATGATGCCAAGCAAGGCTCAGCTTTTGCACAGAATCTGTTGTCCCTCCACTGCTCCTAGAACTCCTTTCAGCTTTCCAGGCTCTTGAGCAGCATAAGCTACAATTACTAAGTTGTTTTTCCATAGTGACAGGTTGTAGTAGGTTGGCATCATGGTAGACACTACATAAGCACAAAACAAAAAGACTGTCTCAGAGTCACTCTGTTTGACTTNGTTTGGAGATAGCCCCTAGTCAGTCAGTGGAGAGAAGCAGGCCCCCTCTGAAGAATAAGTCAAAGCAGTATGTGCTCTGCCTCAGTTTTCTTTCTCTCCCCACTCTAAAGTGTGAGTAGCAGCCTCCAAACCTTAAATTAAGCTGTTTCAGAGTATACCATCAACTTACCAACAGAAACACACTCATGGCA
>VYZX01032369.1:558921-590907 GCA_013401335.1 Brachypteracias leptosomus
AACAACCAGACTGAGAAGCAAATTTGTGTATGTTTTAACAGCTTCTCTCTGCTGTGCAGCACTCCCCTGGCAGAGCTCTACAACCACAACTTCCAGAGTGCCTGGTGTTCATGAAACAGAGCACTCCAGGACTGGGAAAAATTCATCTAGTATTATTCACATTAAGACGTGCTTTGCTTTACATTTTTCTTTTTCAAGAACAAGGGTCCCTTCCCCCTTTTTCCACCTAACCTTACGGTGTTTGAACATTGACAAATGTCACCATTTATGTGCAGATGAGAAGTTTTTATCATGCATAAACACAAATTTTAACTCACAGTTGATCTCACGATTATGACCAATTCCACATTTAATCTAGTATGGGCAAACTGTGCTGCCAGGTAGCTGTAGTTAAACTCTGGAGGCAGCAGCTCTAGAGATAACTTTTCAATATGCAAAATGACAACAGTGCTGCAGTCTATGCCTAGGTCCATTCAGCACTTAAAACTTCAAACCCAGTTTTCACCTCAGACAAGGCCAATGCTGACAAACACACACCTATAGCCAAAATTGCTTTTTCTTTACTCACACTGGTTCCTACATTGAAGCCTTCCTCAAGCAAGTGTTTAAGGACATTTCTACATCACTATAATCAAGTTATCTGTATGCTCAGAGGTTTTTCACCAGCTTTGCTGAATGAGAACATGTGCAGAACAGAGACTTTTAGTCTCGAATTGAACATTTGCCCTTTCCTCCTCCAGCGAACCACTAACCAGGATGTGCTGATGAGAGCAACTGTGCTGTTAGGATTCATCAACATCTTTAACATATGGTGACATCCTGTACTCAAGGTTTGCACATATTTTGGTTATCAGAGTGTTTGCTGAAAACAAAACACCAGCAAGATGCAAACAAATCTATTAAGTGCATCCCTTAAATTGTAAAAGTGTGTTCTACTCATGCCTTTTTTTTTTTAAAGGGGTGATTTCTCATTTCATTCAGCAAAAGAAATGAGGACAATGAAAAAATACAAAATATAGCTTAGAAAATGCATAGAATCTAAAATTCTAGACATCAATATGTACTAATTATAAATTTATGACATCTTTTTTATCATTAAGCACACGCAGTGTACAATGTTTCTTTAAAACCAGTTTTAAATCTGAATGATGTAAGTTAGGAGAACAACCACTTTTCTGTAACGTTTACACCATAAATCACTAAGAACTCTCAATTTTAACTCCCTGTTAAAATATCTGACTGGGAATAAATGCTGAAATCTCTGGGATTACAGTATTAATATGGAAGCTTTTCATGGGCTCCTCTCCCTGTAAAACTGAAAAGCCTGTCTGATGTCTCTTGCTATTGTCAAGAACTTGCACAGTGACTTTGTTTTGAGGCTTGTGCTTTAAACAAACAGATTAACGCTCCTGGTGAAATATGCCAAGTCAGGCTCCATACAATGTGGATTGATTTATCTGTGCCAGAAAGCCAGTTAAATCCACTAGACTGGACTCACAGGTGAAGTCAGTTCATCAAGTAGAAGAACAATCCTCTTTATAAACTTGTCCTATTTCCCATTTCCTTTGGGAAGAGTAATATTTTGCTTTAAATAAAGAAAACTAGACCTGTAATGACCATGGGTGCTGATGGACTGCTTTGAAACTAAAACATTAGCTCAAAGGCATAAAGCATTCCTGTTAGAAGCAATAAACCCAGCTTGCTCCTCTGCAACCAGTTGCAGTCAACTGGCTCTACAATTATGTCTGTACATTAAATTAATAACAAGAAAACATGCTTTTCTCCAATAGAAACATAAAGTGCATTTATATTGAGAGACTTTGTCTGGTGGCACTGCTTTGTATTCACTAACTGCCAAATCCAAAGTACCTCAGAGCATGTTACAAAGCTTGAAGAGCTGGAGAAATACAAGGTAGTGCCCATATTAAATCAGAACACGGTCAAAACATTCAGTGGGAGCTGGGTCATACAGACAACACAAATCCTAGCAAAAAATTGGCTGTTGAAACTGAGCAGGAACATTCCTTCACTCTGCAATAGATTTTTATAATACTCATTGCTACATTTTGGTTTGTATTATGTGTTCTAGCAGATGTGGCCAATCACCCTGCATCCTGTACAACTTCTCAAGCACAGGGCTGAGCTCGAGCCTTAATGGCTCAGAAATTATTTCGGCCAGCCCTCAGCTTTGCTCCACCAGTGACTGTGCAGATGAGTGAGTACTTCAGGCAGGATTAATAGGAATTCATTAACATTTCAGGTGGCAGTTTGATTCAGTCTAATGCCTGCCATCACTTCTTTACAGTTAACAAACAATTATGGAGATAGGTGTCTGCTCCAGAGCCTGGAAAAACAATCAGATCTCTGAGGACACATATTCATGATGAATTAGACATTCAGTACTTTGTTCACTAAGATTGCTGGTACCCAATATTTGGTACAGGACATAGACTGAAATTCACTTCACTTGGGTGATAAATCAAACCGTAAAGAACAGAGAGTATTTTAAGTAACCAACAGGAGGAAACCTGTTTGAATACCATGCTCTTCCTTCTCTCTCTTTTTTTTTTTTTATAAACACTTTGCAAATTTCACTGGTGGAAAGTGCCAATTCACTTCAGTTCCAGCCAAGTGTTTGCTGAAATCGAGCTATTCAACATAGGAAATATCTAAACCTATATGTGACTAAGTATCATCTTGCCTGCATGACTGCTCAGGAGACTTGCCTACCTTTAAGGAGCTGCAGGAAGAAAGTTTCTCTACCCCATATCCTCCATTTTTACTTCAGAAATCATCATCTTTCTTTTGGAAACCCATTCATCTCTTTTTTTATACCTGTCCCTTTTGTCTGTCTTTGGGAATGCCAGTCTTCCCTGCCAGTAACTGTTCAGAAGATTTAAGGAGCACAGAGCAGATTTTTTGTCTCAGTGGCTGTGAACCCCGGACTCCTTCCTGTTCCAGCTTTGAATCATATGGAACAGTGAGCATTTGCTTTCACAAGCAACAGGAGTATTTCACAGTAGGGAACCTTCAAGGACTGTATTTGGGGACCAAGTCTAACATTCTGTTCTGGATTCCCTTCTTCTGAAGTCTTCATGACTTTGTTTCTCCTTTGTCAGAACAGATTCTGTACATTAAAGAGAGCTCCACCCTCTGTCAGACCACTTCTGGTCCAGCCCTGCATCTCACTCCCATAAACCATCTCACCAAGGTGAACAAGCCTCTTCACAAGTGAGCAGTCAGACTGGGGTTCAGCACTGGACACTGGCAGAGGGGAAAAAGCCCCACCAAGAATGTGTTTGGAAATATACATCCATATATTGTGCATGTGCTACATGTATTCATACACAGAAATATACACACACAGAGGACTTAAAATTTTTCCTTCAAAGTCTAAATCAAAATAGTAACACTTCAGCACAGTAACACTTCATTCCATACCATTATAAACATATATATAATACAGCACTTGAGACATCTATTAGAATACTAGTAATAGCCACAATGCTGTTAACTTAAACATACATTTTAGCTACTCCTCATCTGAGTTCTAAATATGCAGAATTTATCCTTGTGGAGCATAGCAGGGAATAAATATCAAGGAAAATCCAAGCTAGATAAAGAACAGGGTATAAGGAATTTATTTTTGAGTATGCTTGATGCTGCTTTTGGATTTATCACTATTATTTTACAAAAATAGCATTCTGTCTAAGGACCCTACACAAACTATATTGATCATTAGAAAATCTCATTTGATTACAGGAAAAAACTCACATAAAATTGAGATCCTCCTT
This sequence comes from Brachypteracias leptosomus, assembly GCA_013401335.1. Lineage (NCBI taxonomy): Eukaryota > Metazoa > Chordata > Aves > Coraciiformes > Brachypteraciidae > Brachypteracias > Brachypteracias leptosomus. The sequence continues at coordinate 562,716 of VYZX01032369.1, forward strand.
CTGAGACAAGGCTCATACAGGATCATCTCCTAGATGATAATATATCCAAAAATTCTTCTGTCCATAACTTATCAGTCATTTCCCAGTTCTTACATTACCAAGTAGAACAGAGAAACTCTAGTGTACCTTGCAACTACTCTTAATTCCAGTCATCACCCCGCTGCCAGCATTTCCCCAGAGGCCATTCAGAAACAAAAAGTTCAACTCAGAAGCTCCGAACACACCCACCTTCACTGTTCTCCTCCGTATCCACAGCCACCCAAAGGAATCTATTTCACTTCACTGGCTGCAAAGTGAGCCAAGGGAAACGAGCCTTTGTGAATATTATCCTCATCTTCTATTTGCAGCTCTACTGCTGGTTTTTTTTGCGTCTATGTACACAGCAACCTCCTCTCATCTCCACAGTCACAGATGTGACTTGATTAGAAAAACAGCTTGTGTCCACGGCGAGGATACTGTTCAGAGTAACCCAGACTCTACAACAGCTGCTTTATTATTATTATTTTGCAGTACAGTATGGCCCACATAAAGGCAAACGATAATTTAGTAAAACAGCTCCTCCTCCTCCTCCTCCTCCCAAATTTCAGTATGATAGAACATTCCAGAATTTATTGCAGTTATGCCTTATCTATGCATCTTCCAAATGTTACTAATACTCCTTTTCCAATAGCTGCTAAACTCCCAGAACAAAGCAGGCCAAGCATCTGGGGAAAGTGATCCATCTTAAAAATCTCTTTTTCAGCCAGAAACGCCTTCCTCCCCCTCACTCCCCCAAAACCCCCAAACCCAAGTCTCAGCCACTCTGGCAGGCAGTAGATCCTGCTGACTTTTTGTGCCTTTTACATCTCACAACTTCTGAAGCTCATTAAGGCTTAAGAAAAGATGGAGAGGGAAGGCTCAGATATCTTGTTTCCCCACCTCTGTCATAAGGGAGAGAAGGATTGCCTCTCATCCCACTTCAAAAATACACTTGCTTTAAGTATTTAGGTGAGAAGAGCACAAAAAGGTTGATGACACCAGCTAGAGAGAATACACACAAACATACTGCTACAAGCTGTAGGTTTTGGCTTAGTAATTGCCTTTTTCTCTCACTGGAATTTTCCTGGAAAGGGAAAAGAGCTCTCTTAAAAGTCAGATGATTAAAAGATGATTCAAACATCCCAAAGTTTGGAATTTGGAGCCTGATCCACTGGTTGATCCAGGAAATCAAAGAGAGAGTTCATGTGAAGCTGGTGAGACAGCACTGAACTTCGCTGCATCCAAGTCATTTACATGCAGAGGACATCGCTGCCACAAGGGAGGGAAAAGCATATCTACAGGAGATGGGCCTGCTTTAAAGCTACAATATTATCTCTTCAATCTGTTCTTTGTCTATTATACTTACTGTGATTGAGACTATGCATATTAACAACTAGTGGTCCATTTTTAATGCAGGAATACATTTAACTTTTTTTTTTTCTCCCCTACATCAGGCCATGAGGGTCAGTGAAAGAGGCAATTTATTTCTGAAATTTACTTATTTTTTTTAAGAAAGGTTATTCAATCAAACAAAGCAATTCCCACCGCTACAGAGTCCACTGAAATGAACCAAAAATATCCCAATAGCTGATTCAAGCCTACCGGGAACTTAGAAGAGACCAGTTTGGCCACTGCCACGCTGGTGAATTAGTCCCCTTCCCCCCAGTCTATCAGGTCATCGCTGTTTCTTTGCTTTTAACCAACCAACCTACAGGATCCATATATCATGGTCCACACTCCCAGCAATATTTTCAGATTAATTTGCAGATTAACATGCTACAGAGCAAAAGCAGGGATCGCAAAGTCTTATCTCCTCTTCAGCACGACCTGTAAGGCTACACTCAGCAACACTGACATCTAACTTGGCTGAACCTTCACAGCATTAACTGGAGCAAAACAAATGGCAACAAATAATTACAAACACATCCTCTGTACTTCTATTTGCTCTGACTTTTCCACTATCGCCTCTTTTCACTCACATTATGCCACTTTCCAGCTTCCATGATGTTGTGGGTTTACCTTGGCTGGGTGCCCGGTGCCCACCCCTAGTCCCTCTATCACTCCCCCCCTCACCCCAAACCCCCGTCAGCAAGGCAAGCGGGGAGAGAGTAANTCACAGCTAGACATAACACACACCGTGTTATCAACACCCTCTGGGTCCCAGTACTGCAGTATGAGGGCTGTATAGGGAAAACCAGCTCAGACAGACCCACTACACATGACTTCTAAGAAATATCTGTGCTACTTAATTTCAGTGACCTATCTAAACGTCATTAGGTTTACTACAAGTAGACAGCTCTGAGTTGAAATGGAATGGGGAGTAAAATAAGAACACTTAACAAAATCTGAGTGAGCACTTTAAGAGGCAAGTAACACCCTGGTGTACTGCTTCGATGGCCTGTGTTTCTGATGGACACATATATGTCACAGGCAGGGTGCTGGGAGTCCAAAACAAATTATTTGAGGAAACAGTTCACACTTCTTACTTAAAAGGTTGACTGCATTTCAGACAATTTTCCTGCAGGTACTCAAAGAAAAACTAAATATAATTTACAAATCAGGGATTACATCATGACTGGACTGTGTTTAACCAAAGTTAATCTTGATGACAAGACTGAATTTGTTCTCAAATTCATGCATAAATGCCACAACTCTTCAGAATGAGGGATTACCAGCTCTGTCGAGAGATGTACCAGATACACAGTAAGCTTCTCACAACTCTGTGCCAATGAAAAGCTCAATCAGAACTAACCAGTGCCCGTTTTCCACATTGTCCCACAATCTTTCCTTGCCTGTTTGATCATTTGCTCAATGACAACCACAGAAATTATTATCTGCATCATCTTCTATCGATTAAACAGCCAATATGTCTGCAAAAGAGCTTGTTCACCAGTGTGAAGATGGTGTCATTAAAAATTTACATCAGATTGAAAACAAAGCATAAAGTTTTTTGACAAATCACTATCATCCCTAAAGAAAACTTCAATTTCAAAGGTTATACACAAGTAAAACCAATATCTAGATACTGTGCTTTCTAAAACTTCAGAGTACCAAAGATATAGGTCCACCAAAGCATCTTCCAGGAAAGGAAGGGAAAGACAATAAGATTACTTTATAGATACCAGAAAGGAACAAATCTATCCCAAACCCACAGGCAGTCCCACCTACATTAGATTACATGGCTCAACATTCTGCCTTTGATCTGCAGAGATCTAATTAAGCAGACTTGACTGTATCCATGGTTCCAACTCAAGCACACCACTGCCACAATGCACTCTTCTAAGGAACCCCAGCCAAGAGCTTTCCATTTTATGCAAAATTTGCAGCTTCTTTATCCCGATAGGTCATGGTGGGTAAGCCAGAATGCAGAGAATTAAGTCTTGGCTGGACTCTAAACTCAAATACATTTGTCATATAAATTGTCTAAACAGGAAAGAGTGACAAATCCTGCATTACGCAGGTAGACTGGAATAAGACTGCGAGCTTTAGTTCTGATCTATTATATGTTAAATATTAATGAATTATTAAGAAACCATTCACTGAGGTTTAAACAACTCTACATCTCACATATTTCTAAAGCTCTACAAATGTATTTTTAATAATAGATAATTAATTTATAACAACATTAAATCTAAATTAAATCCTCATTTCAAGCCATAAAAGAAACCCATTGGAGAGCAGTGAGATAAATACTATTGCTCTATAATAAGGTCACTTCATGGCACAATTTTATTTCTGCATCGTATATTATTTGTGTAGCCAAACCAGCATGGGCACACAACACAAGGCTTATGGAGCCTGAAAAGAAATAAAGTCAGTGATTTCTGCAATAGGGCTTTGTGGTGTTTTCCATTCTAACAAACCATTTTCAACTTGGAATTTCCTGATGCTTCTTGTCTTTCAGCAGTGACCTATCACATTCGGCCTCATAACTTTGTATTTTTTCTGCTCATAGTTTCAGTAAGAATAATTTAGGCAGTTTTCTGAACAAAGAATTTTCTTATTTCAAATGTATCTGGAAATTTAGCTTGCAACATATAGTAGCAAAGCATGTTCAGTGTGTTCTGTGTATTTTCCATGACACACTTCATAAAACTGAGAAGCTTGCTGGTAAGGTGGGGCTGAACATATGCCTACATATGTTCACTGGTTGGACCTTGTACTCAAGCCATAGAGAGGTAGGACTTAATGAACACTTAGCATGAAGTTGTGATGCTGAGGGACATGGTTTAGTGGTGGCCTCACAGGGCTGGGTTAATGGTTGGACTTGATGATCTTAAAGGTCTCTTTCTATCAAAATGATCCTATGATTTTACTACGAAATTTGCGATGTTACCTTGTGTGCTAAGCACACCAAATACAAGTCCCTGCACATTTCTGCAAAAAACCTGCTTGCTTGCTTTCCAAGACTGGGCACTGCACTAATGGTTCTTCAGAGCTCAGCAGCTGAAGAAGGCATGAGGGTTGGGACATACCAAATGAGACAATAAGGCTGCCACACCTATATATACATGGAATCACGCTAAGGTGACTTCTATAACCTCACTGTTCCTGGTGTGCACCACTGCACAATCATGAACATCAACCAAACCCATCAAACAAGCACAGCTGCTGAGAAACTTGTCCTATGAGTACCAACAATCTCAATATACTGAAAAAGTATTTCACTCATATTCTGCTCTTTGTATAACAAACTACTAGAAACATCAAATTTCTGGCCTTATTCAACCCAATGCACTCTCAACAGGATCCTCAACCTACTGGATCCATAGAACAGACTTTATTTGTGTGACAATTGCTTCTAATTCTTTCACTCTTCCAAACTTAACAGTTTATTTCTCTATACAGAAGCAGATCCTACCAAATCCATCCATACTATGAGACATCAGTCAACCCCGCTGAGTAAAGCACAGATCACAAATCGCAGATCCCAGACAAATTAGGTCGCAGATCCCAGACAAATCTTTGTGAACATATTAGAGAACAGATGTTTTAATACAATGAGAGCTTTTTAACCTGTGGTCAGACCTGTACAGTAGAAAAGCAGGAACACCCACCCACCCCTTTCCGAAGTAGACCAGCCTTACTAAGTGGGAGTGGTAAAAAGTGGGGGAGCTACAGAAATCCCAGCAGTGATTTTCCTACATGTCACAGGGCTACTCAGAATGTATTCCTCCTAAGGCTCCAGGCAGTGAAAAGTTGTTGTGACAGTAAAGAGTGCCCACGGCAAAGGTCTGGTTAAGAACCAGTTCAGAAGCAACATATTCTCACAGAGAACAGGGATTTCTCTATCAGTCTGTCCTAAACAAATCAAATGTAAACTGCCCAACCCACAAAGGCAGGATGAGAAACTGCCTGTTTTCTAGTCTTGATTTTTTAAAAATAAAACTAAATCTGTTTCTTCAACTGCTCTGATACAGCATCAGAAAGCTCCATATTAAAAGTCTCTCAAGAGTGGCATCTTTTACCAGTCAAATAACGTAGCTTAGTTTGTACTCACAGATCCTATTTTTCCACTTATTTTATACTCTTTCTCTTCCCCTCCACAATGACTATAATTATTCTATAAAAATACAGAGCATATGGAACACTTTCCTCCAAGCAATGGAACAGAGCACCATAAAAGCAATGAACATAAGCAGTTTATTAGAGGTGGTTTCCCTTCCCCATCATCTACTCGGAGCTGCTGTGAAAGTCTATTGAAGTCATACTGTGCAGGGGTACAGAACAGCTATGAAAGGATTTGCCTGCATTGCACAGGGTTTACTGTTAATTAGTTCTTTTACACACACGCAGTACATAAACCCAGCTTTTTTTTGTTTAGGAAGTGATGATTTGTTGAGACATCCTTTGTTGATATAAGGCTAGCACGAGGATTGTAATTTGAGTTAACATTGACACATCAGTTTATGTAAGCACTTGAAAACGGTGGTCCTGGCTAATTAGTTTCTGTTAGTTAAATGGAAATGTGAACAAAATTTTCTTAGCATAAATAGAGGGAGACATCAGCTTGCTCAGACCAATAACATCAAGGTGCTAGTTCTTTCCTATAGTATCCACCACATACTTCTGATCACATCTTCGGATTTGCAATCCCTCATGTACTAAAAATCAGAAACTTCACTCCTCCTTTGATGATCTCTTCTCTTAGTATTAAACTGAATGAATTATAGAAAGGATGAATACATGTAAAATGCAAACTTTGTCCACAGCCTAGCTTTAATAACTGAGCTAGCCAGATGTTTCCAGAGGACTTGGGAGCAGGGGAGTGTAGAAGAACCAGCCTTTCATGACCGCCCAGAGTGATTTTCTTAATGGACAGCAGAGTATTATTTTTACAGTGTTTCACTCTTCCTTTTAGGCTACGGTTATCCAAATTCTTGAAGTAGGCATACTCCTCCTTTCACTCTCTGTTCCAGAGCTTCTAACAAGCATGCTCTTCCACCCAAAGAAACCACTGACCACAGCTGTCAGAAAGTACTGAAAGGAGGAGTGTCATTCCAGTAAGGGGTGAGAAAGGAGGACAGCTAACTGCTTTGGGCACCCTGAGAAACTCCCACCTCCACCTGCTTTCCATCTTTGCTTTGGTGATTGCTAGGAAAGGCTGATATAGAAGGGGGAACCTAAACTGAAGCCTTACAGTAATAACCTAGTACCTACTTGCTTCACACCCTCAACAGGCGGAGAGCAACAGGAAGAGCTATGAGTGGCTGAGAAAAGCTTGGACACAAGGCCCTTGTCTCCACTCTGTTCCCTGGGCTGAGATTCTCAGCACAGCAGGGGAGGGAGGAGGAGGCAGAAAGGCAGACAAAGAAGCAGTGGCATTAGTTACATGTCAGCAAAGGACCCCACCTTGCATGGGGAATTCTCTGCTGGCCTGCCCTATTCCTTCAGGCCTCTCTATCCTCTGAGCAGCCCAAACAGGTCAGCCAGAAAATCTGCCCAGCAAACTCACTGAGTGAATCACAGACAACATTGCGATAGGGATGCTGAGTTAAACACGGTATCAATACAGACAGAACGTGTGTCACAAACACAAGGAAAGGCTTTCCCTGCTGTAAATCAAGAGCTATAATGACAATAATCAGAATTTGCAAATAACCACAAGCAGAAGAGGCACTCATTTCTCCTGTGACTTCTAACTCATTTAGCGCTTGAACTTTTACTGGCAGTTAAGAATCCGGTGAAAGCCTCTGTGAGGATAAATTGAACACTTTGAAAATAGATGTGGGTCGTCACAGGGAAAAGAAAGGTACATGAGATCCATCAAGTAACCTAACAGTCATTTGAAAAACCTACCAAGTAATCTATAGGAAAAGGGCTAAAATAGCCCTTGTATGTGGCACTGTGCTGGAAACAGGAAAGGGGTTTCTTGCATCCTTTTGGACAGAACTCAACTGAAGTTAAACATTTTCAAAACCCCAAATGTCTGTGCAGAATACAAGACCAAATTTTTACCCACAAAATATAAGGGACCAAACGTAAGCAGAAAACCTGGAGGTTCACTGGTCATCTGGAAAACAAGCCATGTGATGCTCGTCTGATTCACCTTTATTAAATGTGACAGTCAGGATTCCTTTGCTGTTCTACCAGACTCTTACAAACACCCTAAAGTCAATGGATCATGGCAAAACCAATTTGCAAGCCACAAAACTGGAAAGAAAAGCCATGCTGGTATGAAAATGGAAATAAGTGAAGATGAGAAATGTCTTGTTATCTGTGGTTAGAGCTCTGCTCTCACCTTCAGCTGCCTGCACTGCAGAGAACACAGCCCTTCAGCTCACTGCTAATTCACATCAGTGGAAGAAATTCAAGTCAAGGGGTAAGGGTAAAACTGATTATCAGTTATTTTAAGGTCTGTAAGCCTAGGGAGGGCAGGCAACTATTAAAGGGACATGAAGAAGGTTCTATCTAAAGTGAAACACATCCATTTTTGATTTATACCCCTACTGTAAAAAAAAGTATCATTTTGCCAGTGCAGTTTTGCCCATTTTTAGCCCAAACTAAATGAATCATTTTCATTAAAAAAATAAATAAATGCAGTTTCACTAATCTAATAAATATAAAGGCATGACATTTCCTTCCTTGGTTTGGAAGTGGAAGAATACATCCATACTGACATTTAAACACAGCGCAGTAATTTTCCTAAAATAAATTCACCAAAAGTTGGAACAACAACAAAAATTTCCATCTGATCTAAAGGAAACATTTGAGGGTCTTCCCCCTCAGACTGAATGGAGCAAGAAATTATTCACTTGAGCACAGTAAAACAATTGCTTTCATTTCCACCGCCCTTAATAATTTGCTTTACTATCTTGTCAGTTGTCAAGGAGACAAAACCTATGGTTTACACAACATCAAAACCAAAACAAGCATTGCTGCTAGCACATGGCTTAAGCCTGGCATCCTAAGACAACACTTTCTTTAGTGTTGTGTCATCACTTTCAAGGTTCCACTCCTTTAATTCCACTGAAAAATTCAATCTTCCTCTCATGGTCCATGAATTGAGTCAGAACTGATACTGATTTAATTAAACAACCACACGATTTGATAGCATTTATGGAATACTGTGTCTAAATATGTTCTCCCTCAACAGCTAGAAACAGGAATATTCACATTAGGTGCACAAGTAGGAAGGAAAGACAACCTTAAAACCTTTTTTCAAAGACAAGAAGAAAAAACCCCAAAGTAAAATCCTTAATGAGGTGAAGTTGATTGAAATGATAAAATTTTCACCCAGTCTTAGCTTAGGACAGTAATCCCAAAGCCTGGAAGTTATACTAACCAGTTTGATTTAAAAGTAAACAAACTCAATGGCAATGAAAGGCTTTCATGAAAAAGAATGCAGTGTATACCTGGAATGTTTGGGGAGTCTTTCTACATTAATTTGTTTCAATTACCATTACTGAAAAAAAAAATTGCTGCAAGGTCACGATTATTTTCTTTTAAAATAGAAAATGAAAAAAAAAAAATCAAACGATAGTGTTATGTGAATTAAGAGGTTCAGTTTTGCTGAAACATTTACTTTTTTTCTCCAAGAAGCACTGAAAAAGCTTCATTTGCTTCTAATCTGTCTTAAAAAAAACACGGAGAGAAAAAGTAAATTCCAATTTAACCTGAGTTTTCACCATACTTACTTCTTCAGACAGAAACGTGTTTCTACAGAAAATTTCAGAATTGAATCCTTATTGATTTAACCTAAAAATAATAAAAACTGGCATTTTCTAATCAGCTTAAACAAATAGGACATTTAATTTGCTTTGAAATGGAAAAGTTAATTTGGATGTTCGAAGGCATATCTCACTTCAGGACACTCTCCCCAGCACAAACTGGCTAGCATAACATTCCTATGGCAACCAGGGAAGGCCCCTGTGTTCAAAGGTGGAGAAGTGGTGGATGTTACCTAGCATGTTGTGGCAAAGTGGACTGTCGTGTCCATGGATAGTAAATGCAGTCATGACTAGCGGGGCCTCTACACCTGCAGGCAATTACAGAACAACAGGCGTCATTCGCCATTCACAAGGACATGCACACCCATGCGCCCTTGTCCACACGTGGAGGATGGAAGACACACAGGGAAGGACCACTCAGCAAGTACCTATCCATCAGGCCGATGCAGTCCTCGATTCGTGGCCCTATGCACCTGCAGCAAATCCAAATTGAGAACAGGGAGAGAAAGAGAGAAATCTGTTATTTACAGATCAAAGAAGCAGGAATCCCCTCCTTGTGCCACGTTCCTAATTATAATTCTCAGGAGAGAGCCAAGTCACCATGAAATTACAGCTTGCAACAAAAACAAGCTGGCAACGGGAACAATAATAGCAACATAAACAGCACTCCAAGGTTGGACATATCTTGGCTCAAACAACACTTAAGGCAGGTTTCACCTGCATACGTGGGAGTCCTGACAATAGAGTTGCTTTTTCTGGATGTTGTCTGAATCATCAACCCAGTGATTAGTGCACCAAAGCTGTTCATTTGCAAGATGAGGCCTCCAGGAGCACAATGCAAAACTTTTTTTCTTTCTGTAACTGATGCAATTGTTCATTCTGTTCTAAGCTCCCAGCTGGGGCAACTGTAGAAATATTTTGAAGTTGACTATACTTTTATCAGGGAATCATTATCAAGGATGAACTTCCAACAACAAAAAACAAAAGCAAAATGGTGTCTGCAGATCCAGGCATTTTATTCTGCTTTCCTTAGACATTGCTAGAACTCCTCCACCTGCAAAACCAGCAGGTGCTCACCAAATGGAATGGAAATGCAGAGAATCACAACCACAGGGAAAGAGTCCGTTTGCAAAACATGGATATGTGTGGATTTTCCTTGCCTTCATGAAGAGCAGTACATGTGGTATGTCCTAGGTCCTCTGCATCCAAAGAGCAAGTCAACTGCACATTCACGCAGCAGTCGGGATTCTCAGAGACAAGATACATGAAGCTGAGCTTTTAGGGGTTAAGACAACCTGACCCCCTTTATGCAGAATGCCCAGCTGGTCCCTCTGTAACCACAGAGAGTATCGAGCCCTCAGCATTTTAAGGACACCAAACCACTTACTTCAACTCTTTAACAAGATCTGAGCCATTTTATTAATAACAGGCTCTTTGGCTGTAGGTCTACTAGAGGAGCAGGCGATCTGACACATCAGTAGACTGAAACTCACTTCTGTTGAGGCATTTTAAATTTAAGGTACGATCCCCAACTCATTTTCAAGTCTCCAGCTTAAAGTTTGGCTTTTATAGAGGGATACACACGTCAAAAATCTGAAAGAGTTCAAACATGCTCCCACGAGATCATCTTTCCACTTCACCATCACTTGCCGCTCATCAGCTTTTGCTGCATTTAAATTAGCTATCACTCTACCATTATGAAATAAATTCAGTGAATTCAATTTCTCCCTACCTGGCCACCAGGGAGAGCAGGATGATAGTGAACTTTACCTCCTGTTTGTTTCCTTGTTTATTTTTACATAAAAACTGTGACATGCAAACAGAAACTGTAAGGATTTCCTCAATAATGGTTTCCTTCAGCAAATGTGCAGACATAAAAAGGATTCTTTAAATACCCAGGTGGCCCAATAACGCATAAATGGAAAGTGTAGATTTAAACACAGTTCAAAAACTTAATAGAAAGAACTTTTGACGAGTGTTTTTTTAAATTTCAGCTGTCCTGGGCTTCAGGACTTCAGGAATCAGGACTGCCTGAATTCTCACCAGACTCAAACATATCCAACATTTCTTCCTTTCATGGCATTCTCAGCAACTGGCAGAAAACCAGTTCAGTAACAAAGGAGGCTGAAAAAAAGCTGTTCAGATCTTCCATTTCTTAGTATGTCAGAAGAAGCTGAGCTCTGACTCATGCTATAAATAAAAAGAAGGTCCTCTTCAAATGAGAGGCCTGAGAGCCCATTACTGGTTTAGATAACTGGCAGAGCAACATAAAGAGCCTATTGTCTTGGAGTCGTTTCACATCTGTACACTTATTCTCTCAGAGTCCTGGAGAACAGGACTTGAATCCAAGAGGAGAGAGCTGTTTGGACCTCACCCACTCCAAGTTGAAAGACCATTTATTTTTATTTAAACCTGTAATCTTCTTCAGTGGGTTTCCCAGCCTCAACAGAACACTCTGTCCAGGTGCAATTTCCATCACTCCTCGTCAGGTTGAACAGTTTCCTACTCTCTGGCTGTCCCCACTACGTGCAGTACAGCACAACACTGAGTAATGGCAGCATCTATTAACAGGTCATTTTGTACCACCAAGTCATCAGTTATTTTTTCTTTGGAAGTAGCTTCCTGGGTTTCAGGCTTTTTGACACATAGAAGTATAAGCATGACACAATCATACATCACATGGGTACTTCATTCACCCCCAGGGTTCCTTCTTCTGCTTGGAGTCTGGATGGTATTTTCATTTCCAAGTTTGCTCTGCAAAATGAACTGGTTAACTCATACATGCCAATTTATTAATGATATATTCAGTACCTTACAACAGTCCAATACAGCTTATACAGAAAATTACACTTGGACCTCATCCTAGCTTTCCACATAATCATCCTCTGAAAGAAAATAATGAATTGAAATAGTTTTGAAAATTGGACTAAACTTTTTTTTCTGAAACAATCTTTTCTCTATCACAAATAGTGTCTTTCAACAACTTTCCTTGAGATTGAAAGGTGGGGTCATAACTGTTCACAGATGTGAAGTAGCAGAGCCACTTCTGGTCAGATGAATTCTCAAAAATCTTTTTCATTGGAAACAAACAAAACTGATTATGGCATAAATGGATAACTCTGGACAGGAGAACACCTTAGTTGTGGCTAAGAGCTGGTCATCTAACTGTTGTTATGGATAAAACCAGATGACCCAAACCCAGGGGGCTGCTTGGCTAACAGGCAGTGCTTACTGACGGTGACAGTAAGAAAGGTGACCTGGGGCAGAGAGCAGGAGGAAATTTTGCATCAACAAAATAGTAAGTTTCTTATTCAGAGTTTGTTGCCATTGAATTTGTTTCACCTGGAATTCATAGTGCCTTCCTGAAAATACACGTAAGCTTTAAGGGACAAGACAGGACTTCTGCCTTTGAATCCTTTCCGGACCACATGCGTGTTGATAAGGCTCCCATGACTTCTTTGGTGGTGGTTAGAAGGAAATTAAAGTTTTGGTGAAGAGTAATTGACTTCCTTCAAGAAATTATGTGAGAAAATGCCTTTCTATGGTGAGGGGAGGTGTGCAGTGAGATCTCCCATTTGTGTCTTGCCCAGCGAGGAAGCAGACTGTCAACTGCTATTATATAATTAGTATTTTATTTCTATGAAAGTATTCCATTTTGGCTAGCTCTGCAAGAAGAGGTGCCAAATGCTTTCTGTCTCTTGAATTAAACGAGATAGCTGTCCCACGTGCCTCAGATCTGCTCCAACCTGGCTTCAAGCAGCTGATGTTTATCACAGGGATGCAAGGCCAAGAGCACAGTTGTTGCATCCAAGGAAGTCACTCCTTGATAGTTCTCTTAGTCAATGTAAGGTCATTAACAGAGCTGGATAATTACACACCTATTAGCAGATGCAGTCATTATACTTGGATAAGGGAGGAGAACAGCGTCATCAAATCTCACGCTCTAGGGTGTAAAGCATCATCTGCCAGTGCCATGATGAAATGGTGGCAAAAGGCTCTCAGGGAACATGGAGGTGGGACAGACACCTTCCTTGGTGACCACAACAGGTGGGGATGACTACAAACAATGCTTGAGAACTAACAACCCATTCCAGCAAGCAGCCTACATCAAAGAGAGCAGCACTGCAGGAACAGGGTACCACCACACTGGGAGCACTGCTCTGCAGCAGTTCCACACCTCCTAACGAGCACCCAAGCTGCACTGCCAGGGCAGGGTTTATTCCAGCAATTGATCTGACAGAGGAGAACAGACATGGCAGATGAAGTGGAACTGCAGTTCCTCTGTACCATTCGAGTGTGAGCCAAATACCAAGACGTGTTCCCTCCACAATGTATTTCACTGGAGAATCCTGATTGAGGGGAATTTAAATATTAATTTCTAAAGGAAGGGGAGAATTCAGTATTGAAGGAGAAAAGGAGAGACAGTAACTGATTTCCCTTCTCTCTGTGGGCATATTCAGCCCCTGACAACGCTGGAAAGAAGATGGACAACCTGTAAATCCCAAATATCTTGGGCAGTCATTAACAGTTTAATTAACATAATTGCAGGCCAGAAAGTCTTTAGGAGCACTAGAAAAGAACAGCCATACTTAGCCAGATTTTAAAGGTGTTTTTTTATGAGGGGTAACAATACACCTAAAAACAGATCATTAACTCTTTAATAAGAGGATTAATATTTCTATGAGGAACAGTATGTGACTCATGGCATAGAGATGGCTCCTCATCTGGGAGATAACCACATCTTTGTGTAGATAACCTGGATGAGACCTTTGGCCCTTTTACTAGTTTGTCATTTCTCTGGGGATAGGCACATGATGTCACATGAGATATTCTTCACCTCATCTGCTCCAGAAAATTAGAAGAAGTGAAAATTAAAAGCTCAAGAATTAAATGACAACAGAGCTCAGCAGAAAGGAACCCTGTGCCACCAAGGGCTGCCACTGAATGCTGGCAAGTTCAGTTACAACTGCCTAACACCCTTCCTGTTTGCTTATGAACTAGAATGTTAAACTTTCATCACAAGGCATAAAATCCTCCCTTCTTGATCCTGTTCTATCCAGAGAGAAGAAAACAAACAGCCACTTGCAAAATCCTGACACATATGAAATGGAAAGGCGTGGAAAACATTTTGCTCCCTTCCTGGTCTAGGAGAAACATGGTTGTGCCACAAAGATGAGTAACAGATCAGTTGGACCTCCCCAGAAAAGAGGAAGGAATGGCAAGAAGTGTCACATCCTGGTCTGAGAGGCTGGCAGAGCTGCAAGGCACTTCTTATGCAGGGTGGACAGTAAATCCGTCATCCATGGCTGGACTTATGAGATTTGATCTGAACTGGCACTTCCAAAATCTGGTAAAGCTCCAGAAGCTAGTTCATCTCTTCACATTGTTTCTTCTTACACTTTTCCACAGTAGCAACATTTTTCTTATTGCATAACTGATTTAAAGGGTCTGAGGGGAAGACAAATCTCTAACAGATCCTGGCTGTGTCTTTGTGATCTCACTTTCATTTCCCTAATGGCTGTATTGTAATTAGATTTGCAAAACCAGCAAAAGGTCTCATTTTGAATGGCAACAGCTGTTGACATCAAGATTACATTGAATAATTTACTGGTTTAATTTTAGCTGCTAAACAATAAGAGTCTCTTGTCGAAGTTCATTTCACTGGCTGAAGTTTTCTCTTTTTTCCCCTGGCTGCCTTTCCCTTTCTTTGTATGCTGGACACCACCAACTATCTCATCAAAAAGACCTTTATAACTTATGCAGCCCATGCAAAACGATAAGTTGTGCATGTGACTACTACTATTTTGCTGCACAGATTCTCAACTCTGGCTCAGATACAAGGGCTGCGTATTCCCAAATGTAACAAGTGATTTTGGGCACTTAGACAGGATTTGAGCAATTGATGGTCAGTCTTGGAGTCCTGTACAAAGTCTAGTTTCAGACAAACCCTCTGTATCAGTCCCCATATGAAAAGGAGAGCAGGAACACTTTTGTCTCAGTAGTGCTGCCGGGTTAGTTCACCCATACTAAGGAGCAGAGATGAAAATTTTAAATACTAAAGTCATTTTACAGGCCTGCATTTAAGTGTCAATGACAGCATTTCCTACAAACTAGTGGTAGCCAGAAGGAAGGCTAAGAGCATTGCTGTGAAAAGTTGTTCTCTGTGGTTTTCCAAAGGGCTGTAAGCTTTTTTTCTGATAAGCTGCTGGACATTCCTGACTGGAACCTTAATGTCATGAGAGACCTGAAAATCAAAGGTTACATTACTGCTGCACACACTGTTTTCATGAGTGGGACAAGTGCTTTACCAAGGCAAACTGTATGCCAACCATCACGTCCCAGGAAGAGCAAACAGGAGGGCTCACTCCACAGAATTTGCACTTACCCCTGGGTGCAGTTTGGATGACATGGGTGGCACTCACGGTCCTCATCGGCATACTTGAAAATGAAGCTGTTGGCCCCCTGTAAGCCATCAGGACACTTTTCCACACAGTTTGGACCATCCTTAAAATGGAAACACTTTGTGCAGTGGTCAGGTCCCTGGAGCGAATGGAAGAAAGAAATGCAGTTCATTCAAGTTACTCTGTCTTCTGCTGCTGCTCTAGAATTCAGGTCCTAGAGACTGACAGCACACTCAGCAATAATTGTAGTATCATTTCATTCCTAATGAACAGTGAATTAACTGCATGGTTCCAGTTCCTGCTAAGGAGAAGCAGATGTGCAAATCCCAGTGCTTTTGGCCATAAACTTATTTTGTAGAATATAAGACTAAATTTCAGCTTCTAAATGGGTTTCTCGATGTTACTGGTGTGCTTAGCACAATGGACTTCATGCACACTTGAACTCTGAGAAATTTCCTGCAACATTGTTCAATACTGAACTATGTTTGCAAAGCAACTGCAACAGCCTTTCAGGGGGATCTGCTACCTCTGCACTCCAGAATTATCTTCCACACTGCATGTGCCCTGTGGTATCTGGTCACAGCAACCCAGAAGAACTACAAAGGTCTCCTTCTTCTTAATATGTATGTAGACAAGACTGTTAGGAACTACAAACAATAGCTTTTAAAGCTGTGATGAAAACCCAGTGTAAAACCAAATCTGGTGTTCAGTTTGGGCACTGGTCTAGGATTTTATGTCCACAAGCCCTGTTACAAATCCAGATTTCCCAATGGGTTGAACACTTGAAACATTAGCTTCATGCTTTATGGCTGTGTTGCAACAAAAATGATGATGTCTTTTTTTTTCCATTCAGTATGTAAGTCACAGAAACAAGGAAATAAATTATAGGTTAAATTTTCTTAACAATGAAGAGCCTAAAATGCAACTCATCATTGCACAGGATACTTGAGACTTTTAGTCTTGGTAATATAAAAGAAACCTAAAAGAAACAGACAACTTCTATCTCACAGAAGAGCAACAAACTTTGAAAGAAGACTCCCTGGCCATTATAAAGGTGACAGTCACAGTTAACATTCATTTAGGATGCATGAAAAAAATTCTCTATCAGAACAACCTAAAAGGCTAACCTCAGTTAAAACCAACACCCAACATGTTGCTCAAGCTAACAGAGACTGAGACAAATTCCCACATTTTTTTGTGGAAAAAAAAGATAACTGAAGTTGGAGTAGAACAGGACAGGACTGAGTATTAAAGCATCTAAACAGTGATAAAAGAGGGCACTCAGATCACAATTGCATGCTGACATTTAAAAATTCTGTGCATCTTTACTACCAAGACATTAAGACAACTCAGGAAAGAAAAGGAAAACTTTTTAAACCACTTTCTTAAATCAGGTTGATCCAAGGCAGTTTATTCCCAGCACCAATTTAACAAGAGCAGAATTCTTTCCCTAGATGGAGAATATACATATTTTCTGCTTTTGTTAACTGATTTCAATTGCTGCTTTAAATCCCACAAGCAGAAAGTGTCTGTGCTTCAGCACAAGCCAGCCCATAATACAGCAAACTTTGCTCTTACCGGCCCATAGCACGTGATCATGTTCTCTTCCATCTTTTCACACTGGGGATCACATTCCACACAGACAGAACCATTTGCAAATTCTCGAAATTCCCTAGGAAAACGTTTTGCAGGCAGGTTAGGAGAAAGCAGAAGTGAGAGTGCATCAGAGACAAAATGGCTGGTGCTTCACCTGAGGGCAACGTGAAAAATTAGCAGCCTGGACCAGCTGTGATCACTTCTGTGAAGGACCAGACCTTATGCTGCTCGACACCAGCTGAGAACCATCAGCAGCCTCATTCACAGGCAGGTCAAGCAGAAGACACCTTGTTTATCAGCATAAAACTATAGTGCTTTTTCCTCTCTTTCCTTAAGAAATAAGGACTTCATTAACAGGACAAACTCATTTCTCAGTTTTTATTTATGGAATTGTCACTCGTGGTTCAGCTTCAGGCAGCCACTTGTTACATGTGACATCATTATCAGGTAGGAAAGGATTAGAAAGAGCATTAGGAAAGGATCAGAAAGAGCATTAATCACAGGGCTGCTATTGCTCTTTTACTTAAGTTTCTATGAACACTCTTTGTTTTAAAGCCCATTCTCCAAAAGGCTCATAACTTTTCCATCAACAATTCCAGCCTGCAGTCTGAATCTATAAAATGTCAAAACAAATTCTTTTGCTCATTTATTTCATGTATCCACAAGAAACTATCACTCAAATAATTGGTTTTTTTATTAACCACTTACAAGGGAGGAAAAAAATTAGTGATAGTAGGTGCGATTTCTTCCTTCAAACACCAGCTGTTTCATTTCAGCTGCCAGTTGCCTCTCACAATAAACCTCCAGCACTCCCAACATAATTCATCCCACCTTCCTCTAGGCTGAGACGAATTAACATCTGACCAGGTCCTTTCTCTCCCACCCACCACAGACAGAATCTATGGAACTAGCTCAGACTGGACACATCTAAGCTTTGCAGAGGGATCCCATCACCTGGCATGAACCAGTTAAAATATTTGCATTAACCAGTTAAAGATGGGCTGCACACCCATGTAAGTGGGCTTTAGTAATATCAGGGTAAAGAGCACAGGCCTCAGTGTTTAGTTTATCAATGCTCACTCTCCACTCCTCTACAGCCCTTAGGATCTACTGCAACAACAGAGCTGAGGAAAACCTCACCTGACCACTGCATGGGAGGTCACCTTCTCTGGCTTTGGAGTAGGAACTGTGTATACATACACAGGGCATTATGAAAAAAGAAAGAGAGTGAGTTTTCCTACTTTGAGGTTCTTATTCAGAGAAATTCTTCATCACATGTCTAAATCTAACTCATCTGAAAGAACTTCATTGCATGCGTTTCTGAACAGGGGTGTCAATATTCAAGTAGGGCTAAATGGTGGGATTTTTATAAGCCTTCACCTAAATCAGATTGTTGAACATCAACAGCAATGAAAAAGGTGCAACAAACTTTTGGCGTTGCCTGAAAATTGTAGTCAGCAGAATGCAAAGTAAAGCTTTGTACACAAGTCCAGACTTGGAAATCTTTAAAACTTATCCCACAACATATTTCATTCAAAATCAGTAATATTTGCAATGGAATCAGATATTGATTAATGTAAAACCAAAATAACTTACTCATTAAAGTGCTGAACAAGGTAATCAGCACCTTTAGGGAAAAGTGCAAGGGAAATATCTTACCCATCATACAGGTTACAAGAGTCTATGCAGGTCCTCCCCCTGATGAAGCGCTTGCAGGAGAGACACTGGTCTGGTCCCGGCCCCCAGCAGCCATCACTTGAGCACAACTCATTACACACCATTCCATCAGCAGCTGCAGAGAGAGAGGACACTGTCATTAGCTCACAGAGTCCTCTGAAATCTAAAGGAAAGAATTTCATTCAGCCGCACTCAGAAAAGTAAATGGAATGTTCAGATTTTCTAGAAACGGACTAGAGAAAAAGCAGAAAATTATCCTCATACTACTGGAGAAACACACTGTGCACTCACAGTTTGAATACAAGACACGCTCCTGGTCTACTCTTTTCAGAGAGGATAGAGTGATAAAAACATTGAAGAGGGTGCTGTAAGAATTGTCAAAACTAGAGAAGAGCTTCTATACCAGGAATAAACAGAAGTATCCTTAGATCTGGGTGAGAAAGGACATGATCACAGAACCACAGAATGGTAGGGGTTGGAAGGGACCTCTGGAGATCATCTCATCCAACCCCCCTGCTAAAGCAGGGTCACCCAGCGCAGGTTGCCCAGAATCGTGTTCAGGCATGCTTGGAATCTCTCCAGAGGAGACTCCACAACCTCTCTGGGCAGCCTGGGCCAGGCTCTGGTACCCTCACAGGAAAGAAATTTTTCTTCATGTTCAGACGGAACCTCCTGGGTTCCAGTTTGTGCCCGTTGCCCCTTGTCCCATCATTGGGCACCACTATAAAAGACATAAAATAGTGAATGACAAGAAGGTAAGTCAGCATGAAACAATTGTTCACTGCTTCTTCCAAGTCCCTCATGGGCATTCAAAGAGGCAGGAGCCCAACAGGGTTCAAAACTGAGATATTTCTTTATAGAAAGTACAGATTGAGCTGTAGAACTCCCTGACACATGACATAGTAAATGTCAGAATTTGAAAGGATTTGAAAAATCAATTGTCCAAATCCACAGAAGGGCTATTAAACTAAAATATAAAACAGTACCTCTGAACTGAGGACTCCCTAAAAGAAAACTTATGGATGGTGGGAAAAAGTTGAAGAAAAGTCACCATTACCTGCGAGTTTTTAATGGTTTATGGCAAAGGCACCTGAAGAACCCAAGATCCTTTATATTAAGACTCCCCAAACTGCTCAAAATAAACAATGAACAAATTCTGTATTTTAATTTTATATAAATTTTTCTCTACATAAATATCTAGATGCCTGTGATGCAGAAAATGAGCAAAGAGCAAAAGAAAACACATGTTGTCTCTCCAGACATAAGCCAAGCCCTGAAAGGGTAGATCTCTGAATATGAATTCACTCTTGCATGAGGAAATGTTTTACACAAATGGATTACCTACTAGACTAAGGAGATCAAAACAGTGAAGATGTGAAATACCGGAGATAGCCAATAAATAAACCAAGCATTTGCTTTTTGAACCACTGGCAGCAACTTGAGGGAAGTGTCAAATAATAAATGAAAAGTAGGTTTGCTGGTTGAATTCTATCCCCCCTCCAATGTGGCATCAGTGAAGATGTCCAGCTGGGAACACACACATGAATCAGTGACTGCATACACCCAGCACACACTTAAAGAGAGGCAATAGCAAAATAAATGGAAAAATCTTTTTGCAACATGCAAAAAGCCATCTGGCAACTTTATATTGAATGAAAAGACAGTAGTTCTCCATGCACTATTTTTCTACACTTCTTTCAGTGCAGCAGCACAGCTGGGTGACTGGATGAGGATTGCCCTGCTTTCATTTCAGGATACCTGATGGTTTTTTCTCCACCCTCAAGGCCGGAACAGTGCAGGTAGATGCTGTCCATTGCAATCTACCTTAACAATTAAAGGCTACACAGAGTTTTATTACCTGAGAAGCACAAGCCCTTCTAGATCATGAAAGAGTCAGCAGAAAGATGCTTTCTGCTCTCCATGGCATGTTTTAAAACTGGTTATTCTGCACTAGGGCATATATAACATCCCACATTTGAACCACTGAGTACCTGTCGTGTGTTTTTCACCAGGCAGCATTGTTTGATGTTGGCACCATGTTTGTCAAACACATCTTTCTGATTTATCCAGCGGCCTTGCCTATGTCCTATTTCCTACAAGGCAATTCCTGCACCACCTTGTGCCTGCTGACATGCAGGAAGCTCATGTCACACTGGCAGTTTGTGTCACACTGCTTTCCTTCGATACCCACTACCCGTCCTGCCCCTGTCCTGCTTTCTGACCACTGCATTTATCAGAAAGCACTTCTTTGAAAAAAATATGCTGCAATCAATGCATGGCTTCTCTCTCCTAGCCCATGTAGTGAGTAGGCAAGAGGAGAGAAGCTTCCTCCATATTTCCTTTCTTCTTGCAATAGAACACTTTGCACTATGAAGATTGAAAATAGCATATCCTTATCTACTTGTCTGGTTTTCTGCCTGGGACCCTTTCATAATTCAGTGCCAGAAAAGGACACTTCACCTTTACACCTTCACAAGCAGCATAGGAACTCTGAAAAGATTTCACATCCTCCAGCCCTTGCAGGCAAACTGATCCAAGAACAAGCAATTCAGTAGCTTGCCTCCTACTTGTACCGAGCTGCTGCTGACCCTGCATGGCTCTGCTGCACAACTCATGTAATTCAGCAGGTAGATGAACACTGTCTTAATTCAATACAACACCTAAAATAACCTTGGATACAAGGTACAAAATGTCTGCACACTTCTGTCTTATCAAGGCTGGAATGCTTGAATATATTTTTTTACTCTACATATCTCATATACTTTCTTAATGACAACATCCGAATTAAATTTAGGAGTAATTGCAGGTGGACATTGAATTTTCTTCAGAGTGTATTAATTATCACAGATTCCAGCACAGCATGAGAGACCTGAGCTATTTTGCATGCCATTTCATAGACAGGTCTTGTTCTCTTTCCCTGGGCTTTACTTTAAATCAGGAGTCATACTGCTGCAGTCAAAGGAACCACACCACACAAAGCCAGTATGAGCAGAGACAAATAACTCTGCTTTTCTTTACTGTCCTAACCTTAAGTGCAGAAACATTTTTATAACAACTACCAGATGTCAGCAGTTCCACTATGCTGCCACTGACTGAACTTCACAGAAATTGAAGGAAGTGGGCAAAAGCTTTGCATTAGCAAATACTACGTATGTAGTCCACACAGTTTCCTTTTTCATCTACTTTTATATATACATTTATATTTTTCACGTATATTTCAGTCTAACGCTGCCTTTGTGCAGTACAGTTCGGGAGGCACATTGACTTGGTATTAAAGGCCATTTTTGGCTTATTTCATGTTCACTGTCTACAGGAGCACCCAGGAAAAAGTTCTGGATGATAGAGCTGGTCATTCCAGGGGAACCTCAATTATGCCTTATGATTTAGAGCACACTTGAGGGCTCCCTCTGAGCAGACCCAGCACTTCTCGCCTGCTCTGCCAGTCTCCCTTGATCTCATCCAGTCTCATGGTGATGTGTGACTGACACTCACCAGACAAATGCACCAGTCCTGCCTCCCACTGCCTGCCACAGGGACACCTGGGATTAACAGACAGCTTCAGGCTTAAACTGTATCAGCAAATGAGAAAAAAAAAAAAAAGACAGAAAAACCCCAAACCCAGTGACTATCAGAGTTCTAACTAAGCAATAAGTACTGTAAGTACTTGTCATGCAATAAAAAGCCTGCCCTGCTTTGGAGATCCCTTTGTTCTCATTTTTCAATCTTAAGAATATTATTAATCCTTCTGATTTTGTTTCACACACTCTTGTCATTGAAAAGCAGTTTCCTATTTGTTTTCTCACCTTTTACTGTAACCTGAAATTGTGCCTTTTATTACTAGTGATTTCCTTCCTTTGTTCTCAGCTGTCAGACTACTGTGGGATCAGAATTTATTTACACACGCACACACACAGTGTTGCACTAAAATACCCCTTCAAACAGCAAGTGACACTATTACAAGATAGCTCAGAAAACATACTGAGTAACCTTATGCAAATAAAAAGAGAGCTTTTCAGTAAGGAAAATCATGATTACCCTATTGAAATCTAGGCAACACAGTGCCTGCAGTCTGTGAAAAAAGCAATAGAAGCAAAAATAAATCACTATTTCCTTCTGCTTATTTCTAAGTCATAGAAATGTTTTCATAAATGAATCCTGGCAGGAAGGGAGTGGGTTTTCTTGACAACTTATAAAACTCCATTATGCTTGTCTTTCTTCCCCTTCTTTAATTATAGGGATGGCTAAAGAAATGTTTCAATTTTAGATATATTATTTGATATTTCCATGAGCTGAGAATGTTCTGAAGCTCTAGCATATCACACGGCCCTATGTGGAAGGAAGAACAACAATGCTTTCGACAGGAGCTCATTTTCATCAGGAGTTTTAGAACACGTGTTCATTCTTTATTAATGGGGTCACACAGGTTAGAAGCAGAGAAGTTTGATGTTTTTACCCAACCTAGGGAGAACACAAGAAAATTAGCTATCTAAAAAGGAAAAATTATTGTTATTTGGCTATGCACTCATGGGCCTGATCCAAAGTGCCATGAACTCAATGGAAAAGCTCCCGCAGACTTCAATTAGCTTGGCATCACACCTGATAATGAATGTAATCATTTATTCAAGTTGTTAATTGGCGGCTAAATTGACATAATTCATAACAATCACATTTATAACAACCTTTGCCTAGAAAGACTGCACTGTACACTGCAGGTGTCACTAGAGCTGAAAGGAATTATTTAAATAACTTTGCATAAAAGAACATTTTTTTCTGCTTTTATTTTGTGTGCACTCGTATTTAACATGAATCACCTCAGACTGTCCCATAAAAACACCCATGCTGGGAAAAGGTGGCAGATTCTTCACTTCAGCACGGAGCAGCAGGAAAATCTAACTGCCAAAGCACATTCTCTAGCAAATAACTTTATAGTCATTCATTCTGCATTAATAATGTTCATAACGAAGTAAGTTTTATGCACAGTGTTTAACATTATGGCTTATAGTAGCAGACAATTAAAAGCCTACTTTAGAGGAGAGCTTCATGCACTGCATTTTAGATTGATTTCCACTCAGCTTACCGGTTTGAAGATGCCCATTTGCCATCTGAGCTCTTCAACTCCTCGGGAGATGCTATCAGATTGTGCTAAAGGTCCAACAGCTGATGAAGCCTCCTCAACTTGTCCCTCACCCTCAAATCTTCTTCTGTAACCTGCCCCCAAGCCCAGGTGCCTTTTAGGGTTTAGGCAGTTCAGAAGCCTCACTGATGATCACAAGCTGCTACCCTTTCTGTGCTGCTCAGCCTCAAAGATGCTGCTTGCTTCTATGTTCCCTGCACACAAGCTTGGACACTGACATTTCTGTCCCTGAATGTGTGTAGGGAAGGTGGAGAAGAGAGAGAGAGGTCGCATTCCTTCTAGGTATCCTGGCTTTGGCTGGGATAGAGTTAATATTCTTCCTAGTGGCTGGTGCAGTGCTGTGCTTTGGATTTAGTGTGAGAACAATGCTGGTAACACATGGATGTTTAGTTGGTGATAAATAGCACGCTCACACAAGTGAAGGATTTTTCAGTTTGCCGCATTTTTCTAGTGTGTATGAGCACAAGAAGCTGGGAGGGAGCATGGCCAGGCTAGCTGACCCCAACCGGCCAGAGGGATATTCCATACCATAGAACATCACACCCAGTATATCAACTGAGTGGAGTTGGCTGGAGGGTGGAATCACTGCTGGGGCATCAGTCAGAAGGGGGTGAGCAACTGCATTGGGCATCACTTCTCTTGTTTTGGGATTTATTTCTCTTTGTTGTACTCCTTTTCATTACTATTATTATTACATTTTGTTATTATTTTAGTTTATTAAGCTGTTCTTATCTCAGTCCTCATCCCACTGGGAGGTGGGAGGAGTCAGTGAGCAGCTTCGTGGTGCTCAGTTGCTCTCTGGGTTTAGACCATGTCACCAACCCTCTCTGGACCTGAATGGGACAACAGCAGGAAGACAACATAAAGCAACAGAGCATCGTGGGGTTTATGGATTTCTTTTAAATTAAAAAACCACACATATGTTTTGCTCTTGCTTTCCCAACGTTCTACAAACAAATGAAGTTTGCCCTAGGCTTTTAACCAGCATTTGGAAAAGCCATCTTGGAGGCAGTGAAATTTGGTGACTACTTGAACATTGTTAAGAAGTGGCAGAAATAGCAAGATGAAGTAAGTGAGGGTATTGGGAGTATAAACTATATTTTGTGTGTTGGATAATTTTGTAGCTTTTTCCACTGGCCGAAGTCTGTTATCTTTATCTTCTTCATTTAAAAAAAAAAAAAGAAAAATCAGAGTTCTGCCAAACTCTGTAATGTCAGTGTTATCTCAAAGATGACACATTAATATAGATCAAATTTTTCCACAACTATTTTATTCCCTCAACAATTTTTCAGTATTTCCTCACTGAGTAAACACAGTACACTGAACACAGCATTAAATGGTATGGGAAAGATATCATAAAGATATCATTCTGTTAGATATAATAAAAGTCACTTAAATATGAGGCTGACTAGAAGATCTTGGAAGCTTTTACATGAGTTTTAAGAAAAGTTACACTGAGAGTAAATGTTTGCTGTAACTTGCTTTAAGCCATTAACAATCACTAGGTAGTGAGGAAAACAGAAACAAGCTGATAGCGACTCAAAGTATACAAAGAAACAATAATAAACATACCTGAAAGTGGCTGTAATAATGAATGTGTTTTAGACTGGTTTCTTCACTGGAAATCATGTGAAAAACAAATCTTTAATGGGTATTTTTATTAACAAGTCACACCCTGCTAGTTACTGAGCAAGCAAACAGACAGTATTTCTATCGTAGAAGATGGATTCTGATCCTGCAAATATTTACTTATGTATTTCCCTTCCCCGTTCTGATTAGTCTTATTTGTCAGAGCCATGGGCATATGCCCAAGCATCTGCAGAATCAGGGTCCAGAGAGGCAAAATCATGGAAAGGCAGCAATGGAAACCCTAGAAGCCTGCCCTCGGATCCCAAACATTCAGGCAGTGGAGGATTCAGAGAAAACTCTCCTAAATCCTAGTCTGTTGCCCTATCCTGAAAATCACAGATGTTTCAGAGGATGCTGGAGAAATGCATCTGGCTCTAAGGAACAGTTCTGCCTTACTCCAAGTAATGGGGAAGATTTTAGTTAAGTATCTAACCTGCAGCAGAACCCATTTAACCCTGGAGAGATGCTGACTGACAGGCAGAGCTGAAGCAGCAGGATAGCATTTCTCATCTAATGCTGACCCTCCAAAGGCCACAAAACTTTAATCAATTCATTCACACAGAGGTGCATAGAGGGAGAAAACTCCTGCTCCCCGCAAGGATTCAGGAAGTCAGCAAAGACACTGCCTTCTGATACAGTAACCAGGCCCCCAGCCCAGGTCATTATATACAGCCCGTTTAATGAACACAGGCTAGAGGTCATTTTTAAAACCAGTCCCTTGGTACTGCAGCTTACATTGTGCCTTAAAATGAAATTCCCTCAGTGTTAAATGTCATAAAATATCTTTAGGAGCATTTTTCTTCACGGAACATAACGAGTCTCTATTATAACGAATCCTCAACAAGCTAAAAGTCAAATAAAGCTTACAAGAGAAGAACACTAAAGAAGTTCACCTCTAAGTGGTTTTCCATTGTCTTCTAACATAGTGTAAGTTATAGGGAGCTTGAAGCAAAGAGGAAGCATTCCTGTACGAGACATGAAGCCTATATTCAACTTTATTACTGTTTATTTTAGTTTTATACCAAATGTCTAGAAATGGAAGAGAGCTGGTTGTTCTTTCATTAAGTGTTGCATCGTTATCAGACAGCTATAGCAAATATGCTGTTAGAAAACAGCAGATCAAAGTAGATCAAAGAGCACCAAGAGCAAGATTTTTCTCCTACAGTCAGGAGTTTTTCACGTGCTAGAGAGGAAATCTGTGCTTTCTGGAAGGTTCACGGGTTCATGTACATCCCAGCAAGATGGGATCACTAGGATCCTGGAATATAACCCTAGTGAGTCTTGCACAGTCATCAAGACCTTGTGCTTCTTCAGAAAGATTCTGTTCTGTCAGCCCGAGAAACTCCTTATGTGAAATCTCAAAGGGCTAATTCTTTCTGTCATGACATTCAAAATACACTCTTTACTAGACTGCTAGCACAGAGCTTAAGTTCCTCCTCACCACTTGATCCTATTAAACTCCAATCCCACTGCAGGAGAAAGCAAATAGCAACCCACCATCCACGGGCAGTCAGGAGCTTTCCTCCAAGTTTCAAAGGAGCTGATCGTGCCAGAAAATGCATGTTTTCCCCTTGCAAGGCTGATCTTACTCAATGTTCAAATAGTATTCACACTCAGAAGAACTCAAAGCAAAGAAAAAGCCTTGAGATGGCAAAAACTAAAACCAAGAGAACAGAAGGCATTAAGATGATGATACAAAGCTCATGGATGTTGAGAAACTGGACCTAATTCAGAACAAGATAAAATTGGGTGTGTTCAAAATAGACACTGTTCAGTGTTCTTTGTCCTGCAACTGCTTAACTCATTTCATTATTCAGGATTATTCTTGGACTCTTCACTGATGCTCCATTCCCACATGACATCACCATCACCTGTTCAACCACCTCTGGATGATGAAGTGAGCATGCTGCTCTCACAGACAACCACCTGGACTCCTTTCCTCATGCTTTTGCCAGCTCTTGGCTGGGTTACCATAGTAAGGACATGAAGGCATGAAGCTGTTCAACGTACAGGACACCCCATCTCTCCTCCACCTTCTGTGTTGCCTTCCCAAGCAATGTTCTATTAAGTATAAGGGTCTAATCCATAGTTTCACAGCCTATGCCGAGGCCATCTTTTGCAAACACACACAAAAACTTCTGCCAAGAAAAGTTCTGTTCAACACATCCTTCTGTCTCACGTAACAGAAAGTTTACATCAAAGGACAGAGCATGCTGCAGTTCAGAAGTGGACAGTGGTCTGCTGGAGGTTCACAAACAGCCCTTTCCCACTGCACCCTCAGGCACGATCACAATTAAAATATCTACATCAACAGCAAGAGGCATTTCTTTAACCTTCACTTTTCAAACTTGCATGTAGAGAAATAGCCAAATAGTGATAAAATAATAAAATAGAAACCCTCTAAAACAACAAAACCACACAGAGACCCAGCAAACAAGACTCTCCACCTTATGTAGCTTTTACACGACAGAAGAGATTAGAAAAATTAACTGAGCAGCAGTGGTATAGTTGTGTTTCCCCTTACACTGGAAGGGCTGTGCTCATATTACAGTGATGAGCACAGCCAC
>VYZX01032369.1:590943-866891 GCA_013401335.1 Brachypteracias leptosomus
TCTCAAAGCATAGCAGAATAGTACTTGAAAGGGAGGGGAGGTGAAAAAGAAAAAAAAAAAGGGGAGGGGAGGAAAAAACCCCCAAACCTAGAAGAATAAGTTAGAAGTAGGACCACAGCCTGAAAAAACCCCAAACAAACATTCATGAGTGGTCAAAGCACAAACCCCAGAAATCTCACTTAAACATATAGCAATTTACTGCCTCTCCTCTCTTGCCAGCAGTCGCACAGATGTTTAAAATGAACTGTACTGCAGCTACAATATGAACTCTATTAATGCAATTTGCTGCCCGATTTCTGTATAACCCAATTGCGTCATCTGCCACATGGCATTCATTGGCTTTTCAGTACCATCATCTCAGTCCAGGTACTGGCACAAAAGCTTTCCTGAAAGACAGTCAAGCCCAATTAAAAGTAATCTTCTTTATCAGATGGGTCAAATACAGAAAGGAGGAACTCAGTGATCAGAAACAGACCCAAAAGTGACCTCTCTGGATTAAGATAGGGCTGCTTCGGTGAAGCAGGGGAGGGGAAGCAGAAGCTGCTAATCTCACTCCACAAGGGAAGGGCTGTAGTTTTTGCATCTGTGAAAATCAGTACCTTTTACAAACACTACATTCACTTCACATTGACAGCCTTCACAATTTCTATTTGTGAAAGAAGATCTCTAATCTGGAAAGTTCACATCATGGTAAGGAAGCAGCACTCTAGATCTTCTCCCTTCCATTTGTTCATACCTTAAAACATTTTGTTTGCCTACGAGACTGCTTGGAGGCAGACTGGGCCAAATCCTCAGGTCCTGTAAATGATCACAGCTGTACTGATGAGCTCCAAGAGATATCAGCCAAGTTTCTGGCCTGTTTGCTGCTCTGTGTCCTGTCAGGAGTTGTATCATTTTCCCCCCAAGTGAGCCAATCACAGGCAAGAAGATGCGCACTGAGCAGCAGTACTTACTGCAGTTCTCTGCCTTTTTATTTCGATGGATCACTGTCTTTTGGCTGGGCGTGCTGAAGAGGCTGGTCCAGTTGACCGTGTGGTAGTAGCACAAATTGCTGTTGTCTGTTATGTAGATGTTGCCAGCACTGATTTGCTTCAGGGACTGGAATTGCAGAGAGGTGATGCCTTGCTGCTTCAGGATGAGCAAGGAAAGGCCACTGTGATGGAAAAAAAAGTAAGAGAGAACAGAAATTAGCTCCAGAAGGTGGAACTTACTAGAACTAGTTGGGAATTTCCCACTAGAATTAGTTCTTAACGTCAAGATGATCTTTCTGGCAAAACTGAAATTTGGTCAGAAAACTTGTTTTGGGGTGACACAAATATTTATTAGTCAACATCCAGTTCTATTACCTAGAAAACTGTGAACCCTGTAAGAATTCTGATACCACAAGCTGTGATGTCCGCAGCACTAGACCAAGAGGGCCAGCAGAACTCCTCAACTAGTTCCATTTCATCTATTAAGGTATTTTTTGTGATAAAGTGCTGTTGAGAAAACTGAGCAAAATCCAGATTTATTTTTTTTAAATGGAATTAATACTATCATAGTTTATATGCTAAGGAGAGAGTGACAAAGTCATGCAAAATGTATTAACATCTTCTGTCAGGCATCAAATTAATGTCATTTATAGTGATACAGGAAGAAATTGTTATTTTCAAGGAAATTTTTCCAGCTCACTTTCTACATTTCATTTTCCTTTTGTTGTAATATGTGGTTATCGTCTTCCTCCATCAAAGGAACAGTAAATGATTGCCTGTGTAACACGGAAATGACTGCACATATTTTATGACTGAAGATTAGTGAAGACAATATCCAGTTTCTGGGCATCCTTTTAAGTTATTGTATTTTAATGATTATAATTGTTTTCCAGCTGTTCCAAATACAAATTGCTGCTTCCAAACAGAATGCTGGGCTGTAATTCAGTCTCAAGGTTTCACTGCTATTCATATTCTGCTTGCATTGCTGCCAGCAGAATCCCACAACCAATTTACTACATTTACACCACGGGGAGCCAGGGGTTGCTTTGTGTATCATTCAGGTGCCTTCTTGTGCTTCCCCTGTTATTTCTCACCACATTTTCTTCTCTTCAAGCCAATTCCTCCATAGGAGTTTTCATACAGAAACAGCTCTGGTAACAGGACACTGTGGAGCTAATGTACACCCCACCTGCAGGGCACCTCAACGATTTCAGTGTTATTCCATTTATTTATCTTTTACCACTTCTTCAGACCACATTGTTCTTTGGGGACACGAGCCTGCACCTCCAATCACAACCATACAAACTTCCTGATAACAGGGCTAAGTTCTACTATTAATGTCTTTTAAGTTCTGTTTCCCATTCACAAGATATTTTAATCCACAAAATGTACTTTCCAGACAATGACTTAATAGCTACTGCAATGAACCAAGACTTTTTTTTTTTAAATCACTATGTTCAAAAGGTATTATCTGTTATAAACAACTGATTAGCAAAGATCCTGTTAGTGAATGCCTTGGTAAGAGAGAAAAAGATATCAATTTCTAATGCCCTTCCCCAAGGATGTTGCAGACTGTGCTACTGAACAAAGAATCACTGAATACTAATAAAAAAGGATTCCATCAATAGAAGAAGTAGCTTACCTGTAGAGAGCTCTTCCACCGATAGTAACCAAGTTAGAAAACACCCTGAAATCTGTCATATTCTCAGGCCATGACTGTATGTTCAGATACCCTGAAGGAGAAAAGGGCAGGCACAAGAATGTCAATGATTTCAGCTATAAAGACTGCTTTATCACTTACATGAGTTAGGACAGGCTTAGCCTATAAAGAATTGGTTTGAGAAAAAGAAATAAACAGGCAATGAAAGCTGCGAACCAATGTTTTGAAGTCACCAGGCTGCTCACCACTGCCTCCTCCAGGAAAGCAAAGGAGGACTCGTCACAGCAGCATTACATCCACTTTCAACAGCCACAGTGACACAGGTTGGAATCCTGCAAGGCCTCCCGGCCTTTCTAAACAGCAGCAGCAGCAGGAAAAAATGAAGATTTGCCTGAATTAAGAACATTCAGTTTTAAAAGGTGGTAGAGACTTAGGATGGAAGTTCAGAGATCTGTCATGATTCATTAAAAGATGGCAAGGCTCTCCCAAAACAAAGAACTTGCATTTGTTTCTGAATGTGTGTGTGAGGAGAGCGTTCTCCACACAAATATGTGCGACTATTTTGTGCTACGCAGACTTCTACAGAGTGGTTCCTGTGATTTTGATTCAGTACTGGACTGAAATACTCTACATCTTTAAGCAGAATGGTAACTTCACTTAAGTAGTAGAGCTGAGACTTTCAATTAGACAGTGTGCTTAAGAATGGCATATTACCCAGATGCCAGATTATCTTCAACATTAATGAGGGAGAGATTAGAGCTTACTTTCAGTTTTTAATACCACTGGCTTGCTGAAATACACAATTTTGAGAGGTGAAACATGTGGGAAAGAACTAATTTCAAATGCCAAACACTTGTTGAGCTCCACCCAGCTAAAATCATGCTGTAGTGTCCAAAGATTTTTTTTGGTGCATGAAATAGTGAATGCAAAAAAAAAAAAAATCTATCTATACATAATCAGCAATCATTTGAGAACTCCAAGCTGTAGTATCTTCCTCCCTGCCCCCAAAGGGTGAAACAACAAGAAGCAAAATGCAACAAAACAAAGTACTGAGTTCTAGCTATATGACCTCACCAAAGAATCACAGAAGGTGGGAGGGACTACCTCCCCACACATTATACATTTGTCTTTAAATGACAGGAGTTAATTTGCTGATAGACCAAGAGAAGTAGCTGCAAACCTACATTGGCTTGTCTAGTTTTTTTTTCCAAGGCATACTTCAGATGCTTTCATGTGAAGACCAAGACTCCTCGCCCACTCAACAGTAATGTCTTGGTCTCATGTACCCCAAATGTACTGGGCATTCTGTCTTCATGAGCAAAGGACAACACACTTGTTGTGTTGATAAGTTGTTGTATTAAACTTTTATGACATTTGCAGTGTGGTGACTTTAAAGAAAAAAGCACCTTGTGTTCTTCAGAAGACCAAACAAATGACAACCATCAGTGCAAAGGAAGAAGTTCTGATTATAGAAAAGTGGAAGTGTGTTACCTGTTATCTCTCTTACTGTTTGGAAGATATTTAATTTCTCCGGATTGATTGCAGCGATTGTGTGATATGGGTCCCTGAAAGATTAAAAGGACAAAATGTGACAGTCTGAATAAAAAAAAGGTCAGGTTCTCAAAGCTATACTATGTATGAAGCAGCATTCAGGAGATAAACAGTTTGCTTTTAGGTAGCATATGCTCCAGATTTCTTCAAAACGTTTCCAATTTCTTCAGGCTGTTATTCCTGCAAAATCTGTGTCTAACTTCTCCCAAGTCCACTTTAAGGAAAGACTCAAACCATTAATGTTTTAGCAAATATTTATGCTTATGGAAAGCACAACTCCTTAAGGGATCCTAAACAATCACAGGTGACCTCCCTAAAGGAAAGATGAATTTTCAACATTTTTTTCCTGGAATACAATCTCAAATGGTACAATTGGGATACTGTGCTACCAGGACTAATGAAACCACTACTAAAACAAGTGCCAAGCTACAAGCAAAACACAACTAAGAGCGTGCCAGCAGTTCCTGGCACATGGAATTAAAGGGGTACATTTTTTAGAAGGTGTTGAACAACAAACATCAAACAGCACAGATCCCTGCTGAGCAAGTTTGTCATTTAAGAAATGAAATTCCCCCTTCCAACATTAAAATCTCAAAGTTAAATATGCTACAGTGTAAGAAGATTAAGCTGGCCTTGAATTTTGAGATTGTCACCATTTAGTAAATACTCCTGCCACCCTAGTTTTGAAGGAGTAAAGACTCTCTATTTAAGAGGCCAACCAGATGCCTAACCCAAACAAAAAAAACCCTTTAAAAATCCATTTTTAATGCCATGTTATGGCATATTTTTGTGGGTCTTCTGATGGTAGGAAACATCCTCAATAACTATGTGAAACATGCATTTCCACCTCTCCTCCTTCTGCTTTCCAAAAGACATCTTTCTTGGAATTGGAACATTCAGGTAATCAACTAGGCTGTCTTTGGGGACAGGCCTCAAGTCTATGCAGTGACAGACTGACGGGGTCACTTCTAACCATCCTGGAGGTGACTCCAGGTTAGCAGCAACAAAATGAGTTCCTGAACCATAACATAAAGACCAGTGGACCAAAAAAGCATCATTTACATTTTATTTTAACAACCTGGGGCTCTCTGAAAACTATGTAACAAGTTTTGAATACCTAACAGAAACATACACTTTGTTTTTACAAAGCATTAGTGTCAAAAAAAGGAAAGCCCTTGTCTGTAATAAAAAGAGGTTGCTGAATTTCACCTCCAAACAAGACTACT
Source organism: Brachypteracias leptosomus (assembly GCA_013401335.1). NCBI lineage: Eukaryota > Metazoa > Chordata > Aves > Coraciiformes > Brachypteraciidae > Brachypteracias > Brachypteracias leptosomus. The sequence goes on from VYZX01032369.1 coordinate 596,352, forward strand.
CCAAAGCAATCTTCAAGGACACAAGTATACACTTAAACCCCCAAAATAGTCAACAGATAAAACTGTAGAATAATGCAGTCATCTACCACCCTTATTATCAGAGACAGAACTTTTCAGTAGAACAGGCACAGCTGAATTATACAGCTTCAAGAATGAGTTTCAACTCATTGTGAAACTGGAGGTGGACAACTAAAGGGAAGAAAAAAAGCTGGGGAGTACTGAGGATCTATACAGGTCCTACCCAATTTCCAGCCACTGTGCTGGCTCGGTCTCAGCAGAAAAGTGTCCTAATGAAGATCACTTTATCCATACACTTGTAAAGCATCACCTCAAAAGAATGAGCACTTCTGACTCGCCACAATGCAGGTCTACCTTCATTCTACAGAACTTTTGGACACTAGTTAAAGCCAATCCATGATTACCTATTTTTATTTTATATACAAACTATTATAAATAATTGTGCGTAAAACCAATTCATAATTTTATATATATATAGTTTTCATATAAATTATTACAAATTCACAAAGACCTAAAGTTTAAGCACTCATGAAGACAGGCTAGAGAATCACAGGATAAAAATACGACAGATCAATTGTCATAGCACAGTTCTCAAAGCAAACAAAAAAGTCCACTTGCATCTTTCACTGAAGTTATTCTCTGCCACTACTAAGTCTTTCAATTATCTCACAGAGAGTGAGATTTTAAATCCCTACAATCTGAAACACTGAGAAGTCATACTTTTAAAAGCTGCAGCTCACTCTGAGTAAATGAATTAGTAACAGAAGTTAACTAAAAGTTGGAGTGGGTATATTTATTTCTATAATAAACTAATTGTGTCATTTTTTTAATTTCCTTTCTGTATTATTGATTTGCAAAATGTAAGAGAAATTTTAAACAAGAAGCTGTTCCAGAAATATAAAGTTATTTTAATTGATTCTCAAATCTTTCTCTCTCCATATATACCACTGGAATTTATGACATGGAAAAATTCAGGCTTGTAGAACTCAATGTCCTCACGCTTAAGATTTGTTGGAGTGAATTTGCTTCATAAAGAATGAGAGACAAAGTGCTCCACAGTTTAAACATGACATGTCCTAGGCTTATATTCTTCTATTAAAATAGAACAAAACATTTTAACCCCCTGCTTCATAGTGCATAATTTAGACATTCTTTCAGGTGAATACTGTTTTATTCAAGGTTGATTTTACCGTCTTTAATTTAGACAGATTTTTTTAATGAGACTTATCTTGTAACTTTGCAGCTAATGTAACTTCTGCAACAAAAGCACTTCCAATACTTAAAATTACATTTCATGTAATGCACTGGAATTATCCACACAAAATTGCTCATACTCTCCAGCTGCTTGTCTTGCATTTACTAACGTACTTCCTGTCTTGTGAGACTTAACAGATTGACATCCAGCCTCTTGGTTGATCACCTGGCCAGAAATTGTGATGGCTTGAGTCCTGACTCCTGTGTGACCTTTTCCAGGGCTTCAACAAGTCTGAAGCAGCATTTCCTTAAACCACTTGAGGCAAAGCCCTTCTTCCCCACTATGCTACGTCAACCTTTCACACTGTACTCATTGCTGGAGACCAGCTACACAGTCACAGCTCACGTTTGCTGGCCTTTTGAGAATCACTGAGCTGTAGGGCCTCACTGAACTCACGGCTGGAGTCAAGTTGTAGGTGAAGCATTGCAATCAAGCACTATATCAAATCAAGGAAACAAGTTGTTTCTTTCCACCTCACCTAGTAGGGAAATTTGGGCCAGGCAGCCTAGTGTCAACCACTTTATTACTATCTAAATATATCTGAATCTATAGAAAGACTAATGAGAAATCGACTAGCACTACTCATGCCAGAATTCCATTTCAGATCACTCTGCAGACATTTAGTCAGGCACATTTTTGCTATGCCATAAAGCTGCAAACGTGGAGTCGGTTTGGGAACAGTATTTAAGATAGCATATCTTGACAATCAGTTGCAAGCAACATTGAAAGCTCCAAGGAAACTAAAAAGCAAGTTAAAATTTGAAGACTATGTAGTGGTAGAAGCAAAGGATTACTTTACATCATTAATGTATCACAAAATACCTGCATACTTATCACAAAAAAGAGACAAGAGGGTTTAATCTTATTTGTGCATTCTGAGGATTTTGCTCACTTTAATAGGTCCAGAAATACCTCAGCATATTACATGTGATTCGTCATGGCTGATTACAACATAAAGGCTTGAATTAGTAAGAGGATACAACCATATTTGTGTTCTCTCACAGGAAGAATACGACAGAAGAAAGCAGCTAGCTGCACGGGACCTCAGCTGACCACCAAAACAGAATGTCTCTGTCATCCCTGGACCTATCCCATCCCTGCAGCATCTGCACCATGCACTCACCTTCACTGCACTGGCAAACATAGTGCACCAGCTGCAAACAGCAAGGCCCTGTTACCTGGGTGGTGTGTCTCTAGGAGGAGACATTGGTGAGACCTTTAAATACTGGTTCTGTACCTCCACATCTTCAACCGTTACTGAGACTTATTCTATATACAGCCATATTTAAACTAAAATACTTGATTTAAATACCAGTGAGTTCTGTGCATCTCTGCAATTGAAACTTGAATCTATACTTCAAAATTATTGACAAGAGGGTGGGTTTTTTGCACATACATGCAGTGACAGCCCCCCAGGGTATGACAATTTCTGCTAGGTGAGACACTCTCTCTGTTTGTTTTGCACATTAGACCACTGATTATATGAAATTTAAAACAACTAAGGAAAGATAACTTCCCTTTCTCCCTCCATCCTCTAATCAGCCATTCTTGTAAGCCAGTACCAAGGATCTCATAACATAACCTAAGATCACAATTGTCTTTTCTCTCTCTAGAGTAGTGTACTTTCTTTTCCTAGAGGATGAATCATAAGACTTAAGGTAACAGTTTCCATCATAATGGAAAGCAGAAAACTAATTTATCCTGGATCTACTGTTCCGTAAAAAAAGCTTGTAGGCATCATTAAGAAGGGGACACGATTTATTTCAGCTGGCACCATGACATAACATCTTAACATTTTGTCACTTACCCATGAATCCCAGTTACAAGGAAGATGAGGTTGCCATTGATCTTGGTACAGTTTATGAACTTGTCAATGTTGCTGGAATCCACTGTCTGAGCTGACACCAAACTCCCTGTTCCAATGCCATCACACGCTGCAAGACAAGGAGTTTGTGTAAAGAAACACGTTGGCCTTCTAGACACAAGTCTTCATTTCTTTCAGAGACAAAGCAGCAGAGAGGTGTCAAACCAGCACCCTTTACCCATACTCCCAAAGAAGCATGCGCCAGTTTAAAGCAAACAATAAGCTAAAGTCCTTGCCACAGGAGGACATCCTGGCACACAGGTTAAGGTATTTCATGCTGCATCTAAAGGCAAGTATGAACCACACAAAATCCCACTCAAGCCTGCTGTAAACAGGTAGCTGATAACTGGGCTCAGCCCAGCCTGGTGGCCCTGCCATTTATTTGTGCACTACTCACTGCAGAAACGGAGGGGTCCTACCACTGCTAGCTCAAGAGGTCCCCGCTTGACTCTGGTGGATTTGTGAACTTAACCATTCACATGCAGTAAGGTCCTTCAGAAAGGATGTACAAATAATTCTTTACTCATCATCCCAATAAATAAGTTACTGTGGCCTGGAGAAGCTTTAGTACCCAGCGAGGAAACCTCTATGCAGTCTTGCTATGTAATTTAGATGCATTTTCTGGGACACATGATGCAACCAGGAACTTCCATCGAGTAACACATCCCATCTCCCCCTACCTTGGGCTCCTCCAATGGCAACTACCAGCAGTACACCTGAACCTTTTACACATGTGAGAAACTTCCTCCTCATAGAGAAGGCTATGAGCAGGAACACCACAGATGCATTTTCATGCATAAAACTACCTGTCCAGCAAAAATGCTATTCATTGCAATTGGGTCAAAGGGCTGGACATTGCCTTCACTTAGAATTCAGCATGGCAGCACCCTGCCTTGCCAGAGATTGCTATGTTTGACTGTTTCAGCCACATGGAGTTTTCCAGTAGCTTCATTGTGAATTCCCTTCCAGACACGGCTTCCAATAGGACTGAAAAGTGACAAAGACCCATGATGGTGCTCTGCTCCTGAGATGTTCAAGCAGGGAGCAGAAAGTCTCCCTAGTGGAGCTTGGGACAGTAGTCACCTATAGATTTCAGTCTTCTCAACAGCAGTAACATTGAAAGACTTCCAGATTATGTTTTAGACACTTGGAAAGGAGGTAGAAGATTCTGAAGAATGAGAGAGTTTTAAAAAAACAGAGGAAATAAATGGAAACCTAATGTTGTATTGACAAGCATGAGACACACCCTACATTGAAACCAGGGCTTTAGTATGGTCCCTTTTGGAATGACAAAAGGACAGCTCTAAAACACTGCCTGGAAATACTTGTCATTAAAATATCATAATTCTTTCAGATTTCACTAAAACTAAGAGAGAAATCCCCTTCATTTCTATCCAATCAAAAATTATTGGTTAGCATTACAACTGAATACATTTTCATCCTATTGCATATGCTTCACACATAGCCTTTACAGCTCAAACTTCTGTGGCTATCCAAAAGCTATTAATATTTTGCAATGTACTCATGAAGGGTATTTCATGCCAAAATAACACCCTGCTCTGCTCTACTACAGCACAGACACATTCAAGAGACTTAATCCTAAACTACTGCCTACCTTTAGGACAAATGTCAGTGCAGGGCTTGCACATCTTAATACCATTTTCTTCAACTTCCATCTTGGAGCTTGGACATGCACGGACACAGGAGCTGGAATCTACCACAAAGTTGTCTGAAGAGAAAAAGAAGATATTAGCAGAAAGTGAACCACTGGACTAAATAATGCTGGGACACATGTTTTTGGACTTTATATCAATCCATATTTTTAATAACATTGACATTGACATTATCATTTAATGTTCAGTGTTTTCAGAAGTGTGTAAGCAAGCAAATTAGGCCTGGTTTTGGAGAGTTATTAAAAGTCATGAATTGTCAGGCCTGATCCCCCACTCCTCCCCCAACTTGGTTTTATTATTATTTGTAGTAAAAAAAGCTACAGTAATTGGAGAGAAGTAAAACAAGATGCTCCGCCCTGTCTCTTTCAATAAGACACAAATACATCTGGGATAAAACACTGCACAAGACAATGACAAGTATTTCAATTTCACCTTGTAAAACAACTGCCAAAGGGGATATAGACTAATTCTACCTGATTGAAAGCTCAGTAATGCCAAGAAAGGAAAAAAAAAAAGAGAAAAAAAAGTTGAATGAAGTATCTGGACAAAGAATCATATCGCTTAAGTAGTGCATAGCATACCAGTTCTGTAAAAAAATAGTACCTTCTTCAAAAACCCCACTGCTTTAATAGAGACAGAACTAACCTTGACAGCCACAGCATCCACCTACTGTCAATTTAAACTCCACAGAGATTCAAAATTTGAGTTGAATTATGGTTCCATTTATTATAGATTACTCATCCTTCTTATATGTAATTTATGTATAAAATAATTAATGCACAGCAGAACTGCAAACCTTGGTGGGAATGAAAGGAAGAGCAAGAATACTGTCTCCCTTATTTTTCTTTCTATCTAAATCAGCAGTATCAAAGACTATTTAAGTGATGACCCTCTAAATTTTTCTGTTACTTGTCATCTGTCTGGCATCTCAGAAGCATGCATGTTTTTTACATGCATGGGATTATTCCTTTTTTAACTCCCTCCTCTCCTCTAATTTTACTCTGGGGTTTTAAGACTGCATTGCTGTCAACACTGCATGGTTTTTCCTCATTAGGACAGGACTGCTCAGAAAATATTTATGGTAACTTTCTGTCAAACCATTGTTATTACAAGTCAAGAATCAGTGTTATGAAAGCAACTCAGAACGTCACTGCCTTTAGTTAACACATAGCTGAGTTATTACAGGCTGCAAGCACACATGGGGTGATTGGAAATGTTGCACTATGTTCTTAGTCCTCATTCCCTCATTGCTTTGTAAGGCTCCTGAAATGCAACCCCAGCTTTCCATCACTGCAGGGAAAGGCAACACTTACGTGGGCACTTCTTGACACAAAAAGCCCCATAGGTGTATTTGGCATTGTGATTATGCTCCAGCTGGAAGGTGGTGGGATTGTATACAAAAGTCTGGGGGCACTGTGTGACACAGGCACCACTGTCATTGAAATTCATGCAGGCCTGCAAAACAAGGGAGAAAAAAAAATATTAAATTAAATCAAATCATATAGCTGCTTTGGGTTTCTTTTAGTTTAAAATATTGTTCAGGCTTGCTGCAACAGTGAGGAATGTGATATATATAGTTTCCTTACCTTCCTTTTGGCTACTTAGATTTCATGCTAGGATCTTGGCAAACACAGGACTTACAAAAGAGGACTCACCAAGCCCCCTTAATTTGAAACATAGTTGACTGTGACAGCACTTCCTACAAAAACATATACAAGACTGTAATTTGTTTCATAACTAGTGTTACTACCAGCAATCAATTAATTCACAACTCGGTAGGACATTCTAAAACTGCCAAGAGTGAACAGCTATTTATCATAGTCTAAACAAATGCTAATGACTTTTTCAGAGGCCGAACCTTTAGGTTCCTTACAGCATGAGTCCATCGTCCAGCTGAAGACTGAAATTCTCAATTAGAAAGAGAGAAGGATTAAGAACTTCTTTTGAGCTAGCACAGGAGGGGGTCATTTCCCTAAGTGGCAAGTTTAACAAGGTCAGTTGCTTCACACACTGAGAAAAGAAAATAGGACTTTGTATCACTTAGCATTCAAGCTCAGCCACCCACAGCTGACAGAAGACAGGGCCCTGACAAATGAAGAGGCAAGAGTGTGGATAGAGAAAGTAATGGTATGCAGGGAAAATAATTGACCATGCAAGGTTGATAATTAGTAATAGAAAAACCCTGCTGCTTTTGACATTCCTCATCACCACATATCGTGTCTATGGTTTTAAACACAGTTTATAAAAAACTGCTGGAGTAATATTCACAAAGCACACCGTAAATGTCAAATTTCATATCAATATGAAAGCCAGAGCCTGGCTTGGATTGCTCTAGCAGTTTTAGCAACCACTGCTACTGGATTCTGCTCCCCCACTAACCTGTCTTCCAGAAGTCAGGTTGCTCTAGAAGCTTTAGTCTAGGGATGAATCCTCCTGGTCGTTCTCCAGGTCATTAAAAATACAGACCTTTTTGGATCTTTAAAGAGGCACCAAGTAAACAACGTGTGTGTTGGGTCCCCTCCTGGCCAGGGCTGGGACTGAGAGAAAACACGTGCCCGCCCCGCCCCTCGCGCTGTGTCCCGCGGTGCCGGGCGCAGAGCGGCGGGAGCGGGATCGCGCGGGGGCCGCAGCGAAGGGGGGAGAGACCGAGACCCGAGGCACGGCGGCACCGCCGGGGGAAAGCCCCTGCTCCGCTCCCCGGGCACCCACAAGGGTGAGGCGGGCGCTCAGCGCCGGTCGGGTTTCCCTGCCCGCTCCCGGGCACGGCACAGAAGAGCTTTGCTCGGTCTCTGCTCGTCGCCCCGAGCCTCCAGCGGGGGCTCCGGGAGCCTGCCGGGGGCTGGGGGGTCCAGCCGGAGTGGACGGGACACGAAGGCCGGTGACAGAGCCCACAGGAGCCTCCTGCCTCGGGCTGAGACACGCCCAAAGGACGCCGGGCAAGGCCTCGTTTAAAAGGCCTGTTGCAGAGACTGGAGGCAGCAAGAGACACGGAGAGATCCCAGGGAACACGACTGGGACCAACACTTGCCCTGAGAAATACCTGCAGCAGAACACGACCCACAACTGCTGCATCTCGGCAGGAGCATCCTGGCTTGGACCAGCACTGGTGTGGGCAGCAGGACCAGGGCAGGGATAGTCCCACCAGACTGGGCACTGGGGAGGCTGCACCTCGAGTCCTGGGGTCAGGTTTGGGAGGGGCTGGAGCGTGTCCAGAGAAGGGCAACGAAGCTGGGGAAGGGTCTAGAGCCAGGAGTGTGGTGAGGAGCACCTGAAGGAGCTGGGGGTGTTGAGCATGGAGAAAAGAAGGCTCAGGGGAGACCTTCTGGCTCTCAATAACTCCCTGCAAGGAGGTTGTAGAGAGGTGGGGATCAGTCCATTCAACCAAGTAACAAATGATAGGACAAGAGGTGATGGCCTCAAGTTGCACTAGGGAAGGTTTAGATTGGACATTAGGAAGAAGTTCTTTACTGAGAGAGTGGTCAGGCCCTGGACCAGGCTGCCCAGGGAAGTGGTGCAGTCACCATTCCTCGAGGGGTTCAAAAAATGAGTAGATGTGGAGCTTTGGGACATGGTCTGGGGGTCAGGGAGATGTTGGGATGAAGGTTGGACTTGATGACCCTGGAGGTCTTTTCCAACTTAAAAGATTCTCTGAAAACTGAAGATGCCTCTATTCTGCTGCTTTTACTAACAGTCCTATCTCCATTCTGATGAGGACCAGCAGGACTGAGGGAGGTTACTTGTCCTGTCAGAAGATTTCAGAAGGGAGAGACTAATAATGTAACCAAGGGAGAAGGATAAAATCTGCTACTGAAAAGGATGAACAGGGAGTTCCATGATGAAGACACTGTCCTTTATGGACCATAAGCTAAGCCACGCTGCTGATCCTGTCTCTTCTGGTTATTTATAAATGGGTATTACAAAAACTGGCAGCTCCTCAAAGAACCAGATTTTTTTTTTCTTGTAATGATAAATAGATTCTGTTAGTTCTTTACTAAGAACTGGATGGGAAGCCCACCCTACCAATGGGGTTGTGTCACTTTTCTGGTTGCACTGGACATTCAACCAGGCCCTCCTATGTTTTCAAGCTTTAGATCCAGTTTGGTTTTGAATGCAAGATAAGAACATCTCTAGAACTTTGGTTTAGTATGTTTGCTTGCAGATATGTCAGATGGAAGATTGTTGTCTTGCTTCTAGAACTGAATATGCAAATGATTGTATGGCAGCATATGGAGGAGGATGGATGAATTTTATCTAGAAATATTAAAGCCATACTTACAACAGGATGCTGCTGCAAGCTGCCATAATATGCTAAAGGATTTGCAATGCTTTACAAACTGTACTGTTGTTTATTAATAAATACTAACTTCGTTTGTTTCCTCAACACATTTTTTACATCTGCTGTTGACTTAAAAGGTACTCTGTGATGTACATGACAATCCTTTGAGAGCAATTTAGAAATTCATAAAGGGGAGTACACCAGTACTTTTTAGAGAGATGGTACTTCTCAGGAAAAGCTTGTCTAGATTTGGGAACTTTTAATTTATGACTATAATGCTTTGTGTACATTCCTAATTGCTTCGATAATATATGCAAATTTCTAGCATTTGGTGCTAAATGCTGCTAATTCGTGAATGAAAGCACAGGAAAATATACAAGGAAAAAATAAAGTTGTGTATCTCAGCTGAAAGCTAAGCACAGTTGTCTACAGCCTAAAGGGTTACACTTTTCACCCCGTGTGTACTAAGCAAGTAATGACTAGTCCTGAAAATTGCCAGACCCTTGCTGAATTTCTTTTACATTGCTCTCAGGCCAGGAGTGAATGAGAATAAAGCCCTGGGTGCTTCTCTGCTGGATCATGCCAAAACCTCCAGTTGATATTTAGCATACATCTTTCCATAACTGTCACAATTCAGAAAGTCTCACTCACTTTCTTTCAGGCTGCGGTTATTACAGAACTTATGCTGCAAATAACTTGTCCTTAATCTTTCAAAATGGACACACATCAACACAGCAGCTCTGAGGATGTTCATCAACAGTCACACAGGAACAGTAACTGCATTTTTCCTCTTTCCTTTACCTATTTAGATTACATATGACATGAATGTTGTCTTCCCATCTCTCTAGTCCAAAGCCAACAGAGAATTTCCAGTGAGCATTGGATCAGGTGCACCATGTATGCTGAATATCTACTCGTGTGTAAAGCCCCAGACACAAAGAGCAGCTTCAGTAAAACCAGTTAGCAGTTAGGTCAGACCATCACTGCATTTCAATGGCAGCGTAAGAACAGCATTTAGAATGTGGTTTTGAAGCACAACACTTACCCCTAACAAGTGATACCTGAACAGCGAGCAAGTTCCAAGTCTAGCCAGGGAAAGATTTATTTTTGCCAGTTCATTATGATCCGTTTGCCTACACCATAAAAATAACTGCAATTTTCCGTACCATAAGATCCCTTCTCCCAGTCCTATCTGGTGGATTTTAAAAGCAGCCTATCCACTTCACAGATATTTGTCTCTTCAATCACTTGGGTACCTTTGAAAATCCACCTCTCTGTGCATGTTCTAGTTCTAGGCTTCTTTAGGCCTAGGTTTGCTTCCCCTGTCTCTGCAGCCCAGGGTGATGAGCTATACGGTTTTTGAGACCAGTGTTGGGTTCTTAATATTATATTACAAATAACGAACTACAAACAATGAACTACAAACAAGAAAAAATTGTTTAAAGGCCTGTATGTTCAGATTGTCTATTTTCTTTAAAGAGAAAGTTTTCCTCTTTTCATCTTAAGCACACACAGTAGCATGCATTTGAGGTAGACTATTTCGGGAAACACTTTCCTTCCATCTCCACAAAGAAACATGTCCAGTAGAAAAGCTGAATTTAAATCAAGTCTGGCAGTAATAGGGAACACCTTTCACAGAGAAGATAAATTGTATTCCTGACTTTCAAATAAAAAGCACATAGAGCAGTAGTAAAAGCCATGCTCAAATGTAATGATAAATACTTCTAAAAATTCCCTATTACCTCTAAAAGTTAATTTCGGAAAAACAAAAGATAAAAATCACAGAGATTAGCATATTAATGGTTCCCAATCTGTATTTACAAATCTCATAAATCTGTTAATGGGTAATATTAAGTAGATAAGTGATGTTAACATAACGTGAAAAATACTAAATGCTAAAATTTGCAGCCTAAATCTGGGGGTGTGCATGCAATACATTAAAAAGGATAAAATTATGAATTTCATGGATTAAAGCATTAAGAATTTGCAGTGTGGTTGCCAGGAATAAGAAAAAGGAGTCTCCCACATACAAAGCAATCGGTGTCTTTGGGTCCGGAGCAGCCTCCCGCGCACTCCCGGTGGCAGCAGTCGCTGACGTAGGGCCCGTAGCAGCGTCCATCGCACTGCTCCGCGCACACCGTCTTCGTTACTAGGAGGAGGCAGGAAAAACCAACATGTCAGAGTCAGAGCTGAGGAGAGAGCTCTTCAACTGTGCACTGAGGAAAACAACCAACCAAAGAGCACACTGAAAATATCCTCAAGTTTTAAGGTAATTGCTTCAATGGTTCTGGCCACGCCTATGTCTCCAGAGAACCTTCACGATACCCTCTTTAGGAACATGTATGTTGCTCAAGGACTGTGGAGGAAGAATTTTAAAAGTGTTTTGCTTTGAATTTTTATTTTTGTTTTGAATTTTTATTATTCAATAATATTCAGGTGGAATATTATTTTCAAATTATTAGTTTTTGTAAACAGCTGATGGAAGGATATGAAACATGTCCACCGCAACTAACAGGAAAGCCAACCAGTTCCATGTGAGTTTTCCCCCACAAAGAACAGCAATACTAAGTAAATGAGTGAAATTCCAAGTGAGGCCAGCAACCTCAGAGCCAAATGCTGTTCTTGATGGCAACCAATCTGACAAACAGGCAATGAAATAATAGAACAGAACACAACCTGTAGATTGAACAATATTTGGAAAGACCATTTACCTTTTCTACATAACACAGCCTTCACTCGCAGGGAAACAACTGTATTCTACCAACTGGAAAGCACAGTGGTTGAAGTGGTACCACACTGCTGTACCTCAGGGCTTAGTCTTGTGCAAAGAATGGCCAACAAGTGGAGCATCGTCCTCCCCTCTCAGCTACAGCCTCTATCTTTACTTTACAGAAAAAGAAATCAATATTATCTGTGGGACTATACTAACCACAGCCTAGAGAATGCCAGGAAGCTCTGCTGTCATTTGTGTTTTGATAAAAGCAGGGATGTTACACTTCTGTAATTAACCTTTAGCATTTATTTTGTTAAAAGCATTTAATTACTTCTCTATGGAAAACACTTTTAGAGAAGCTAGAGAACACAAAATTCCATACAATTTTCTGCTCAATTCTACTACTTAATGTATCAGTAACTACTTTATAAGTACTTTCCGATGCAAATTCCCTCCACTACATGCTGGAAGTACTTAAGGTAATGCCAAAGCTTCTTGATATACCCAATATTTATTTAGGACATAAAAATATAACTAACTAAAGAGAAGTCATCACTTATAATATACTGAATAAAGCAATGCACTTTTAGGCATCTTGCTGATACCAAAGGTAAACCCCCAGACAGAAAACACTTTTGTGCCTTATGCAATCTAATTTAAGAAATAAAGACAATTCCTGTAAATGCACTTGCTGTCAACACCGCTAGAGAAACAGGATTTGTTTATTTTAAGTAATAGTACTGATAAACATTAGGACAGAGATATAAAACAGTGGCATATGTTAGGCAAAACACACCTCCCAGTAGGACACCACCACACCATTATGTTTTCAGGGACAAAGTCTCACGAAAACGAATTAAGAGCTCATATAGTCAGTGACAGAACATTGTTTTCTGCGAGTTCAGAAATTGGTCTGTAGCACCTTGATCTACACTGGACCCGGCGCTCTCTGCTTTCACCATAAGGGGAGGCCAGGCCCAGATTTATCCTGGCTTGATGGAGGACCTCATTGACCACATGATCCCTCTCTGCCACCAGTGGAGGGGCACAGAAGTGGAGGACGTTCATTTCGTTCTGTCCCACCACCCAAATCCTCTGTGTCACTCCTCAAACATGGAGCTGGCCCCCAAGCCAAGGGGCCCCACCCAGATGCTCTGCCTCGTTTTTACAGAGCAACCACTCCTGACCGTGCTTACCTTACCTCTTTTTAAAATGACCTCTCCTCTGCCACCCAGGCTGTCCCCTGGGGGCACACACTGGGCTCCTCTGGCAGCAGCACTAAAATGGCTGCCCCTCCTTCCCACAGCCGCTGCTCTGTGCCCCTCTGGAAGGTTCCGTGGGCAGAGGGCATAGCGCCCGGGTTCCCCTCATAGCACCTCCTCACCCACCACAGCCTCAAAGGTTACTGCACAGCAGCAGCATATCTCCTTTTTTTTCTTCTCTCTTTTTTTTTTTAAATTGCACTAGAAGCAGAGCACTGAGCAGCTGAATTTCAGACAGATACAATCAACACTGTTACCACAGGGAAAAAGGAGAGGACATGATGGCACGCCATGTCTGCTTACTGCTACGATGCTGTTGGAAAGCATTCCTCACTGCTGCTCACCAGCGATTGACATTTTTGCTTAAACCTGGCAAGTTTTGGTGTAAAGACACCTCTGTGTAGACAATTACTACAAACCACCTAATTAGCTCAGTTTTAATTTATTTACTTCAGTGCCGGCTGCTGTTGAGAGCAGGTTAAGATGTCCGCCATGACTATAAAATGATTGCTTCCCCATGGAGGAGGCTTCCTGGCAGACTTTTAAAAGGGCAAAGAGGCCCAGCAGCATGTCTGGGTATTGGGAATCCTCCACTGCTGCCTTCCCAAAAATAAGCCCTGAGGAGAAGAATCCCCTGCCTTGAGGGGAGGAGGGATCAGCTTCTTGCGTGCTGGTGTCCATGACCACCAACCCCACTGACCACCCGCCGGGATGCTTAGAAAAGCCACAATCTCCTCATCATCTCACAAGTTACTACTTTTAGCAGGCCACGATCTGTCTCTGCAGGATTACACACCTCTTCCAAGCTGAGCTGCAGGTAGTAGTGTTTCTCTAGGCTGCAAGGTTTAGACAGAGGTGGGGAACAAGCCCCAAAACCAGCAATGGATTTAAGCAATTTACTGACAATTTTTCAGCAGTTTTACACTGGACAAAAAGCTTTGGATTTTTTGTCCTGTTTTGTCCACATTGGACACATTTGTCCACATTGGACAAAACTCTGGCTAGGACAAAATCATCTAAATTATTCACCCTCCTCTAAAGCCCCTCTGTAAGTAAGGCTTACACAATGTTTAAAGTACAGATAGTGTCCTTTTTTTTTCCTTTTAATTTCCTAACATTTTAAGATCCTACAACAATTTATTCAATCTATTTATTTTCCGAAAAGCATGAGCACCCCTGTACCAGGGCTGACCTGGTGAGGTATGGCTTCCTTTTCAGCACAACACTTAAACAAAATACCTTCCAAAAGCAGACTCTGCTTATCATTAGCCACCCACTTAATGAGGGTCTCTACCATGCTCTTCAGGACAGAGAACATTTTGAGGTTTCTTGAAGGCTAGGAAGTTATAAAGTGGTTTGCAAAATTTACAATTACAGCAAAGGCTTGTCACTGTTCCTCCCTAATTGTTTATTTTGCGGGGAAAGCAAACAATGCCAACAGAAATGCCAACATTTCATTCTGGGAAAAGGCCACAACATACCCTATTTATCTTCTGCTTCATTGTGTGCTGTATTTGCATTGTAACTGCTACCGAGGGTCCAGCTCTGAGGAGGACCTGTCAGATATCTTCCCTGGCACCATACACCAGGACAGAAAAGAGCTTAGTGGGCTCTGAATGTTTTTAAGGACTCCTATTCAAGACAGTTTGCAATGAAGGGTTTTCCACAAACCAAAGCAAACACAAGGTAATACTATGTACTGCTTGAAGCCCCGAAACAATCTGATTGTTGATTCCAATAAACGTAACAGTTCAGCTTTCTGCAACTGTTATGATGGGGTAGTCCTATAGAAAATGTATATAGCTGCATTGGTTTAAAAAGACAACTTTTTTCCTCAAACCTTTCCTTCAAATGCAATCAATTGATTTTACAGCTATGACTCGAGACCCATCTGAAAGAGTGAAATGTAAATGTAAATATTACCCAAGATATAAAACTGTATGTTCAGGCTGATGAACATTGGTGGATGGCTCCTAGAGGGGACAGGTGGCTCGAGATGGTGCCAAGGAGACAGTGGGGATAGACAGTAGGGAACTGGGCAGCACCTGCAAACAGGCAGCATCAACCGAGAGCAGCCCTGCTCCAAGCTGGGGTAGGAGACTGGAGCAATACTAACCTCCTCCTCCTGCTACCTAGGGTGGAGCCTGTTCACAGGGGAGCTGGTGGACAGGAGTGACCAGGACCTCTCACATCACATCCTCGTTGCAGCCCAGACATGCATGTGAGATCCAGGAGTTCTGGGCTGGGACCCCAGAGGAATTTTTGGTGCCAGACACTCATTGCTTCACCTCACAGTTATCACAGCTGAAGCCCAACTTTCAAACCAGACTTTTTGAGGGTCAGCACAACTACCCACCCTGATGTCTCCTGATCCTTTGTGAGATCCCAAGAAGTCTGGGACTTGAGCTGCACAGAACTGTCACAGTTGGAGCCTGGACATCACAGAACAGAGGCAAATATCAAGGTCTTGAAAAAACATGCCATATGTTGGATGGGTCTCTGGGGGAGTGCAGAACACTGACTGTCAATGTCTACTGGTGTTTCACTGTGATATAGCACTGAGCTGTGCTGAGGATGGAGTGGAACGAGCACTTCATATATGTGTGCAATTAATCAGTCTCTTATTGTTTTCCCTTAATCTTTAATTATGTCAGGGCACTATAAATCTGTGAAGGAAAAAAAGGGAAGCGACTTCAATCAATGAAAAAATCTTATGAACATGCAAAGTTATTAGAGAAATACAAGGGTTTTAATTAAAGATGCTGGCTCCAAGCAAAAACGCTGGGTTACCCTGATTGATCTACGCTGCTGGTTCAGCTCTTTCTGCCTTCCCACCAGGCTCCCGCTTGCCTCTCGCTGCTCGAACTAGGAACTTACTGCAGAGGCACCTTCTCTTTCCCAGCAACACCCGCTGCACAAAGACTGTATAAATACAATTACACTCAGGCCAAACTGCCCAGCACACACACAGTCATGGGGCATTTTACATTTGCTGAATGTTTCTGTTTCGGGTTTGATTTAAAGGCTATTTGCCCTTTTTGCATTCCTTTAGCTGGGCCTATACTTTAATTTCAATTTTTCTCTTGTGTTTCAGTTGCTTTCCTCTAGGACAAAGTACATAATCTGTCATTTTAATAAAATAATGTATTCTGTTCATAAAAGTTTCAATTTCTTTTCCTATGAAAAGTAAAAATGAAACTCTTAACAGACATTGACAACAGAAACAGTAAAAACCTAAGCATAGATCTTCACTTTGATTAGTAACTTCCAAAAGCGTTTGTTCTTGTGATTTTTTTCAAGTGGTTTACATTCTATTTAGTAGGTGCACAATACTCTTTGAAAAACAGATTCTTTCAAAAAGTATTTCCACATTAGCTCTTCCTGACACTGAAACAAAGAATACCATCTAGTTTTTAAATGTTCAATATTAATACTTACTAATATCTTTATTTTAAAAGAAAAATGGATTGTTAACTGCATAAAACTGTACCCTGAAATTACATCTTCTCTACCTCCTAAGAGAACAGCTTATTTTAAATTACCTATTAATTGTCTTCTTAAACATGTAAATTTTCTTGTCACATTTAGAGAGACATCAGGACAGAGTTAGATGCAGGTGGTGTTTCAGATAGAGTCAAAAGTGCAGAGAGACATTGCTGGAAGGCAACATAAGAAGCAACTAGGTGGATGATATTCATGCAAAAAAACAAAAGGATTTTGAGCTTTTTCCATATGTAATTTGAAATGAAAGACACAGATTAAGATCTTTCATTTTTTATCCTTTCCCAGGAAAATAATTTAAATCTTATCTTGGGAGGGGGGCTCATTAGAATTTTTTGCTTCACTGACTTCATAAAAAAATGAAATTATTAAAATGCAGACATGCCTTTGAGTTGTTTCTAGGAACAAAATAGTTTGACACTGGGATGTAGTACTGCTGAAGTGCTCTCCTACACGCATTTGAAAGCTGTGTATCCCCAAGGTGATTAAGTGAAAGTATACACTCTTGTTTGTGAAGCCATCCATCCTACCTCCGCCCTGTATCTAAGAACAACATTTATGAACTTGAAGGCCAGTCATGTTTTTTAAAGTCAGAAATGAAGGTAGCAACAGCACAGCATCACTTGTGGTTTTGTTTTGAGTCTCTACTCGTTGCTTCAGTTGGCAGAAAAACACATTTTGAGAAGGTGGAATGAAGAAATGACCACTGCCAGCCTAATATTTAGTCTTTCCCTCAAATCCTGCTGTTTACCCAAGGTGCAGCAGGTCAGGGAGGCAAAGAGGAAGCATACAATATAAGATTAACTCCTGTCCCTGACAAGCAGAGGCTTCTGAGTGTGCTTGAAAGTAAAAGGCTGTGGAGTAGCTATTTCAAATTAGAAATGTGTGATCTCTGTATCTCCCTGGAACCTAGAAGGCATATGTCTTTCCATAGTTCATTATTTCAAATCCACAGTTGTGCCTTAACCTGTCCCCACAGTTTGGATTTGAGAGGCCAGTCACTGTGGAGGGAGAGATAGCTGTCACTCCTGGAGCAAACCTACTGTGCAGCTCAGCTAAGCTTCTGACTTCACAATGCTGCAGATAAGTTTTGCTCTCTCTGGTATTACTACATTAATCCACCAAATCAATTCACTTATCTGAGCAGTGCTTTGTAGAGGTTGAGACCATGGGAGCTGATCCTGCCACATGGACTTCTGCAGCCACACAGAGTCCTGCTGGACTTTCCAACCTCGTATCAGGCTGGAGCCAAGGCCTGAGCCAGGATCACACCATCCTTGTACAATACAGCTGAGAAGGTTTTACAGTGTTCTTGGATAAGCTAACCACATAAGGCTTGAATACATCTATACTCATACGTGGATGAATTACCCATGTTCTTACAGAGTTACTAGTTTCGAGAGACAAACAGGCCTCTCATTAGGACAGAGAAAGAACCAGCATTAATTAATTCTAACCTAACCATGATATAAAATAATTTGGTCAGCTAGGGTTTAAGTCCATTTGTGTTACCTACTGCAGCATATAATCCTGATGTAAGGAGGCTTTGTGAGCACCGACTTCTCATAAAGTCTGCCGGCAAAGGAAGGAGATGTACTAGCTCAATTCAGACCGAGAAGAACCTGCTTAGCATCGCTGTGCCTGGTTTGTTGTACAGATATTCCTACAACCTGTTCTAAAGCATTTTTAATCACACCTGCAGCTAAAGCTCTGTATGAAACAGTAATACAGGAACATGTGAATTTTAGTGGAGCTGTGACTGTCATTAGCATTGCCAGCAACATCAGCTGATGCTCCTGAAGGAGAAGTGGCACTCGGGAGGGTGGCAGAGGTCCCTGGGCACACAGCTCTGTCACCTATGCCCCTCGCTTTGCCATGGACAGGAGGCCAGCTTGGATCTTGTGCTCATGCTCACTCGTAAAACGTTCATGTTAAGCTGTCTGCTATTTCTAATTTCCTCTTATCTCTTGCTCCAAGTAGTCAAAAAAAAAAAAAGAAAAAGCATAGTTGCACTGTTCCTATTATTTCCAACAAAAAGGCAGATGACATTGAGCTATCATCAGGTGAGAGAGTTAGTTGGTGTGCTCGCTTGATAGCGGTTAATTTGTCACAATCCCTTCCTGCTATCTACAACTCAGCCAAGGAAAGAAGCAAAAGCTAGAGCAGAGCTCTCTGGGGGAGATATCAGCAACCATTTCATTTCCTAGCAAGAGTGACTCCAGTAAACGCAACCAATTTCCACTCTCCTAAATTTCAAAGAAAGGAAATGTAAAGGATAACTCTGTTCCTGTGAGGGGGGGGGGGGGGAGAAAAAACTTGTAGGAAAAGACAGCTCTCAGTTTTCTCCTCTTATATTTGTTAATATTGTGACTACACTTCCTGCTCTTTAGTGCCTGTCTGAAGGAGCTAGAAGCACACGAGGAAGAAACTCTCTCAATATAGTTCTTTTTTATTCATTTTAATGTTCTCTAAATTCAAGAGGACAGACAGACATTGTGAACGATCCTCCATTTACTACTTCCTTCACAAAAAAACTATTATTCTCTCTTACAGCTCAAATACATTCTGAAGTTATTATGAAGAGAACAATTCTGCAAAAGAACTAATACTCCCAGACTCCCACTGAAATTAACGGTGTATTTTGGCATTAAGAACTTTGCAGGATCAGGCCGTCATTAAAGATCTCCAAATCTGTCTTGTGGTCTTTTTTATTCCTGCAGTATTCATTTAAGTGTATTCCAAAACAACCATCAATACTCTCAGGAGCTGTGCTCCATGTTGCCGCCAAGAAGTGGAAGGAAAATTCAAGTTAGCTTAAGCATTTTTAGAAAGCACAAGGGAGGAAAGAAAAACACAAATTCACATGGGCAGAAAAAACCCAGATCATCTGTTCGCAAAAACATATGGAAAAAAAATTTCAGATACTTTAGAATTATACTAAACCCAGAATTTTTAGTATCCCTTCACAAAGTAGGATTCCTGTTAATGTCATTTTTCAGTGCTTTGTTTCTGGGAATCTTGCATACTTACAGGTCTGGCAGTGATTCTCTGTGGGTCCCCAGCATCGGCCTGTGCAGGACTTGTGGCACCGACCACCTGCAGGACAGACAGAGAGACATTAGAAATGGGGCTTCCCTTCATTTCTGTAATGTGCAGCAGCTGCTGAGGAGGAGGGTCCATCTTGTCTTTGGAGGGGTTTTATGCTTTACCAAGGTTGCAACAGTGCCTGTAAAAAAGGCCCAGATAAATAGCCAGAATTGGTGTCAAACATAGATAAGTAGCCAAATTTCATATAAGTGCTTTATTCCCTAAATACCTCTTCTTTAATGACTGGGACATTTAAAAAAAAAAAAAAAAAAGAACAAGTCTGGAGGTCTGAGGAACAATTTCATCATAGAGACTATTGCTCTCTATGTCCTACATAAGACCCACTCATTCCTCCAGAGGAGAAGAAATGGTTATGCTAGAGTGGAATCTCTCTCCCCTTCCTCTTGAACAAGGCAATACACTCAATGCCTTTGATTAAAAGCCACCCTTCTCCTCCAGAAGCTTGCATAGTCCAATATCATGATAAAGCAAATGTGCTCTGTGCAATGACTAACCCCAGTGACAGGACCTTTCCTTTTCTGGCTGCTGATTCTCTAGTTGCCCGTGGTTGTGCTTCTGAAGGAATCTCATGTTCCTTCAGAGCCTAGAAGTGATGCTCTATATCGTCCTTCCACATGCTTACAGTTTTAGTCCCTCACAAAAAGGAACTGTAGGTGTTTTCATTGTAAAATACAGATAGGGAAGAGTTAGCAATGGTTGCTCTTATAAACTACCTAGTAATTAGTGACTGAAGCCTGTTTGGACTGAAGAGGGAGTTGAGTTCCCATGCATTTCATAGCTAAATGCTGACCACAAGGAAATGAAAGGCAGGCAGAAGAACTAGACCATTCACCTCCAGCTGCATCTTCCATTGGCAAGTCTTGACTGCAAGTGCACAGAGACCTCAATCCACAGCTCCCATCCAGATGTGGCCAGAGCTCAGTCACACTCCTGCTTTTCATGCTTCTCCCTCCTGAAAGCCAAGTGCTCCCAGAGCACCCATGGAGAGCCTGCCTTACTGCAGCCTGTACCCCAGCTGCTAAAGCCCAACTGTGGCCGTGCTGAGGTGTGGGCAGTCAAGCCCTTTTCACCCGGCCAGACCTGAAGGGAAGAACTGAGAAACCTGACATAAGCATTGTTGAAGACTATGCACAGCCCTTATTGCTGCTTTTTTGACCACAGGAACCTAACCTTGTCTTGGTTAAACTTTTATTCATCACTAAATAGCACAGAGATTCTATTGAATGAATTTCCCCTTTGAACCTGATCCAGAAGCTTACCTTTCAATCTTGTATTAGCAGCAGCTGCTGTTAATGCTGCTCCATTACTCTGAATCAAATACTTCCTACACACCCTGATGGGACATAGCCTTAGATAAAAGTGCAAAATGACTCTCAGCTAAGGTTAGATCACCTCAAAGGAGAGCAGGGCCCCTCTGCTCTCAGAGTGGTTGTACCTCCAAGATGTTCTACAGCTGAGCAAACCACCGCGACAGTTGCGTCAAGTTGGGACTTCCCTTCACTGCTTTTCCTGAGCCAGGGTTCTTCCCTCCGCGCCTGCACGGCGTTCCTGGTGCTACTGATGATACTGTGTGGTAATTACTACACTGTATGCCAACTACCTTGTTAAAACTACCAGCTCTTGCTGCATTCATGTTCATTTAAAGCAATTATACTTGGGAAGCGTTGTTGCTGACATCACCGGCACATAATTTGCTGTCACATTCTGCCATCTGCTTATTCAGATCACAAATGTACTATAACTACATAATGCAAACTCATTCTGGCTGACAGGGAGGGGACTCCATCTGGCATGAATAATGCAACTTTAATCAGTAATAACGATTATTATGATTATTAAGAGACTACTGGAACCCTGTGCAGAAAGCAAATACAGACATATTAATTTATAAGAATAGAAGTTTAAAAAGAAGGTAAGGTAAATAGCAAATTAAAGGAAGAATTTTAACAGAGCAGGCTTGATAAGATACAATTTGTTTGTTGATGTTGGTGCTTGCTCAACTGAATAAAAATGTTCCTTAGAAGTGGGTTTTATAATCTGTCTAACAGATTATAAGACCAACAGAAGCAGTGGGAAGGAGAAAGGGCATGGCCCTGGATGCACATTCAGATAACCTCTTTATCACTTGCTTTGCTCCTCACCTGAGCTGGAGCATCACTGCTGGGGACAGCTCGGGAAGAACTGCAACTTGTGGACAACAGAGTTTCCTCTTGCAAGACTCTATTTTATGCCTGATCCTTCCTTGCAGTTAAATCTTATGCCTGTCTGGCTTAAGAGGTCTGGAGTTTAGGGAGAAAGCCCAAAGTCTTGCAGCTAGATGCAGTATATCACACAGATCACTTGTAACCACAGAATAAGGCAGCAGTTCGGCTGCTTCTTCCTTGTTCTGTCCCTGGATTCTACCTCCTTCCAAGACACACTGTACACACTGGGCTTTCCACTGCAATACGTGCACTGAGATTACACAGAAGAAATTTCAAGCATCCCTCCAAGTGATCTCTAACCAGAGAGTCCACCCACACTTCTGCAAAAGCTACACCTAAAATAAAAAACTTCATATTTGAAACTCCTAGGTGCTGAGCTGATCTTTGGTACGCAACCATAAATGTATTCAGCCACCTCTATTCCTCCTGGAAATAAAAGCGATCCAGCATCTTCAAAATTCATTTTTAAAAAATTTTTTTAACTTGCATGCCTGCTTCCTGGTACATGACTTTGTTTGGCAGTGTCAGATGAACATTTGAATTTAAATAGAGATATTTAACAATAAAGCAAGAAAAGGCTGCTGGTTTCCTTTTTTCTCCCTGGGAACTCAAAGTGCCTGTTTCATTGTTTTCACTTCTCTGAGCCACACAGACACAACAAGGAGCTGTGCTTGTAGGCAGCACACCTCAGAATTGCATTGTTCCATGTCCTTTTGAAGGTCAGATAGACAGAGAATTAAAACCAGAAAACAAACTCCCTCCAAATAGTCTGTCTATATTGGTTTGTTTGTTTAAAAAGATAAATAACTTTCTTTGCTCGCAGTATGAACTGGTCCAGATTGTGCCCTCACACAGCTCCGTATTTCACCTGTTTCTCCCCACTGTAATAAGGACAGATTGCTACCCGTTAAAGATCAGCTCTATAAATCTAACACAAAAACAGTCCCATGGAAGTCAACATAAGTAGTCAGGAGCATGAGAAGCATTCATGTGAGGAACTGGTCTCACGATGAGATCTGTATGTAAAGCTTAAACAATAATAAATCTATTGGCCCTAAGACTGTTGAGGTCCTTGAAAATATTATACTACTTCTGACAGATCTTTCCGTATATATTTCTTTGGATTTTTAGATTGTACTAAGCCAACAGGTTTGAGAGAAAATTATCAAACAATTTGTGGCATAAAAGAAATTATTCCTTGTGTCTCTAAAATATTCTAAACCCCTCCAATATACAGCAGTGAAGGCTAAAGACATAACTAATGAAGAAACAGTAAACCATGAAACTGCAGAAGTGTTCTTACTTTTGTGTTGATGCAGCAGAGAGGAAAGAGGTAGAACTCCTTCCTATGATTTCCTCCACTGGTCCTTGACATTAAAAGATGCTGAGTGTCCTAAAGTGATGGTGGCAATCGGTGGGAACTAGAACACTCAGCAGCAGTAAAACAGCCCATCTGTAACAGCTCATCATGTATGTTCTTATTACAATCAAGTAGTGATTCAAGAATTGGCTGGAATTTGACCAACAAAAAAATTCTGCAGGGCTCTACCTTGTAAGCGCTACCTTGCTCATTGACTTAATCCTTGCACATTAGTCAAGGCACAGAAGAAAAAAGGGTTGCTTTATTTTCTTTTCTAAGTGAGATAGGGAAGGGAAGAACCTGGAAAAATCTCCTGCCCCATTACAGATGTGAGGCTAGAGTACATTCCTGCTCCTGAATAATCACATTGTTTTGCATACATGGTGAGTTTATTCATTAGATTGCAGAGGAGCAGGGAAGGATTCAAAAAGAGACTTATGTAATCTTTACAGACTTTGTTACGGAATCTAAGTTTAGAAAGGGCAGATTCCCACTGGAGCATGAGAATTAGTTTTGCTTTGGTGAAGTCCATGAAGAAAACCAATGGCTTGTCTCCTGGCCTCATCTTCCCTTGGCCAACACCGCAACAGATTTTCACTACACAGCCTGGTGTGGAGCATCAGTGCTGTAACCTCCAGGACAGTTTTATTTGCAGGAGATGCTTCTGCTCTCCCAGCTGGGGAAACTCACCAGCAGAAAACATTTGCTCACTAGCTTGGAAAAGACCAAGGTGATTTCATCCTTGTGCTTTCCTGAGAATTGAGAAGGGTTTTCCTTTGGCTCCAGACCGACTTTATTATCTCATGCACAGTAAAACCGCAAAGGATTATGTTACTGACAAGGCAAGAAAAATGAAGTCCTCCCCTTAGCTCTAAGCTCAGTGTAGCACAGAGAAGAAATGCTGCTTCTTCCCCATCAGCTACACCAGCTGCCTCAAGCAGACTTCTCTCAGCAGGAGAAGGAAAGCAGAAATAAGAGAAGAAATGGCCTCACTTTGCACAAAGCTTGCATGTACAGATGGTTTCTATCAGGTTAATAAATCATTAATAAATGTTAGCATGTCTGCAACACACTGATACTGAAGTGCGAAACAATGCAACTTTGATGGTTACAAGCCATGGTTCTAAGCAGACTCTTCTCTAACAGTCTAAAATAATTAACTATAAAAACACCTATAAATAATTTGTTAGCTTCTGTATGCTACTTTTAACCCATCCTTCACCTAAAAAAATCACTCCTGCAAAAACACTAGAAACACAACTAGCCCTAAGGTCCAAGAAGTTCCAGGTGTACTCTGTGGTAAGAGCCCCAGTCTCTTCTTTCCACCCCTTAGGTGGGACAGAAGGTCTAAACACTCTGATGTGCTGCTTTTCTAGGCAGCTACAACTCCTTAGTTTTATGTATGAAGAGATAACAAAATCAAAATATAACTCAAACACCCACCACAGCATTAACAAGAATTAAAGATACTATTGTTGTGATGGATTGTTCTGCCCTTATCAGGCTGTAATGCTTTCCCTGTCCTTGTCTGACTAGTCCTATTGTCACACATTCATTCATTCACACTTCTTTGTTAAGTAAAAATCATTTTGCATTTTCCAGCAGCCCTGTGCTAGCCTCCAGATCTCTTCTATTGATTTGAAAGTTAATTACCTAACAGAGACTCACACTTTGCAGGATTTCCTTTCTTTACAGCAAGAAAGACACATGTCGCAAGAGAAACTAAAACTTTCTGGAAAAGAAGAAAGTGACTTATATAAATATCTAGTGCTCATTTTCTCTTCCTCTCTGTAGAGGTGTTCTGGGATACAGAGTCACTTCCTCTACTTCTATCAAACTATGTTGCTTTCACTGATGTCAGATGAGCTCGCCTCGGGATATATCACCAAATAGTTTTCCAACACGGGATTAGTCCCATAAAATTCAGACTTTTCTTTAACAAGCTGTACCTGCACTGATCTTGGTATTTTTATTGTGGTAAATGGCAGCACTTCACTTGACCTTTCTGTGTCTGTTTCACACCTGTATCGTCACTGCTACCCCGGAGTCTCCATGCCCAATGGAGGTACCCTGCACAAATATTAATGGGAACCCTTTACAGTGAAAAGTCACAGTGTGTTCACCAATGATGGATACTTCCCCTGTGGAAAAACACAGGGACTTCTGTGGATGCCTCTGTGTGTGCATCTGGCATACAGGGACCACTGGGGCCCAGTGACGGGGAAAGCAAACATCCTCTAACCATCACTTCCAGTAGGGACTTCCAGCTCTGACAATCAATGCCTCTATCTTCCCCTCGTCTTCAGAGAAGATAAGAAGAGAGATGCACACAAATGGAGAGGGACTCAGGCACAGGCAGCTGAAAAGAAACTGGCACGGGAAATAGGTCTGGGAAATGAAAACAATCCAAAAGATAGGCCCTGAAAGGCACGGAAAAAGATACGGGGACAGTGCGAGGGGGAGTGAGGAGGGGGAACAGAGATAAAACTGAACCAGCACTGAAGAAAACAAAAACTGAATAGCAAAGAGTGATGCATTTTCTTGAGCAATGTGGGATGGAGACAACCCTTGCGTGCTCACAGGGACCAAGCATCTGTTGATGCTGTGAAATTACAGAGTATCGCCAGATACACTGGTGGCAGACAGTTTTGATTTTGAGAGAGATTGGCCACCAGAGGTAAAGGAATAAATGGAAAGTGAAGAAGAGCATGTCAGCAGCACTGAGCAGGCTCAGGCTGGTGGATTCATATCTATTGCTAACAGCTCGGAGCTGATAGGAAGCTCACTGTAACGTTACCTCAGCTGCTACAGAAAAATGTCTCCAGGCCACAGTAAGTACAGAAAGGGACCTGAGGGGGGTAATGAAGACACTGGTTATTTTTCTCTGTCTGGAAAAGACAGCACTGGTGAAGCTGTATGACTCGATGCATTAATTGGGGGTTTAGTCATCCACATGAAATAAAAACCTTCACATATGACATAGTCTAAAACTTTACACTGATTAAGCAATTAGGAGCTATTAATTATCACTGCTTATAGCTGTTAGCACGGAGCAATGTAAGTGAATTCCCCCCACTGTGGTGGTGAATTAGTTCCAATCAGCATCAAATGCCTTTCTGAAGACACACAGAGGGATCCTGAGCAAATGTGGAGACATAGCCGGAAGGCTAAAAGGATAGGTCAAGTCATACCTGCTGCTTGGCAGGCTTATCAAGAACAACAAGCCCTCAGGATTCTTTCCTTTTAACTGTTATTCTTAAAAAAAATAATAAAAATATATATTCCCCTCCAGTAAGCCACAGATAACTGCCCATCCTCACACATGTGCAGTAGGATCTCTGCTCCTGAACAGCAGAGCAGCTTGGTCCCTGTCTAATGGAGGTCTACACTGGGGTCAAAATGAAACACCCTCCTTCATATGGACCATCCTCAAAGCACACAGATCAGAACAACCCCACACCCCCTCAAAATACAGGGGTAGCTCTTATTTTCCCTTTCCTCCATATGGAAGAAGAGCGTGATGTTCTACCATCTGTAGATGTTAATGCTGAAGTAGAATGTGGAGTTATGCATCCTGCTTTCTCCTTTGCTTACTGTGATGAAGACTCTCACATCCCAGGACAGCAACCCAAGAAACAGTCTGCAGGTTGTTCTCGGGAAGGGGACAGCACAGAGCAGCTGATGACATCCCTCCTGATGTCATGGGCCCTGAAGGGAGAGAGCTGGACACAGCACACAAGCGTTCTGGAGTTCCTGCCCCACACACAGCTCAGTGGTGACAATCACTGAAGAAGGGGTACATCTAAGTGTTAGTCCATGCCCCTAGGACTATTTCTGTATCTTACCTGGTGATTACTTAATACTCAGAATTTCAACTGAAGGAGTAGAAAAGACCCCCAGCTCAGACCAGTCTGGGGCAGTTTCAACTGGGAGGTACAGATTTGAATGCAAGATTTGGGCAGATCTGGGCAAGGCAGGAAACTGAACCCTGCTCCCCCACACCCCGGGGAGCTCCAAAGCTGCGAATGTATTTCATAAAATGGGAGAAAAGTCCTCCTTACTGGGAAGGATTGAGTGTGAGCAGAAGATGGGTCTGTGAGGGGAAGGCAGTAGGCACTGCAGATTCCCAGCAGACAGAGACCATAAAAAGCCAACATCTTCTATTCCTTTATATTCATTTCAGCATTTCCCCCCAGTTTGCTCCTGGCAGGTACTATTCTAATGGGCTCCCTCCTCTGCACGGGGGTGTCCAGAAGCGCATGAATGTCATATCCAAGAAGCAGCCATTGCAATGCCTCACATGGTGACACCCACACCCTTCCTCACCCCAGGATCCTGCCCAGGAGCTCCCAGCCTAGGTGGTTCTTCTGTGGCTTGACAACAGATGACATTAAAAAACACGAAGCCAAGCAGCAGCGAGATTTTCAAAGGAGGTTCTCAACAAACTCAAAGACACACTGAGAAGTAAGTGCCAAAGCTGAGGGTGTTCTTGTGCTTGTTTAATACGAACTCCTCCACCCTCAAACAGATCAAGTCAGTCAATACCACATAAGTCAAAATAATGTCCTGTAATAATGTTCCTGTAATGCTGCCAAAGCAGTAATAAAGTTCGAACAGAGGGGCATGCAGTTTTCATTTTTTAAACAAAGTAATAACCTCAAAGAAAGGAAATGAGAAGGTGAAATTGAAGTGGCTTTTAAAATTCATTTTACTTTTTCTTGACGCCATGTAATATTCCCAGAGTCTGGCGGGGTGCAGTTATGTGTGCTAACGTTTTAACCAACTTTGGACTCAATTAGATGGAAATACTAGAAAGAAAATCCCCATTCCCAGGAAATCTGGTGTCCAGTTTTAGACAAACTTTAGATACGTATCATAATATGCTTATTCAAATCTAATTGCTCATTCAAAATGTATTTCTGGATATCCAAAACGAAACTGATTATTACAAACAATACGTGGTCAAGGGAAGCCCTTTCTCTGTTGGAAAACAATGCTTGGGCATATACTGTGATATTTAGATTCAGTGTTTGCTATACACAAATACTCAATAAAAATAATCATACAATCAAATTTCAGACTGCAATTTCCTGAAGAATCTTCAGCTAACAGCAACGTGCACAGCGGTGATGTCGGGGACATTCTGTGACTATTGTGGAGATGCAAAGAATTCAGGATGAAGTTGTTTTCATATGTAGCAATTTGTAGAAAGCCACTTGAGAACCCTGGATTAAGTATCTTACTCTGCAAATATTCCCAATGTCTCCCCTATGCCAGAACACTTCATTGATGATGGCTTTTCTGAGTTTTTGAAATTAAATTACAAGTTCCTACAAGAGGATTAGAAAGAAGATTTTGAGATGTGAAAGCTCCTTTGAATCCTAGCCCAAGGAGATATGAATGTGGAGATCCTACACAAAGGGACAGAAAATGTGAGGAACTGCAGGAGCATAAAATGCACTCTTCATTTTTTGCTTTGCTACTTCCTACACCTTGCCTGTTGCTCAGCAGACAGAAACTTCCCTTCTAGTCCCTCAGCTTCATGTGAAGCCACAGCACTGTCCTCTGCCCTGCAGGAGGTGTGAAGGGATCAGAGAAAGCTCCCCAAACAGCCCTGGGCTTAAGCTAACCAGTGACCAGAGCTCTTTAGCAGGGCAGGAACTTTAGTGACAGTTCTGAGAATTTCTGCCAAAACAGGCACGTGTAGCAAAATCCTTAAAAACATGAAGATATGATAGCAATAAAGGCTTGGGGTGGTTTTGTGCTTTGAGCAAGCAACAGAACAGTCTGTGGGGAGAAGCCCATCCTGATGCATGCTGGCTCGTCCCAATATTGCACACACCCACCCTTGTGCCCTGCACAGCAGCACCAACCGAGCCCACTCTGAGCTGGTGCCTGGGATGTGCACCTCACAGATCTAACAACAGACAACTTCAGAAGGGTGGGAGGCATGCAGCAGCTTCAACAACCAGGAGATGCAATTAAGCAGCTGATTTTATAGCCTTTCTTTTCTTCCTCTTTCCCTAAGCAGCTCTTCAAAGGCAGCTAGCTAGAGCAGCTGGAGCTTGCTGTGAAAGACCAATTCCACCCACCCACCCACTCACTACAAATCTGCCAATTACCATTCAATTAGGCTATTTTAAATATTCGGAGTATTTGGGGTTTATTTCCTACTTTCAAAAAACACTGGTGTTTGTGATAAAGCAAGCTGCTTATAATGGAAAGGGATGCTTTCACTTCAACTGGAAAGTCTCTCCCTTGTGCAATGTGCTGCTTAAATGCCAATCTGCTTATAAACAAGTGGGCACACTAATACATTACACACACACAGGTTGCCACTAAAAGATAAGCATTTGCCAACAGTTGCCACACGCTACTGCGTGGAGCCCTACTTAAATTCTGTAGCTATAGAAGTAGTGTCACTTTGTAATATTTTTATGTATCAGCATGGGAGCCTGTGCCACTTGGTGGGTGACTTTCACCCTGTAAGTGCTGTAAGAAGGAAGGCAGTAAAGGAGGTCAGCACTTTGGAGGGTGGGTATTTTTTCTTTGTTTATCTTTTTGAAAAATCTATTTTTCGCTGCTAAGAGATGCCCATGTCAGAGGTTCTTTAGAAACTGGTAATGCTGGCTTTCCCAGTGCCCTCCTTTCTGTGTGCATGACTCCTAAAGATCCCTGGCTTTGCAGCAGTTCCCTTGCCAGGTCCCTGGATTAGGCTCTGGCAGCTTAAGGAGTCCTGTCCCTCACGGCGTTGTTTATTCGTACAAGCTAGGTAACTTGTGCTTCTTACTTACTTTTTATTCTGCAAACTCAACTGTTAGAGGCATCGCATTTCCATTAAATGCCACGTCTGCCTGCCTTTCAAAGCTCTTTCAAGGGCATTCACCAATTGACAAATCCCTTCTGAAAATGCTGGCTGAAGGTACTTATTAGGAAACTAAACTGATTCCCTTTATTCAAAACACACTGTTCTGGGTTGAGGGAAAACATTACAGGCAACTTCAAGTGGTTAAGCTTGCCATACTAATGCAAAACGAGTTCATTGTATGACTGGATTTCATGTATTCCTCCATCTTCAGTTACGTATGCCTGGCAAAAACTATTCTTTAAAATCAATTTCTTCTGGTACTCTATTTGTCTTTCTATTCCAGGTAAATAAATAAATTCTGTCCTGACTAGAGATTCCTTAATGATAAGAGAAGCAACCTCCACGCCTGCTGAACAAAAGGCGGTTGTGGGACTTCCTGGATGCCTATATTCAGCTCTGATATGAATTTTCTTTCCAACTGAGATAGCCACGAAACCGTAACTGCTGCTAAAACACAATGCAGCAAGCCCTCAAAGTGTGCTCCACACGGAAGGAGCTTTCACAAAGCTGTTTAGTTATTTGTGGCTTTTTATTGAAAAGAACAGTTTCTCCTTCTGGCTTTGCCACGGCGACATCGTTGGCAGGGAGCATACTCTGTACCCAGACCACCTGTCTGCAGAGGCCCCATTCGCTGGGCTCCAAACATACATTTAAAATGTTAATTGAACTTCAAGTAATAACCTCAATGAAAGGTTATAATTTAACAAACTCTGCAATAACAAATGTCTTCAGGCTATACTTTCTGGAATGCCATTTTCTCCATAGGTAGTTTCCAATTTCAATGTACACCAGAAATGATACACTAGCTGTTCTGAAAGTTGGCTTTAAGAGTGAATTAGTCACTTCCTTCTTTTCTTTTTGCCAGCATACATAAATATACTGCTGTTACTCTGGCCTTCGGTACAGCAAAACCCTTCTGCTTTGAAAAAGCACCAAATATCTTGCAGGAATAACTGGACAAAATGCGGTTCCCTCACCTGTGGCTGGGGCTTGATGCTTATCCATTATTTATATCTTAGTTGTCTCCTGTCACAGGAGCATCCACTGGTCTAAAGGAAAGCTTTTCTTGTGCTTCTATCTACACTGCATTCTGCTCTCCCCGGTCTTTAGTAACCAACAGCACTTTTACACCCAAGGGAAAGGACTCCATCCTCCTTCCCACTCTGATCCCAGACTCCCCACCTCACCAGTGTGGCTTCCCAGTGCTAGCAGGACTGGTCCCGCACAAGAGCCTATTTCGGATGGTCCAGCTGCAGACGCTGGTATGCATATGTGTAGCATTTTATTTATACTATTTAGCTGCAGCATAACTCAGAGCTCATGGAAGGCTGGGACTTTTGGGAGAGATTGCAAGGATCTGAGGACCTTCCATTTTTCACGACTATCACATAGTTACTTCAGAATTAAATACCCAATGGTTTGACCCAAGTATAAATCTCCAGATAAGTCACTATGTGTAAAAATGATCCTTTTCTAATATTGCGACTGCTGGTACAAAAAATGAGCTACTATGCTCTGTGAAGAATTACAAGGTCACTACTGAACATTAAATCAACGTGCCGGCTACCTGTCAGACCTCATTCTGCAGCTGCAACAAACGGCCGCGCACAAATTCACCTACATCCCTTGGCAGCAACTCCAAACACAGGCTGTTAACACCCACGGGAGAGCAAAGCTTGCCACTTACACAAAATCCCATGCAAATATGAACTTAGGCTTTTTGTGAAACACACAGCAAGGCTATACGACATGTACCAAAAGGGATGTACGTGCATCCATGTGGCTGATTTTCTCCTATGTCAATTTAAAGAAATGTAAGGAGCTTTTGGCCTTAAACTAGTCTGACATAGAGACATTTCTACTAAAGCAATTTTCTACCAAATTGTTCCCATTTCTGCAGTATTTTAAAGAAGTAGCTTTTTAGAAACTATTAGTCCTTTTGCTAGCACATGGGAAACTGGCAGTAGAACATGGCCCAGCAAACTCTCAGGTCTCAGGGTGATGGAGCAGCAGGTAAACCGAATATAACAACTCACAAAGACAATGCAACAGGGAAAATGAAGGGGAAAAAAGAATACAGAGCAAGCGCTGACTCACATCACCCAAATAGATACTATGCAGAAATAACTATGTCAAACTGAGCCATAATGCTTCAAACACACCTGCAGCCAGGTAAGGTCAGTCCCAGCCTGGGTTGTCTGCAGCAGGAGAACAGGGAGCTGACTTCACAGGCGACTGTGCAGCTGGCTAGCCCATTTTCTGTTCCTTTAATTAAAATGCAAAGCACTGGCTAAATGGTAAACATTTAATTAGATTTGTCTCTATGTTTCAATATTAATAAAACACATGAAAAATGCATTAAGAGCCAGTTAATTGGGGGCTCTCCAAAAGTAGCTGTAAATGAGCAATTATAACACAATCGGGGTGTGGTTCTCCAGGGACTGTCGCAGGACTGATGCTTTTTAATATTCCAGCCAAAGGAATTATTAAAAAAATCCCAGGCAATAAAAGAGACAGATGACAGGGAGACTGAAATCCCAGCAAATTGCAGTGAAGAGCAGCCAGTATTAGAGAGTGAGCAGGCTGGCAGGCAAGCTGGAGTCGCTCATACCAAATGTTTTTTATACAGCCAAACGTAAGAATGTGTATTTTGGAATAAAGCATACAGGCCACATTTTCTGGAAAGCAGAGAGTCTCTAAAACACACAGATGTCAGAGCTGCCCCAATATCGGGTTCCTCACATGAAGCTGAAACACAAAGGATATAATTTTTACTTCTGCAGGATATTTGTTAAATCAGTAAGAAAACGCTATACACACTTTGGTTTCTATCTTATAAAAGCACATTGAAAAACAGAGATATTTTACATCGATGAGCAACGAAAATTATTCTGGGACAGGAAAGAAATTCCTCACTGTGAGAGATGTGAGACCTCTATCTGTTTAGCTTATGAAAAAAAGATCAGGAGGTGAGCTGATTACATGGTACATGCTATTTCTGCAGGAGGAAAATGCTGGCTAGGAGAGGGCTCTTTAAGCTAGTGGAGACACAACATCATCTGCAATTTAAACTTGTGATCAAATTAGAAATAAAGGCAGTTATTATTTCTTAAACAACCAGCTTCTTGAGGGATGGCTGCACTTCTGCAAAGCTTCAGACCAGAGTGTAAGAGGACCAAAGCCCTATGCTCACCCATCCTGGGAGGGTGCAGGAGGTTCATTTTAAAGACCTTCTAAAGCAGTGTTTCCCTTGACTACATCATGGGATTTATTGGCTCAGAGGCACACGAGCCTTTTCTTCCCATGTATGATGTAACTATGTAGAAGTTCTTCTGCACAGCTCACAACTTGGGTGCTTTTACATTACTGGGTGCAATTAGACCCAAAGCAATGACAGAGTGGCGCTGTGGTGTGAATAGCAAGTAACTGAAGTTGTTCTGCTTGAAAAAACATCTTGCCAAAAATTCCAGCTTTTTCACAGCTGATGGGCTCAGTCAAAAAGCCAGATCAAGTCAAGGGAAATTTTTCCACAGATCTCGCTGCACTTTGGAGTCTGAGCAGAAATTTCAGTTCAGGAGAACACTTTAAAATGGGTTTAATTTTCACCAAGTCCACTTTTTGCAACTCTGGGGACATGCCAACATGCAGTCCTGCTTTTTTCTTGAATAATTTATTTAAAAGCAGCATTTTGGAATTTTAAACTTGAAAATGGGAAGTAATTTTTTAGTTTTTATTGCCCAAACAGTTACCAGCTCCATCATGAACATAAATCCATATAGTTTCAGTATATTTAAAGGCATTATTGATTTATTAGAACCTATGCTATTAGCTATGAAAGCAACCTCAATGCAGTAATTCAAACGATTCAGGCTTTTCTGTGAAACAAAATCCCCAAGCAAAGCTTCACTGATAATTCTGATTTAATACTACAGTCCTTGTTGAGTCCTGCAGAAGAGCTCACCTGGCATAACGAGGGGCTAGTCTAGTTCCTGCTGACAGCAGAACCAAGGAGAACATCGAGGACACAGATCAAAGCAGCTGTGTTTTCACTGGACTTTCCCTAAAGCTGGTCCAAAGAGGAGTTGTCTACCAATCCAGAAGCATTTTAGGCAAGAAGTCTAATTCTTGTTTCCTGCTTTATTTCTTGCACCACCACTGGGAACTGCACCTCGGGTTTCTACCTCTGAAGGGCAGAGCTCTACCTCTTCAGCTAAGGGACTAAATGCAATAAGTGGATGTGGTAAGAGGGGAATATGCTCCTGCAAAGTGTGGCTTTGGTGTGCTTGGCTAATGCTCGAATTCATGGCTTATTTTTGGAAGGAGAGAAAACAGATTTTCAGCATTGTAGAAATAAATTCAATAATACACACCTAAAGCGATTTTTTTTTTTTCCTTAGCCAGTTAAGCACTTTCAAGACTCCCACTGCAAGGTGCCCAGCTTAAAAACCCCAAGCTGACAGCATTGATTTAAGGTAAATGGAAGAAAAGGCTGCTGTCAAATTACAATTAATTTTAAAAGCTTCAGCTGCAAGATACCAGTATGGGAAGGCTCTACAAACAGTAAATACTAGTATTATTTCACCATAAGAGTTAAAATGCCAGGTTCAGAAGTATCTGTCCTGGGAGAGCTGCAGTATGCATGGTCCTGGTACAACATTTGTTTATTCCATTCCAGCAGCACACGCTGAGCTCTGTGCTGGCAGCCACTGACTGTATTCAGCTGAACAGTAAGACCATGTAATTCAAAGGCCTCTAACACAAGGCTCTTCTGCATGCATTTGATCAGCACACGAAGCAATGGGTAGAATGCCTTTTGGGCTAAAGAAAAAGAAAAAAAAGGAGAAGTAGAACTTAGGATTTATATGTCTGCAGTATTTCTATCATAGTGGTTAAGACGCCATGGCCTTTTCAACTGGCTTCTTAACACTGATGTGACAATGAAAGCCTGCGAAGATGGGAATCAGAAAAGCTTTATTCCCAGAGCTCATTGGCCGTATTCTCTTCTGTCTGGCACTGATGTAAATGAAGGGGATTGCCAGAGTTGGCAGATCCAAGGTATGAAACAAGCAGAGAGGCAGGGGACTGATTTTATTTCAAAGCATCTTCATTTCACTCTGCCCTTTTGTCTTCCTCCTCTGCTGATTGCCTTGGAGTGGCAGGGAGGGTTGCAAGTGAAATCATCCCTGAAGCAGGACCATTATCAGCTCTTCTGTCTGGCTGGGGAAGAGAGCAGCACCTTGGCTGCCTCACGGGGAAGGTGAACAAGGAGCGTGGCTGAGCCCTGAGCACACACACGCTGATGCACATGTGCTCCCAGTATGATGGTGCATTTATACCAACCTGTGGAGTCCACTCTGGCACCGCTAAAAACCCAGCAAGCACTGGGCTCTTCTCTGAAGATGTTCTTTCAGACATGTGGACACCTTGGGGGAGATTTTACATCTGCTACTGGTGGTTCAGAACAACACCAGCGATGCCAAAACAACAAACTGGTTTAGGCTTCAGGACCTGCTGCAATGAGGATGTATCTGATCCTGACACGTGTCGTGGTTCACAGCCTTTTGTCCCTGAAATATTCTCTGCCAGGGAGCACTACTCAGGTGGTCACAGCAAAATGGCCTTAGCAACTCTGGGGTGTAAGCTGCTTTCCAGGCCTGCCAGTCATGGTTAAACATGGCACATAAGCCAATGCATCTACCCAGGTCTTACACGATCACGTATTTACACAGACTTTCCTAAATTACTATTAGTACATACTTTGTTGAGCTTGACACAGAAGCTCAGTTGGTTTACATTCCCAGACTGATGCAGCCTCTCTGACAGACCTCCTCCCTCTCCTGTAAAGATTTTTAGATAAGCAGTAAAACCCACTCATTCTTTTCAAGATATTCTGACATGGAAAGCCCCAGAGGGCTTTCCTTGACATCTCTTGCACTTAGGATATTCTCAGTAATGCCAAGAAGGGTGTAATTTACTCAGTTCCAATGGACTTAGCCAAGATTTGCATTTGATAGGAAGTACCTGAGACCTCAGGCAATTTAATACAGTCATGTAAAATAAACAGTAAATACACACACATGCTGGATCCAGAAAAACACGAGTCACAGTCTACGCAGAAAAGTACCAAAGACTTTGTAATGCACTAAGCATCATTTGCAACAGTGGAAAAACAGCAAGGCTGGGCCCAGCAAGCACCCACACTGCCTAGCAGATTATGAGAAGTGACATGTGAGCCAAATTTGAGAAGCATATACCTTATTTAATGATACTCTATACTGATTTCCATTCTAAGGTTATAATTCAATGTTCATTTCTCCAAGTTCTTTCCGCATCAGTACAAATAACTTGTCTTAATTCTTTTGTAAACTACCAGTGTAGCACATTCCTTTTCTCCTACCTTGTGACAGGTAGTAATAAGGTTCCATATTTGAGTGATTGCAGTTGAAGGCTTTACATATATATATATACACACATATAAATATATACACATAGACACACATACATCCATCTGTGTTTAATACATGCGCTTACAGACACATGGATAGCTGCTTCATTTTAGGCTGTTTTAAGCTGTGATTTCTGTACTTGAATTCTTTGTTTTCCAAAGTCTTAACACCTTTGTTAAAACCATTTTAGTCACTTCTTAGCTTTCTGTATAACAGGGTTTAGATTTTCACCTGTGTAAGTTGTGAAGACAGAAATGGCTTGGATTAGCTAATTTAATCAAATTTCACAGGACTCATGAATAGTATTGAGATGGAATCCAGTTTCTTGGAGAAGGAGACTTATTTTTATTAAATTAAATACAGTCCAACTGTGCTGTGCTCCATCCCAAGTAAGGAAAAATAAACCAAAATTTGGGTGGTACACAGCTCTCAATCATCACTGAAATAATGCTGTTTATCAAGCACAAATGGAAAAGCACAAATTGTTCCATGCCTTTGTTTCAAAACGACTCAAAAGGAATGAAAAAATATTTTAAGAAAACTGGACTTGGGTACATGGATTCTTTCATCTTGCTGTGGGGGCTAACTTTTGCCTTTACTATTTTCAGGCTGTGATTCAGAAGCACTCAGCACTGATCTTGTTCCTATTCCTCTGGAGTCACCAGCAAAACTTTGGTTAGCTCAAAACAGGAGTATTGATGTTGGCTGCTTTTGTAAAGAGCTTATTACCTTGGTGCTGCAGAAGCATTTGTCTTAAAGAACTGGCAAAGGTTAAAAGAAAACCCAGTAACAGAACAAAACAGAGTAACAATCAAGTCTTTTTCTTGTTGAAGTAATGACTCATAAAAGGGTACAGGCATTCCCTAACCTTCAAAGGTTTTATCAGTTCTGCTTAGAACTGATCACCAGCAGTGATGAGGTTTTTTAATATGCAAATAAGGTAGCTGGCTGCATTACAACTATGTCAGGTTTCCAGCCAGAAGGCAGAAGAGAGGAGGAGCCTCAGCTCCAGAGCTGGATGATCGAGGAGCAGAGGAGTTTGGCAGGCTCCCTGGAGGAAATCCTATCTCAAGTAGCTGTGCTCTGGTTTTGAGGGTAACAGGTGAGATAAACAAAAGCAAACCATCCTTAGATAAAATCTGTTAGACCACAAAGCACTTGTTTAAAAACAAGCTGCTGATTATAAATTACAGGGGCTCATCAAATGGTCTTTACCCAGAGTCTAATTCCTTTTTTTTTTTTTCCTGAATTCTTAACATACAGCTGAAGAAATGAAGTTGTTCTTGGTTGTAGTGGAAGCTAAAGAGGCATCCAGTCATTCACACGTCCTTGAGGGACACCTTAAGAACTGGTAAGCAATCCAGAATACTTAGAACAATGTGTCTGCTGTGATGTCACTTTCAACATCGGATATACATTTCTTTCCAGCCTATACATGAATTTCAATGTTGATGCATCCTGAGGGTACCGTTCAATAGCATGGGATTCATTTTGATAAATTATGGAATGTTTTACCTAAACCCTTTGTATCACTGTCACTACCATTCACTAGAATTCATTATTGCTGCAAGAATCATCAAAATACTACTGAAGATTAATAACTCTAGGGAAGGGAGACAGAGAAATGGATGAAATTAATCAAAAGTACATAGATACTCCCAAGTTTGAAATTGAGAGCGTTAAAATAGAGAGAACATACTAAAAACAAAGAAATATTGGCTATATTGTGAAGAGCACGCCATCCTCTGCAACTTCTCTTTCTTCACAGACACACACAAGACAACAGGATAACTATTTCTTTGAGGTTCATTTATCATCTAAGGTCAGAATATTTTTGAGCTTGTACAATTACTCTAGCAGCTAATTATGATGCCATAAACATCATAATTGTGACTCAAGGACCAGCCTGAGCAGCGGGAACAATTGCACATCAAACTGTAATGTTTGTGCTTCCAGGGCAGCACAGTGGTTTTAGCAATAAATAGAAAAAAGAATATACAGAAGAGAGAAAAAATATGAGAAAAAAATTCAGAACATGTATGATGTTCACAAAAATTATCTTCAGACAAAGTGCTTTTAAGATCAGACCAAGTCCCTACATCAGCATACATACAAAATTTACAAATACAATTCCCTGAAACAGAGGATCAGGAAAAACTCACGGCCATGTTTGTACTGTTTCATGCCAAGTAGATGACAAGGCTAGGAATAAAACTGGTACTTACATCCTGAGCTGCCATTTGTTGGAACCAAAGTGAAGTTGGAGGCCCAGGGGTTACGCACGATGTCCTGCCAGTGAATGGTGTCTGCGAAGCAAAGAAACTTGTTCTGGCCAACATACACCCCTCCATTCAGTATTTCTGCATAAAAGAACAAGAGAACAAACTTCTAAGACTTTAGACGTAGAGCTGATTAAACTCTTGCTGCTCTGTGTACTGGAGAGAGAGGGCATGAAATTTAAATGCAAAAAATTCATGCTGTAATCTCACTTATTACTCTGAAAACTGGAGGGCAAGTAGCTTACAGTATTTGTGAACAGGAACCAGTTATTTATGAAGAAGACACCCACAAGCTGCCAGATGAGTTACTGGGTTTATCTGTTGTTCCTGTGTAATCAAGTATGGAACAGTGCTGTTATCTGTGGGTAAAATAACCTTCAAGACTTCACTGACTTTAAAAACACAAGCAATCAAGATATTATGATGTATTAACACATATGAATGCTTAAAACACACAATACATGAGAAGGGTCCAGTCCTCACGACATCTGGAGAAGCATTTTTTCTGCTCAGACTGTGCTGCTGTAATACCATGATCCAAAATATCCAAATACTCATATCTGTGACCCAAATCTCAAATACTATGATCCAAAACTAGCATTGACATGCCTTGCTGGAAGCTTTCTGTCAAAGGGAGGTGGTTGCTGAGCAGATTAATTTTTTTTTAAAAAAAATTAATGTTCATATCAGTTTCTTTAAAAAAATGGCTTGTTGCCTTTTCTCTAAAGACTTGATTTGTCAAATCTCAACAGGAAAATTATCTTACAGTTGTTGGTTGTAGCACCAGGGTTTCCTTCAGAGCAAAAATTTGTTTCTTTTACCCTCTAAACTCGTTCAAACTCAGTTTCTCTACTTAACCTGGTTCTCCTATTTCCAAAGCAGAGGACAATCCATGTGACTTTCATAGGCAGCTAAAACCTCCTGCACAGCTTAGTGTCAGAGATTCAAGCCTCAGCAAAGAGATGTTGAAGGTTAGTTACTAATGGCACCTTAGAATGACATTAAGTGGTGCTATACAGCCAGGAGTGTCACACTTCTCACAGAGATGTTAAGAGTAAATCTTGACTATGGTAGCAATGATTAAGGTTGTCTGATAGTCCTCATGTCCCAGGAAAACCTTTAAAAACTGTAGTGGGAATGCTAATGTTGACAAACAACAAGGAAGGAATTACTGTGGTGTTTATTTTTTAAATGTCAGGGTTTACAGGCATGTAGAGGAGGTAGCCCCCAAGGAAAGACCGTATTAAATAAAGGATCATCTGTAAATACATCCTTCCACCATATTAATCAGTTCAGAGTATTACTATTTCTTAGAAACCACCAGTTTAAAAGCTTGGCTTTTCATTGAAAAGGGGTTTAAAAATGAAAACAATAATAATAATAATCTAATACAGGAAAGTATAAATCCAGATTAGAGATATAGCAATGATCTGTCTGTATGATATTCTAATGATCCCTGACAAAGCCCATGCAGCATCTGTTAGCAATTCAGATCTGGAGAAAAAGTGGAACTTAGAAGAACACTTGAAAACATGACTAGTTATCATTTCTCTGTGTTGTCCCTTCTAGATAGGATTACTTAATCCATTATGACCCAGATTTTGATTAAAAATAACACCTAACAAGCCATGAAAAACTGTAAATCTACATTCATAGCTTCTAAGCACTTGCACACGATTCCAAATAGTGTCACCATCAGTTGGTACATCTGAACACCTGCCACTGACATAATTTCTGGTTTTTAGAACGTTCACTCATGACAATACCTATCCAATTTTCTTTTCTGCTAGGAACTTTGATGCATTCTCGTACAGCAGGCAGCATCTCACTCTAAAAGTAATTCTAATAGTTTCAATTTGTGGAGAAAGACGTTTCTCAGCATAAAAGCAACCAGAAAGTGTCCCTTCTGCACTGTGCAGAAAGCTGACAGCTTTCCCTGTGATTTACTAAAAGCAAACATGGGAAATGCTGACTTCTCTCATCATGGAATAATGAGCATTGTTCCTCCTGCCCTTCCCCAAAAATATGATGCAGTACCTTTATTTGCCTTGCCCTGCATGGTACCATTTCTCACAGGTGACAGGATTAAGGTTTAGAGATCTATTCATGTGGTAAGGTGCTAATAAGCCTGAGTAATAATATCACAGATCATAGAATCACAGAAAGCCAGGTTGAAAGGGACCTGAGGGATCATCTGGTCCAACCTTTCAAGGCAAAAAAAAAAAATAATTTAAAAAATATAGTTTACATGAGATGGCCCAGCACCCTGTTGAGCTGAGTCTTAAAACTGTCCAATGTATGGGAGTCCACCACTTCCCTTGGGACACTATTCCAATGTTTAATTGTTCTCATTGTGAAGATGTGAAGAACCTTCCTCCTTCCTCTGGACTCCACTCCCCAGGACCAACTTGCATCCATTCCCCCTTGTGTTTTCCATGTGACTCTGTATAAAAAGGGACTCCCTTTCCTCTTGGTAACCACCCTTCAAGTTCTGGTACATGGTAATAAGATGGACTCATACAGATATTAAATAAAGTCAAGTTCAAAGTCTAGTACAAACTTTCAAGTACTTGTGCTTCACCTTCCTGGATCCGTGGCATCCAGATTCTTTCCCTTTCTACCTCCCCCGTTCCAACCTTCTTTCCTGCTTTTCTTTCTTCTGAGTCCTCAGCATGTGTAAATCAGCACAGATGCTTTGGCTTCATCGACTTAAACACATTTTGCACTTCTCTGCCCTCTCTTAGCAAGAACAATGCCTCGAAAGACCTAATAAAGTCTGTTACATGTTAAGCAAATGAAGCACAAATGTAATCAATATACAATAGAATTACTGTATAATGAACTCATCATCATAAAGTCATCATCTCATTTTAATTTAGAGCGCTGAAAGTGAGAGATAAAGTTAAACAACAAACAGGAGGAGAAAGGCAGGCAAGCTAGCAAAGGAAGCCAGGCAAAAAGAGGTTTCTTCTCCTGCATATGACACCTGAGGTGTCTCTTTGCTGAACTCCTCCTGAGGCTGGAGCAGAAAAGAGAATGACAAGTCCCTCAGTGAACGTTGTGATTTCTACTGCGAAGGAAGAAGCTAGTTCCTGCCCAAGAAGCACTAAAAAGAACTGCTCACAGTGGAATGTAGTTTAAATACTGTTTTGGGGAGAGTACTTTTGTCTTCTAAGACAATTTTTTGTGACATAGGGAAATTGTTAGTCCAAGTACAACACTGCTGCCTGGGAGAGGAGGCAGAGCACTCAGCTCTATCCGTGCTGCCTGAAATTCCTGCTGTGCTGGCACCAAACATCACCCTTGGACTTCATCGCTGCTCAGGGACACTGAGTTACTAAAGGGGGTTTCAAAGCACACAAGCCTCACTAGCTTTCACTGGGCAGAGTTCCTAAATGTGTCAGACAATTTTGGATGCCCTCCTGTAAGGTACTGATGGCCGCACTTAAAGAGTACCACATCTCTCATTTTGGCACCAGGGCTGCACTGAGCAAAGGAGCACATCCAAGGTTCTTGCCACTTGATTCTGAAGTGAATGCAAAAATCTTATCATTTTCCTAATTAGAGCTACTTTATTGGCTTAAAAGCAGTGTAATTCTGCAAGCAAAGTTACATGAAAATAAATTATCAAGTGCACTCGCCACTGACTTCTGTCATTATTTTGCTTATTGCTGCCAAATCATAGAATCATTTAGGTTGGAGAAGACCTTTAAGATCATCAAGTCCAACTTATATCTGCATATGATTAAAATTCTATTAAATGGTTATTTATTCGGGAAGCTAAATCAGAAACATATTATCCATTATATCTGCTATTTGCTTGCTTCCATTAGCCTAGTGATGAAGCAGAACCATTACCACAGAACTTCAGTAACCTACCATACAACACTAACAGAAGGAAGGGAAACACAAAACCATGAAATACTTTCCATGAAGTGCCAGGGAGCACAGATAGGTACATCACACCCAATTTATATTTAGTCTGCTAAAGTAAAAAGAGGGCTAAATTCCTACCACCTCTTGTAATAGAATGAGTTTGAGTGGAGCCAGTGAAAATGCATTACCAGCCACCAGAAGCTTA
This sequence comes from Brachypteracias leptosomus, assembly GCA_013401335.1. Lineage (NCBI taxonomy): Eukaryota > Metazoa > Chordata > Aves > Coraciiformes > Brachypteraciidae > Brachypteracias > Brachypteracias leptosomus. The sequence goes on from VYZX01032369.1 coordinate 639,260, forward strand.
AGATCGTGGTAAATAAGGGACGCCAGCTCTGCAAGTGTGTTGTCTGTTTAGACCCCTGATGGAAAGAACTCTTCTTCATCCATCTGTTAAAAGGGCATTTTCTTGAGTACAGTGTAATCCCTCATGGTCTGTTATCTAATTTCTAACATGGATTAAACTGGCAAAACACGTTCACATTCTGCAAAATATCCTGAAGTGCAAGTAACTTGTGTGTGCTGATATGCAGTGGGGGCTGTAGGCACCGGTTTAGCAGTAGAATCTGGTTCTAAAAATGCTATAAAATTGGTTATAAAATCACTATTGCTATTCAAGGTTGCAAATTAAAAGCTCTTCCGTGGTGCTAAGAAGCCAGCTGGCATGATGAACTGGAAGAAGGCATAGAGAGAGGGAAAAGAACTAGCTCTGAAGTGGGCAGAGAAAGGGGAAGGAGTTAATTAGGAAAAACTGTTGGGCATGTTCACTGTAACCACTTTAAAAGCAAACCAGAAGATATCTTATACTTTCCAAGCTGTCTGCTAAGAAAATAGCCATCTTTTACACTACACCATATACAGGTATACGCTGCACATGCATATTAGATAACGCATGTTGATGATACCTTGATTTCCAAGGTCAGCTTTCATTAGAGCTGAAACATCTTTGCGCGCTGAGAGTGCTGTGTCTTCATCATCATCACCCAGGTGACGGGGATCTGTTGTCAGTGCTGTACCACTCTCCAAATACTGTCACATTTCACTATCTGCAAATGGCTTTGGCCTGGAAATTTCATGCCAAACCAAGTCTTTTGATCTCTTAGCACAGCTGATTGCTGATGACCCACTGGGAAAGCACTTCAGGTCCATCATTAATAAGCTATGTCTTAAAGGGTAATGAGAACTGGGTGCTTTAGGAGACAATAGCTCATCCATCATCAGTCAAGATCTGAAGTTTTTATACAGATGATTTAAGAAGAGTTGGACTGTGTAAAATTGAAATGTCACATTTGTATTGGGAGATGGGGGGAGCTTGGTAATGAAAATGAGAGTTTTAACCTTCTCCATTTCAGCTCAATGACCACACTCAAAAGCTCATGGATGTGGAATCTGTGTACCAGCTAGAAGCTCCAGACAGCCTTCGATCTAAATTATACAATTTCAAGTAAAGATTATTTGGGTCATTAGCTGGAAGTCAGTTTCAAGGCTTGATGGTAACAGCAAGATATTCTTTACTTCTATCAAAAGCAATCAGTGTTAAGTGCAGTCTGTGGGTCCGTACTTCCAACTGCTCAATAACTAAGAACACTGGGTTGTAGCACCTGAGCATAAATCTTCCAAACCTAGCCACCTATTTTGCTGCTTAAGTAGAAATGGACTCATTTGATTACCTTTCACTGAGTTTGATGGGGTACCCTTTTCACCATTTCACCGCAAATGTGTGCAAAGATGGGCTCACAGCGTCCGTGCGAGACATTCAGCTACTTCATTAAAGGACAAGAGGCTCTGGTCAACTCTTTCTTTAGTGAGCTCCTCAAAGAGAATATCTGCTCCATGAACGGGTTCAGCCACATTAAACCAACTCCAAGATGACATTTATGTCTGCTTGGATTATTCTTCTGTCCATGCATGCCCTCAATTCCTCCTTCTCACAGCTTTATTAAAATTAAGACACCAGATCATTTAGCCAGTTACTTTGTAAAAGGAAACAACACTGTAAATTATCCAAGCCCTGGAACACGCCAGAGTTACAACACACCCTCCATGACTACTTTATTGTCTAGGAAGGTGTGCAAGTCTGTGCCAAGCTGATGGGCTCCATTCCACCCTGTGCCCTGAGCAGTTACTGAGACCACTGGGCACATCAAATGCTGCCCCATGGTCCCAAAGGGTTCAGTGCATGGAGAAAGTAATCCAAAATACTATGGAAGAGAGTAGAAACAGCTAAGTCAGACAAGTAACGCAGAACACCCTCATACATCCAAAAGGGAAGAAAACAGGTCTAAACTCAATTTAGGATGTGCTTGTCACAAGTCTTGTTCTTAAGTATGTTATTTTTTGACACGCTTGTGCTAAAGGAACTGGTCTCTCTCTGTAATCCAGCTGGATTCACCTGTCCTAGTGGCTGCTCAATTTAACCTATCATGCAATGATCACAGCAGCTTCTGCCTGCTCAGATCTTGATTCCCCAAAGTGTTTAGGCCCAGGTTTACATTTAAATCATCTCCTTCCCCTCCATTCTGCTCCTCTAATAATTACTTTGCTTTGAAAACGGACAATAAAAAGATGTGCCAATTCCAACCAACACTACTTTCATGAATACACCTGCCATTAGTATATCTTTTATGTCAATTAGCAACAGGGTAGACACAAAGCTGTATGACCAGCATTTCCTTTGCAGATGTTCACTGCAGCAGTAGCTGTTTACAACGTTATCCACCTCATTTGTTTGTTTCTTTTCCCATCACTAGCTTTTGAAAGCTGTTTGACCCTGTTGACTTTGCAGGTGAGGAGCTTTCATGTAATATGTAGACTCTTGTTACAGGGATATTAATTTTCAGAAGGAGACGCTCATCACCTCACTTATTTGTCCAGTCAAATTCTGATCCTGATGTTAGCAGCCAAGGGCTTGATTTACTGTTTTCTTAATATAATTTTGGGGGATGACAGGTAGATGAACAGGTATAAAACACAACACTGTAATGATCCACATGGTTTCCTGTGGGTTTCTCCATATCAGAGAGAGAGACAAAAAAGGGCCTGGTAGTCCCCGTGGGTGCTAACATGGATATAAGTCAGCAGTGATGAACGGTGATCACATGGTGGGCTGCAGAGGCAGAGCCAGCAGGTGAGGGAGGTGATGATGCCCATCTGCTGGGCACTCATGAAGGTGCATCTGAAGCACTGGGTCCCTTTTGGGCACCCCAGTGGAACACAGTTGTTGCTGAACTACAACAGAGCCCAGGAAGGACCACCACAGTACTGAGAGGCTGAAGGACTTGTCACATGAGGAAAGGTGAGAGGACCTGGGCTTGTCCAGCGTGAAGAAGAAATGACTGAGGAGGGAGGACACTGAACTGCAGACTGCCTCTACCCAAAGGAGGGCTATAGGGGAACACAGAGATGGACTCTTCTCAGAAGTACACACTTAAGGACAAGAGGCAATGGGTACAAGTTGCAACCTGGGAATCACTAATCAGAATATATTCTTCTTAAGCACAGTAGCAGACTGACCAGAGACATGGTGCTATCTTCACCTCCATAAATTTTCATACATCACAAACAACCTGATCTCTGTCTGAAGTTAGTCCTGCTCTGAGCAGAAGACTGGACCAGACGACCTCCAGATATCCCATCCAACCTAAATTATTTTGTCCTGCTATGACTATTAATCATCTACTACCACAGTACTTACAACACTCCATAAGCAACCCATTCTCTCCATTTTCATAAAAGCATACTTCATTTTAAACTTTTATCTACTGATAAGCATTTGGTGATGCAAAATGCTCATCTGGAAGATAACGCACTTAAAAGTGTGTCATGTGCGTGCATAAAGAAGTGCTACAGTATTTGAAATACAGAACCTATGTCACTGTCCCCCATTTCATGCAAAGGGGACATCTGGACTAAGAACCATTAGAGCTTTTGGAATGAAAGAACCGTTGCCCTTCGATCTCTTGATTTTTGTTAGCAAAAAGAAAATTGTACTCATTTAATTCACTGTAATGAATCACTGATGAGTTTCAAATTACTGTCTATGGAGAGCTTGACACATTGCCAGCTCACCCCAGAAGGCACACTCTCGAGCTCGATGAGAGCAGCAATATGCCAGCAGTCAGAAATGAGCAGTCATTTCATTCACGGCAGCCGTGCCTTAACATTCAGGTAGCAGAGCACTGCCTGATGGGGATACTTGCGCCCTGGGGAGCAGTTGCTGTGCGCCTGGGAAGAGGTGAAACGTTTCTGCAGTGCACTGGTATGTGCCTCTTCAGGGAGACCTCTGGTACCACCATGACTTGGCAGTGCTTACCTTTCTGTTGTTCCAAAATAAATACCTCTGAGTATGGATTTCAGCAAAGAAGCGCAACTGTGGGCATCCGATTCTTCAAAAGTGACTAAAACCTATTGAATCTGAAATAAATAATCTCTTCTACCCTGTCCTTATTTTTTGGCAGAAGACAAAAGATGCAGGAGGGGAGATGATGTGCAGCACACTGTGTGCACTAACAGGGCAAACAAAGTCTCCCTGGTGTCTCAGCAGGTTCCAGAAATCCTGGAGACTCTCATGGATAGCCCAGTGCTGGAATTCATTTCTGCAGTCTGGTCATCTTTAATGGTGAGCATCCTGTGGGACACCATCTGGGGTAATAAAAGCAAAAGCAGCTCTATCAGTGCTTGCCTTGTAGTCTTTCATGACATAGCCCCTGCTTTCTGTCAGCCATCCTCCATATTTGTTTAGTGAAGACCTCAGTGCCACTTCTTCTGCCCTCTTGAAATGCCCTATAGCTGCAACAACTCCTTCATCTGTCACACTGATCAGTTTCTGCAAAGGTGCAGCAACAACACACAACCAAGCCACCCTTCCTGGCTCACCATGGTGGTTTCACATTCATTTTTTCTCAGAACTACTATAGAGCTTCCCTAGGGATTCATCCCACCTCATTCCATCCCTAATCTCAAGGGCAGGAAGCCAACAATAAAGGGAAGAAACATGGGGCAGCAGTGGACAAAGCATCCTATTCCAGGCCAGAAAAAGTGGAAGCTGGTGCTCAGAGCCACCTAATAGGTATGAGGTCCACTGAGCCACACTGAACCCTTAAGGAAGCCAGCTCTCCACTGAAGACTACTTTACATTTCATATCATCTATGTGGGCCAAATTTGAAAAATGGCACTGGGAGTACTTATTTTTATTTTTTCCCCCAAACTTTTTACAAAGTTCTCTCCTCACAGGATGTTCACATCATTTCTCCAGCCAGGATGAGGCTACATACTTTGACTGATTCACTTCTGTATCGCTAAGACAAGCATTTTAAATGCCTCTCCTTGTCAAGACATTTGCTATACAATATTTTGATCAAACCTGTAATGTTTCATGCTTGCTAGTGGCAGCTCTCAATTTATCTTTTCCATCTGCTGAGATATGCAACTGTGAGACTACCGTGTCCCTGCTCTCCTGGCATCAGCTCTTCATAAGAGGCATCTAGAGAGTAAATGTTGCTTGACAGTCTGTCTGCCACTGCTGCCGCACCCTTTCCAAGCAGGCTTTTCATGTGGAAGTCAAGCGGCAGTAGGAACAGAAACCTCAGCAGGGCCAGGGGCATCTGAATGCAGCAGGGTTTCCCTGCAGCATCCCTGGGAGCTTCAACTCTGGCATTATCTGGTGGTAGATTTTCTAATTCTTTTCATACAACCACTGACAAATTCAAGAAGCCTGCTTTCTATCCCGAGCACATCTGGCACTTGGGCCGTGCACTTGGCAAACAAACTGATGGCCTTCTGTCTTGGAGCATAAGTGCCTCAAGTACATCCTGATTGGCATCAACATGCAGAAATTCCTTCTCCCTTCGAAAAAAATAGTGAAGATCTGCATGTAGTGGTAATTTCCTCCATTTTTTTGAAAGGCTGTAAAAAATTACTGGCTCCATCGAGCCTTTCTCTTTCAAAACTGTCATAATGTGGCTTGGAATAATCCTGGAAGAGTGCCCAGACCCACGTCCAGCTGCATCCTGTGTTTCAGTACAAGCATTTGCATACGGGCTGGTAATTGGCATGCAGCTGGTTTGATGCCAGCTCCAGAAATTGCATAACCTAACTAATCTTTTTTCTGGGCTCGAAAGAGGAGTCTGTGTCCGCTGAGCTTCACATTTCTATATAGGATCTGTTCAAGTATGCTCTCACATTTCTATGCCACGCTGTTAACCTCTCCCGAGATACGGTGTCGACTCTTCGAAGAGGAATTTTAATTGAAATTTGTCAGAGGTGGGAAGTGCTTGTGCCTTTCCCTGGCTCTCCTGTATTGAAACCGTGCGAATGATAAGCTGAAAATCCTCCTCCCGCACAGAGGACTGGGAAGTGACTCTCCTTTGGCTCTTAGGACCTTGGATTGATCATATCTGCTCTCCTAGTGCTGTGGCCTGGGATGGACAGACAGCCAAAAGAAGGCCTGTAAACTGGGGAACAGGCATGTTCAGCACAGCCATCAGGAAGTCCTTCTTTGTAAGTTCACAAGTTCGATAAGGTCTGAGGTTCAAGGATCCCAGCTCAGATTTTTTCCCCTTTAACTGATCGCTAAGAGGTCACTGTCAGTCCTGCTTCTCACTTTTGCACGCACATTTAATTCAGGTTTCAAATCTGATGGGCTGTCAAGGAACTTGTCCATGCTGCTGAGCCAGCGACCCTGTGAAAACACTGCTAACTGTTCTTCCTCCCCAAAACTCATGTGCCTTCTGTGATCATCATGTTTGACCATATCCTTTTTGACCCCAATCATGCCTGTTTTCTGGGCATCTATTATAAGGTAGTAATAAAATAGTGGCAACAACTAAAAAGTGGCTGATAGGTTAAAAAAATCCAGAATTCAGGCCGATTTGCCTTAAACTATTAACCTCAAACCAGATGCTCAGGTGAGGTGAATAAGCACGTGTGAATCCATGCCAAAATAACCACTTTGGATAGTGGGAGCTAAAGGAGTGAGTGACACGGCCCTAAGCCCAGGAGGAAGTTCAGGGTTAGTTCATTCACTTTTTGAGGACTGATCTCTCTCTCCTTAAGCTTTCCCCAGTTCTTCTGCCTGCTTTTAAATACGAGCTCTTCTCAAGTCCCACCTCATTTTAAAAGCGCCTCATCCTACACATTTAGCTTTTTAAAAGCCACAATGAAAACATCCTCTTCTTCCTTTCCATCAATATTTTGATTGTAACCAGCACGGTTGCAAACATTCTCCCAGCAGACCTCTTTCTTTCCCCAGCAGATGAACTGCACTGAACTCGAGCTGCTCTCAGTTACGAGGCAGTAGATCAAGAGTGACGCTGTGGCCTGGAGTGACATGGAAGTAAAAGTGCAGTGAGATCTACACCTCCATTAATAGAGGACATTCTCTGCTCCCAGGTGTGGCTCGTCACATGACAGACAGTCCCTTCTCTAACCCGTTTCTGCTCTGTGCCCATGCAACCTCAGCAGGAAGGCAGGTTGCTTTGTCACATTCCATAGCAGAATACGCTTGCTTCCCAGAAAAAGGATCGGTTTGCTTCCAGCATTTTACTGTAGTTAAACTACTCCAAACAGCTTCTGTCTGCAGGCAGCCAAAGCACACGGTTTGTCCTTGTCTACACTCTCGCTAAACTGCAGCTGGCACTGATTGATGATATTTATTTCAGTGAGATCATTTTTAATAATGCAGACAACAGGAGGGAAGAGTAAGTGCCCAGACCCACCAATCCTGCCATACTAACCGCCATCCTTAGCATTAAGAACAAGTCTTAGCAGTTTTTCACCAAAGAGCTTCCCAAATAACCCTTTGCAAGAGAGGAAGAGCACACAAAAAGACCACGGGATGTAGAGAGGCTGAGGGCAAAGCAAAACAGCTTTCTCCTGGCTCCAGGGCTTGGCTGGGCAGGGCTCAAGCCTGAATCTCTGCCCCTGAGCTGCCCATGGTGAGCTCTGTGGTTTCTGCCTTATAATGCACCTCAGGCACAATTTATAAATAAATAAATTATCGTAAGAGGTATCTTGAATGATAATTTATTTCTCAGTCCACTGAGTGCTGTGTCTAAGAACTGAATAAATGTTGGTAAAGGGATAGGAATATTCATCCAGTCAAATGCAGAAGGAAAAACATTCTTCTGAGTTGTTATAACTCCTCATTTGGCTTTAATAGCTTGTCTTTCTCTTGAGCTTCAGAAGCTCTTGCTCAAAGGCAGTCAGTGTAAGGCTGTAGAAGTTATATACCTGGCTATTCCTGGTCTTCAAAGGCTACAAAACATCTGTTGGTTGGCACAAGCAATTAATTAGCAAAATTGAAAAGACGATTCCTTTTTACAAAGGCTTGGATGGAGCAGGGGAGGGGGAGATGACTCCAGGAAAGTCAAGCCTTGTGAAGGCCTGTAAGCTGTGTGCCTCCAGGCAAATTCCCAAAGTTGAAACCTCAATGAATTTAATGGTTCCTAATTCCACAGGATTTCTAATTACAGTCAAGAGAAGGTAATGAGATGTGATGTAAATGTCTAAATGAAAATAAAGAAAATAAAAAGCCTGTCAAATTTACTACCCAGTCTCTGAGACACATCTCCCCACACACTGAGGGCCCAGGCGGGTGCTCAGAGCGACTAAATTCCATGGACATGGTGACAGGAGAAGAAAATAAAATGGCTCCAAAACCGTCCTTCCCACACCTTGTTAGAGACTGTCTGTTAATGAAGAAGGTCTTCTCTTCCAGTCCACCTCTACAGGTCTAAGACCACTGCCAAAGCTCCCTCTCCTGCGTTACCCTGCCCATTCCTGCCTGTTCTCTGAGCCATAGAAGGCAGCGGCTGCCTGGCACTCTTGCCCGCAGCGGAGAGAGGTGGTTTGTTCAGCGCCATCACTGATGTCTCACCTACCCTATTAAAAGCTGCCATTTTCCCACTGCAAGCTCAAATGAAAATTCCCAGTCCTGCAGGGTGAGGAGTGTCACAGTAATCTGGGGACTTGGTGCTGCAGAGCCTGTCAGACAAGAGGACAGAGTGAAGGTGGGTAACTCCACCAAGCACTTGGCAGGGAAGCGATGGCAAAGGGCAGCTCAGCTGAGCGCTGCAGTGTCAGCAAAATCTGCCCCAGAGCTTTAAGCTTTCATTTTTTAACATACACGAGGATATCACCCTTCCCTTTTCCCCTGTTTCACACTATTTTACAACTAAATTCTTAGAAAAGGGTCCTATGAACGACCCATGTGTCAGATGGAAACATCTGTATATCACTAGCAAGGAACAAGCAAACAATGCCCTGAGCATCCATCATCTCTGCAGACACAAGGACCTGTGGAGAAATCCCTGCAGGAGCCAAGCCTGGGACACAACACATTGGTGCAGCATCAGTGGACATCCTCATGGACATGCCAGAGGGTGTACCCCCATCATGCAGCAGCTTGCAGGACCTCCTCCAGCCCCTCTGCCTCTGCATTAGCCCATGAGGGGAGGAAGGAGGTCAAAAAGGCTCCAGGAGGCACAGCATAAAATGCAACCTTAGTCTACCTGGGCAGTACTGTTAGCACAAATCACAGCCTGCACATGAACAAAACCATCCCCTTGCACCTAGAAAGAGTGGAAATTCCTAAAACACGTTACACATTTGAACCCCTTATGATGTACCAGAGCAAGAGGTACCATGTTGTGTCTCAGCAAACTCTGGAAATGACACTGCTGGTTCATGTGCAGTTTGGAAAGAGTCAGCACACTCAGATAATTGGACCAACATCCTCTTATAACCATGCCCATAATTATGGACTTAAGGGCTTTTTCAGGCACTTCTCTTTTTGCAAGCAAAGTTTTCCCACTCTGACCATCAATATCCTGTCTCAGCACCCTTCTAACTCATTATCAGTGGTTCAAGAAAAAGCCCACTGGAGCACTGCACAGGGTGCCTATGTGATGCCAGCTCTAGTATGCAGTTCTGAGATGTTTGGTTGATTTCCACTCAAAAGCTGCCATGTGCTTTCCAGGGGATCCTAGAATTGCTAAGAAGACAAGAAGGCATTTTTGCAAACAACAAGCAATATTCTTCCTCCCCCTTTGCCAAGGAAACACCATAGTTTGACGAGATGAAGCATGTTCTTTATGATGGGGCTCGGTGCTCAGGCTGAGCACAGAACCACTGCACAGGTGGCAACCAAAGCAGACCCCAGATGAGGATGTGCAAGAGATGAAAAGCACCATCTCCACTGCATAGAATCATAGAAACATTTAGGTTGGAAAAGACCTCTAGGATCATCAAGTTCAACCTTCATCCCAACATCTCCCTGATCGCTAGACCATATCCTGTAGCACCACATCTACTCATTTTTTTAACATCTCCACCGCTTCCCTGGGCAGTGTGTTCCAATGCCTAACCATCTCTCCTAACAATTTGCCTCGGGTGAGACTGTCTCTGAGGGGGTGGGCTGGATCACTGGGGAAAGCAGAGTTGGGCCACAGCAAGAATTTGGACAAGCAAGCCCAGGTCAGGTTCCTCTCCCTCCTCAAGCCCTGTGAAACAATCCACCTGCGTGAACGTCAGCTCAGCCCAAGCCAGCTCAAGCCTTGCCCCTTCCCGTAATGTGAACAGAGGAGAAAATGTCCTTGACTGCCTGCCAGCACTTGTCACAAGAGGGACAAAGTACTCAGGGCTCCAGCAGGCACTCTGAGATCTCTGGATTCACACATTTACCCGTCTGGGATGCAAAATATAGCTGCGAGCAGCTCTAAGCTACACTGTCAGTGTCACCAGGACCCAGCAGCCCCTGCCACCGGTGCTGACACCTCTCTTGCACTTGCTCTCCTTCACCTGCTTCTGAGTTATGCAAGAGGTGATTTAAGTCCAAACAAGTGTCAACCTGAACTTTCTGTTCACAGTTGCAGAGATGAGAACTGGTTCAACAGAGAAATGCCACCATTAAAACACCGGTGGCTTCTCCCAGGAGCGGTGTGTCCTCTACTGGAGAGGAACACCATGGCAGGCTCAGCTTTCCTGGCTGCTGCCCACTCTCCCTGGCCCACACAGTATTTCAGTAACTGCATCTTACTCCCAAATCCTCAATTTTGCCTCTCTGGCAGAGCAGACAGAAATCAGAAGTCCTGGCAGCTCTTACCTGCAGCTAAGTCTCAGGGTGCCCTGTTGAGGCTTGAACTCTCACCCTTCCAAAGGGCAGTGCCAGCAGGCCACAGTGGCTCCCATACTGCAAATTAAACCTACCATATGGCATATAAGTACCTGGAGGGGTCTTAAAGAAATCTCAGCTCAGAAGAAAACATGAAGGTACTCACTGCACTCATTTACAAGAAGATAGAAGGAGAATATGGCCACACATCAAATACACAGGAGAACAACAACCTTATGCTGATGAATCCACCACCTACAATTACAAATTTAGGCATTTTTTTCTTGGGTGATTTTGATTCCTTTTCAGGAATAATTAATATTTCCTAGCATATGAAATGTTTCCTGCTAGAGACAAGGAAACTTTCAGCTGTCTGCTGAAAAAAAAATAATTCAGATCTTCTATTCAGTCATGGGGCTTCTGTACATTTTCCCTTTAAACCCATAACTCAGTTTTATATTTACTTTGTTAATTAAAACTGAGATTTATTAAATTTGTAACTTAAAAATCCAATAAAGAAGAAGCCACCATAGGCAAAAGCATTTCCCTTGGTATAGCTGTTATAGTAGGCTATCAATCAGCTAAGAACATGGATACACAAATTGACTGTGCCTATCAGGAAATGATAAAACATCCCACTGATGTAGGAAAGTTTTGCTTATCAGCAGCATGTGTCATTATTCCACAAAATACAGAACTATGTTCCATATAGGCAACTTCAAGGATGAGGTCTTTTTCCTCCGAGGGACTCCCCCACACTATATTATTATTATTCCAGTAATACCTATCTCAGAAATTAATTCAATGCAAGTATTCTGGATGCAGAGAAGTTGGAGTAGATAGCACTCTATACATAAGGGATACCAAAAACATGCTGTTCTTTACCTCAGAATTTTTTTCAATAATTTAGAACTGTTGATTAAATAACCAATGTTCTTTGCTTGAGCAAGCCATACACTGAACTAAACAGAAACCTTGAGAAGAAATAGTGCAAACTTGTCCTGAGAGCTTTCATGTGCTTCCCATTGTTAAAGGGTATAATGAGCTCTTGTTCAGGCTGAATATATCCCTGAGCTCTTCTGAAGAGCCTGTTGGGCTAGATAGGAGGAGTGGCAGAAACCAGATGGGATGCTAAGATGCATTTCTTCTGAGCTCTCCTCTCACTGCTTGGAAAATACATAAGAGAGAGAGAGAGGAGTCTTTAACTTTCAATCTTGCTTCGTATCTGCAGAAGGATGCATGAGCTTGAGAAGTTTCTGTTTGCTTGTTGATTCATGGTGTAGTTAACCTTGTGCTTACCACTCAATGACTGCCTAAAAATCCCTGTGTATATGTCAGCATTTTTCTAAATAAAATACATTCAGTATTATTAAATGATATTGTACTGGCAACTGTAAAAACCAAAGTCTGGTCTAATTATACAAATTATTCCAATAAATATTTAGGTCAGAGTGTGGCTTTTGTGCAGACCTAAACAATGGTAACATGTAAGAGATGAAACTTGTAATGAACCTTATCCATTCTCTTGCACAGAAAAATAATTTTTAGGCTNCCTTTGGTGCCATGTGGGCACTGATAGTCATAACAAGGGTGTGTGTTATCAACACTCTCTGGGTCCTAGGGCTGCATGAGGAAAATCAGCTCAGACAGACCCACTACACTCCAGATGAGTGAGATTTCTCCAAGACTACAAATGTGTTTTGCTGTAGCTCCCAAATGTTTTCATTTATTTGCTGTGATTGATTGTGCAAGTAAATTCCTGCTGAAGAGAAAACCAGAATGCTTCAGAGACCCACCAAAAAAAAGCTTGTGTATCACTTTAAATCAGAAAAGTCCACGTGGATGACCTAAAATGTGCCTCATTACCTATTTTGGCATATGCAGGTTTCACTCACTCCCCCTAGGACCAGAATGAATGCTATGATTAACATGATGAGCCACCACACCCTTCAAAGAACAACTAGATTTAACTCCACTGTTTTATCAGCACCTCCTCGCTAAATCTCATCAGCAAAAATATCTATTGTGTTATGCTAAAAAAAAGAAGTTTTACAGTGATACCCCAACAGGGCATCAACCTGGCTGCAAACTATTCCAAGCCACAGGTTAAACCAAGTATAGGTATTTGCATATTCTCAATCCAGTGAGTCTCACACCTTTTTGCACAGCTGAGGAACACACCCTCTTCCTGTTTCAAATTTCTTTATAGTATTTTAAATTAAAGCAAATATAAAATAATAAAACAATAATATAAAATAAAATAATCTCAGTCACTTGAAAATATTTCTATCACCACTGAAGTTTTCATTTGCTGGAATGTATCAGTACTTGTATATGTTATTAATATATTACTTATTAGTACAAAATGGACTTGAAGGCCAATAAATGGAGTGACCCATTTAAAAGCCAGTAAAATGCACCAAGGCAAAGAAAAACACAAGAAACTCATGTCAATTTTAAAATAATCGAGGCCTTTAGGAAAACAAATTAATACCCAAATAACTGTCATTCCTGAACTGTTTCTTAGCCAAGATAACTTAGTGACTCAGCTCCCAGCCTGGCAATTAGAAATTGGCAAAGTACTTGATTGATACAATAACAGTACTTAAATTAATGAAGCAGCTAACGCCTATAATCAAGGAGAAAAACCTAGAAAGGGTCTAGGTAGCATGTTATTACACCACAAAAGCTTTGATTTGTTTTGATTTCAGTTGTGCCTCTGTATGTTTACTAAATGTGTTCATTTTATAGGGTCTGTCATCTCTTTATGAACACATCAGCTTCCATTAAAATGCCAGCTTGGTTAATAATAAATCTCTAAATGTTTGTAAGTTTATGGGATGTGAAACCTATAGAAATTTCAGCTGCCTCTCCCTAAAAGCTGTTGCTGACTTTTTAATGGCAAAGCTGGAATTTCAGGACAGCTCAGATCTGGTGCAGATAGAAAATGAACTGATGGATTTTTATGTCAAAATGAGATCGCTGGAAGCTGTCCCCTTTCCTCAGTGGCCTCAGATTCTGTTCTTAAATGTTCCTGACCACTTAGCACATCCACAAATTGATGAAAGCAGGCAGTATTTTCATTTGTGATGTATTATAAACCATGCCTGGCGAGGCACTAGCACGGTGCTTCTTCTCAGGGGTGGGAACTTTCAGTGGACTCCGGTGGAGCCACCAGCTCTCAGAGGGGAATGCTTCAGGATTTATTGCAATTGGCCTTTTGCCAGCTTCCCACAGAGCAAGCCGGACTAACTGTAAGATATATCACCAGTCCCTGACACTTCATATTTCTCCATCACTGGCAGCACCATCATCCTTCAAAAGTCCATTTCCAACTCAGCTGTCTGAGAAGGATGAAAAATCATTCTTCTAAAAAGTCTAAGCAAGTAAAAAAAAAAGGACAAATGGATTTGATCTAATTTAAAAGTTGTTGAAGATGTAAGATGACATAAGAAGACACAAATACTAGTTTATTTGGGACGGCAGCCTAAGGCATGGACTTAAATGCCCATCTTTGGTAAAAGCAGGCAAGCAGTCTTCTCCAAAGCTTTACTTCTATAAGGGATTCATATTATAGAGATAACCTTGGTATAGATATGATGCCCTTTGCTCTAGCACCTGTCACAGATCCACTTTCTTGTCTTGCCAAGCTCTCGAGGGGCATGCCTGCTCTCTCGAGTAGCAAGCAGAAGGCATCTGTCAGAGTGCCAGAGGTTGTCGTTAAAAACAAATGAAGAAACACCTAGTGCTTGGGAACCTCTGCCAAAACCTCTTCAGTTTAAGATGTCACTATTGCTGTAACAAAAGGATTAGATGAAATGCACTTATATGCACCCGCATTGCTGCCTTCATAAATGGTTGGATCGATTCCTGGTTGTATTAATAATGTAGCGTCCTGCTGTATTTGGAGAGTAAATACCACTGCTCAAAACCCCTCAAAACTTAATAAGCCCTGCTAAAAGTATATTGTTCAAGGGATGCAAAACCATGCCTTTTATCAAATATGTAAAATATGTATGTCACCCAAGCCTTTGAAATCAAGTCTTATGCTTTTGTTCAGTTTATTTATACTCAAAAGCATAAACAGCAACATGAATCTACCAAAAAAGAACATGGGAGAGAAAACAGCACTTGTGCTCTTTGGAAGACTCCACATTTGTGTTCTGAAGGCAGGGGAAACACTTCCCCCCCTTCCTATAATACAGGCTTCTTACAGATCAACACATTGTAAACAAGACAGATCCATTCAGATCCCATCTGCCATAAATATATGAGCACACCACAGAATCACAAGAGATTCTGCTTCTCTTGACAACGAAGAGCCCTGGTGCTCCACCAGCTTTGCCACGCTGCTCAAGTCCTCCCTCCACCCTGTCCATTCCCAGCAGTGGGAGCAGAGACCCGGATGGCTGAGGCACCCAGCTCTACCAGCTCATAAGGCTCCGTGTCTTGTGGAAGCTGCCTTTTCCTAAGCAGATGCAGAATGTTAGCTTTAAAAGGCTGAGATAAAATCTAAAATCCCTGAAACACATCCCAGATGCTGGAGTCAATAATACAGTCAATAATGAAAGACTCAGCTGCTTCCTCCCCACCAGTAACACGGTGTTCTTCCAGCTCACCGCGCGAGTGCTGCAGCCGCTCCTCATGTGTCTTTCAGATGCTGCTCCAGAATCGAGCTCGATTGATTCCTACTTTCTACAGACTGCTGGATCAAACACTGTACCTACTTATTTGTGACCAGAGATTTTAGATAATAAAGTGAAGCAGAACAAAAACAAAACTCAAAATCCATAAAATGTCTTATTTTCTCCTTCTTCTTTATACACACACACTTAGCTAAACTTCAGCCCAGGGAGATCTGAAATCCATCCCAACTATCACCGAAGACCACACATTTAAAACAGGAAAGCTACAGTACTTGACACTATAAGGCTTTTTGCTTAATGCTGGTTTTGGCAGACTTGTGAGCTTTCTGGCCCAGAAATCCAAGCTGGCAGCAATCAGCCCATCATATTTCTGGTGCAAAGGCCACAAAGAACATGTTTTTGGGCAAGACAGTTTTTAAAGCCACCAGCTCTTTTCAGCATTCTTCATTTCATAGTACATGCTGCTGAACAACAAAAGAAGTAAGAGTTGTAAGGGTCACAAGAAGATCATGAGAAAACACTCAAAATCTAGAAAGACTAGTTTATACAGAGGATTTCCCTTCTCCCTCTAATATCCAGATTTAATTTTAAATTCTGAAGCCATCAAAAAAGCCGTCTGAAATGCCACCAGAGCCAAGAATATAGGTGTGCATATAGTCAGGAACTCACCTCCTGAGTTGAGGCCCCTCTCGGCAAGTTTTATCAATAGGTGATGTACAATATTTTCCTAATGTTCTAGCTGGCTGAAATACATAAACCTGATTATAACTGGTAAGATTTTAATTTCTTGATTAATCACAGGCATAGATAGTTATGGTTTGCACTGATTTTATCCTTTCTTTAGGACTATGCATAAGAGAGGTAGCAACACAAGAACCTAGTAACTTACTGCAGCTCAGAGAGAGGTGAAACAGCTGATGCACTCAAGGAACCAGATGTTCTTCTAAGTACTTGTAAAACTGAGTTGAAGCCATCTGGTCTCAATGCTTTGCCACTTGGAAGATGTGATACTGCATTCTCAATTTCCTCTCTTGATATCACTGATTCTAATTGAGGTTTCTATTCTTCTGAGGGTCATGAGGCATTAAGTTTCTCCCAGAAATTATGTCCCCATTCAAAAGTGACATTTTTCACTGTAAAATGAAATTTAAATTAAAATGAACAAAGACCTCGGTCACCTTCTCATTCCCTGTATCCTCCAGAGGTGGCACCATCAGTGAAACTCAAATGGGACAGCAAAATACCAATAACAGACTGACTTTCTCCAAACCTCAAAGTCTACTTTTGCACTTAAGCTATAGTTGACACTTTGTGGTCTTGACACCATGGGGCTGCGAAGCAATGAACTTTGGCTTGCTAAGCCCAGAGAGCTATTTTAAGAGCTTCTGCTCTATGTCTACATCTCCCTCAAACACTTCTGGCTGCCAGGGCTGTCCTAGTGGAGGTTATTATCTCGTAGCAGATTCCTCTTTCACCAGGATTCCTCATGTGGTGTAACACTCCCAGGGCAGTCCTACCCTTCACCTTCTCATATGCCTGCTGAGGGTTATCACCAGATAAAAGGGTTGTGGAGACAACTGCTGCAGCTCGCTAGGATTTGGCTACCTCCTCGCCCACTGGAGGTCATCAACCTGCAGCTTTAATCAGAGCATCTTTGGAACCAGGAGGACCTGTGTGCCCTTATTTTATTGGTGCTGGGGCCTTGGCATAGCTGATTTACAGCATTTGTCACTTCAGCCTTACATCTTTTGCTTTGCCCTTTAAGCACAGATTTTTGCCTTCCAAAGTACTTGCCCTTCTCTGTCATGAGTCACCACTCAGGGAGAAGATGCTCCACCAGGACAAATGCCAACTGCCCTTTAGAGATACTCGTCATAAAGCAGTTTTCAGGCTGGATGTTCCCAGCATTTGTTCCAGAAGTGGACTCTAACTCAGGACTGCATCACCCCATCCCTGCTCACATCCGAGGCTGTGCATTTACTTTTTCCAATACACGATGCTTGGAACAGTGCTTTTGATTTCTGTTGGGTTTTTTTTTTCCACAATTGAATGGCCTACGCAAAGTAAGTGTCAACCTAATGGTTCATAAAAGCACTTTTCTGGAGAACAAATGTTAACTGTTCATCATGACTGAACATGAAAAGCTCCTGCACTGGATGTGCCCAGGTTCATACGCGGGGCTGCACTGAAAGGCCATTTAGAACTGGAGTTTGCATCACGCTGCTACCTGCAAAACACCCCGAACAATCTGTTCCCAACGGGCTTTCTCCGGGCTAACTTCAAGTAAATCAGGACAAAGACTTTTTGATGCTTCAGAAGTCTGTAGCATGGCCTAGCAGGCTTTATTATTGGAAAAATTTTCCTACTGAATTTTTTCTATGGCCAGTTTATTCTGTTACTTCCAATTACAGTTCGCTCCTTGTGCCTGTGCTTTTATTTATTAATTTAAGCAAAGAAACAAACTAAGCTTTCATTGCTGTGGCATTCACAGACTTCCACAGTATTTCATTCAAAATTGAAGACCTTCCAAATCTGGACTCTTTTTGAGCTGGAAAAGTTCTACCAACATGAAACAGTTTCTAATATTCCCTGCTGCCACCCATTTCTGTAATGTCAGGCTTGCTCCCTTTGTAGTTCCTTACAACAAGCCAGAACAAAACCCACAGTACGTCAGGACCAAAAGTGTTGCCCATGTAGTGAGAACACGCTGCTGTTCCCACATGAGTGCATGTTGTTTCAGAAGAGCTTTGATGACATGGTGTCAGAAATAAACCAGCAGAGAGATTGCTCCTGTCAAGTAATCACAAATACCTAATTTTAGCACCGCGGGATGTTTCAGCTCTAACAAGCCCCAGGACCAATCAGAGCAAAAGCTGAAGCTTTGTAGTCTCTGTCTCTGCTGCGTTTAGGGAGAACAAGATGAAATCTAAGGTGGATTAAGGTTGTTGGTGCAGAGTGTCAGAGTTTTGGCCTCTCTAGAGAAAACAAAACTGATGAGCATCCCTTGAGAATGCCAGGTATTGTGCCCAATTGTAGCTTCCTCTAGGAAAATGGTTTGGAGAACTTGTGGTAAAAGTCAAAAAGCTGGTAATATGAAAATGCTCCTGGATGCCTGTGGAATTTAGCAGAATCCTGCAAAATATTAGGAGATGCAGACTTGGATGTGATGGTCCATCCAAGGCTCTCCCAGACCCCAGTGGTGCACCATGTGCTGCAGACCCCAACGGAAGGGGAGACGTTACCATTACTATGCAGTTTGTGTGCTCACTCCTCATGGCAGAAAGGAGCACACTGGCAATGAACTAGCTCCTCATTAACTTCTTCAATGTTATACCAGAAAAGAATCAAGTCCAACAAATCACTCCCATGACAAGCCACTTTGAGATGATGAATTCCTGAAATCATGTATAACACTGGGAAGAAAAAAAGGATATAGGAAACCTGAAACTCTCTCAGAAGAGAACATCTCTCCTAAACCAAGAAATGGTGGAGGCAAATGAAAAACCCTTAAACAACAGAAAAGCAAAAGAAGCTGATAAAAAGGCATAGTCATACCTACATCCATGTGGTTAAATACTTAGCCAGAAGCACAAAATGAGATGAAAAAACACCAAAAAGGCAGATATTCTGCTCTTTTTGAGCTTAGCCACATGTGGGAAGTTGAAAAGTAAGTTCTGCTTATTTGTAGTGGACAGTCTAAGTCTAAAATAAACATAATGATAACTGGTCTTGTATTTATGAGCTAGACACCCACCAGCAATTGATCAATATTCAGGATGTAGTACATCTCTGGGTACCAATACAGTGCAAATAAAAAAATTAATGTACTTTTCTGGGTACAGTAAAGCTACAGTGAAAGAACAGAGACATCTACACAGCCAGGCAAAGTCAACACTGCTGGATCCTGCAACACGGGAACAGAAAGCAGGGATGTTTACACAAACCCCTCAGAAGATCTGGCCAAAGCAATAAACCAGCACAGGAATTTTGTGTGATGGCATTTCCAGGAACTCCCAGACTGGCCATCCCAGAAAAAAAAAAGGATATTCGGATAGTTTTACTACTCCCAACACTGTGTAATTACACAGGGCCCACCTGGTTTCAAAACATTAGGAGATATGGGCTTGGCCAAAGCCCCAACAAACTTCAGTGGTGCAGCATGAGGACCAGAGGCCCAAAGGAATGGGAGATTTTTATCATTAATGTATATTTACAAGCTCTTCTGACAAATTGTGCTGCATCCAGAGTGTGCCAAAATAGTTATGTTAATTCTGTTTGTCTGATCCTGCTTTCTGCACTAACTAGTTTGGCCCGTGAAGTATCTCCTCGGCACAGAATTGAATTGCTGCAGGATGGAGATAAATCTATGAGTGATATTTTGATTTGGGATTAAATCATTAGTATTATCTGGCCTAGTTTCCTGAACCAGTAAGCAAAGACATGTTGTTTTAGATCAGAAAATAATCCAGCTGTAGAGCTGCTACAGAGAGAAAACACGGGAAATGGTTTCGTAACCATGTTACATGAAGACTGTGAGACCTGCTTCCAGGGGATTTGGAATTCTAAATTCTGACTTCATTGTCTTTCAAGCTGAAAGTCAAAAATTTAAATTCCTCTGGCAAAAAGATCTCTTTCTCAGATTACTTGAAGCATTTCATTTCAGCAAATGTAAATATTTCCTTTTGATTTGCCCTTAGAAAAATGTAATCTATATTACAAAGGGAAATGTTCAAAGCAAACCATATTTTTAAAATAAAAAGCTGAAATAGTGCATTGTCAGAACTGTCTTGGGACAGTCAGGAAATCCCCCAAGTAACTTCTGCTGAAACAACCTCCTCTACAAACCCCTTCTGGTTCTAGGAAAGGCACACTGAGCATGGTTCAGTTCCAGCTTTGCCAAGGTCCCACTTAGACATGTCTCATGCACTAAAAAAATCCATAGGACAAGCCCTGAAGAGATGTGGCCTCCCATAAACTAGGCTAAAAACATTCTCCAGGGCATAATGAAGTACAGAAGAACATGTTCCCAGCTGAGACTGAAAAAAGGAGATAACTGCTAAAACGGGCTACTGAATAGGGAGTATTAAGTATATTACTTAATTAGATGAGTATTTTCTGCTCTTTGATACTAGTTTTCAGTACTCAAAATGTCTTACAAAAAAAAAAAAAAAAGGAGCGTATGAAATCTGAAATGAACAGGTTTTACATTTTCATCATGTTCGGAACTAATTCTAATTAAGATCTTGTCTCAAAATATGCAGACTCTAAAAAGAAAACACATATTATCTTGGGAAACTAAAAATATGCTTCCCCAGGCAATAGTAAGGTTGTGCTGTCAGAAAGCTCCCTCCTGCCTTGAAATCTTGACAAGAGAATATGATGATGAGCAAGATATTAGCAGATGCACAAAACTAGCAGAGATGACTGAAATAAATCACATTATAAGAGAATCAAGTACTTTTTCACACTACCATTTTAATTAGAAATGCATAAAATGCCAAGAAATGTTTTCCTCACCTTCACAAGGTTTCATGACCTTCACAAGGTTATGAAAGGGCTATCCAATATCTTCAAGACGAGAAATGGCAGCACTGTGTGATAAACTCTTATTTTCAAGGTGTTGTTCATGATATTTGCCTGAAACTTTCACATCTTTGGAAAGTTTGGTATGTTCCCTCTGGGTAAATTCCAAGCCACTCGTTACAGATAATATACAACAATTTTACACAGCAAAGTGTCAAGTTTTCAAGGAGACACCATTTTCAGAACATTACTAGATGTCTTCAGTATCCCTGAAGTGAGGAGAGAAGCCAAAATAGCTGTCAGGGCAGCTAAGAGAAGTGCCTAATGTGACAATGTCTTTTTGGCCCTAAATCTTATGGAGTAACTTGTTCTCCCTATCACTGAATTCACCTCCATTTTTACTAAAAGAACAAGAACTGTAGTTGTAGCCACCTGAGACAGCTGGAGTCACCTGAGACACTTGGTAGTGCCTCCTGCTCCCTGCCTGGGTAACTGCAACATTTCTGCCAAAGCAGGCTAATGGGTAACGTGCTTCCTGGATGAATTCTGGAACAAATAATAATTTATGCAGAAAATCAGAAAACTTTCAGAATCCATAAGCACTTTCTCTCTCCTCCCCATTCTGAAACAAATAACTTCACAAAGAAAACCCAATGGGGAGTGGTGTATGTATTTGTAACACTAAACACAAACGGGGCGTTTGTGGGAGGTTGCCAATGTCTATTAAGTACCAGAAATGTCCTGCTGGGACAGAGCAGTGGTCCAGCCAACCCAGTCTGTCTATCTACATGGCAAAAGGGGCAGAGCTCAAGGAGAGGTGGCAGCCTGGCCTCTCCTCCAGCATTCACCACCACCCACAGCCATTGTTTTGGGGATGTCAGGTCTCTACCTAGCCATTTATGGACCTGTCTTCTATGAGCTTGTCCAAATCCTTCTAAGCCTGCTGGCATCGCACGTCCCCCCAGCCTCGCAGGGCAATGAGTTCTGGGTGTTCATCACCTCCTGTGCAAAGAAATTCTCTTTCATCTCTTCCAAGCCCATCCGCTACTTATTTCACTGATCCTTGCATCGCAGGATTTGGTGAGCAACAGTTCTACACCCAACTTATCCCCCACCTTCCTGATTTTGCAAACCACAATCATACTCCCCCCATAGACTTCAACTCTCCAAAGTGAAGTCTCAGACTTTTTAGACACACCTTATGAAGCAGCTGGTCCATGCACCTCATCATTTTAGCCACCTTCCTCTCTACCTACTGTAATTCTACAAGAGCTTTCTTGAAATGCTAAGACCAGAACCTGCATGTGCTATTCTTAATTATTGCTATTAATTACTAGTCCAGTTCAACTAACTTGCCTTTAAAAAAAAGCATGGCACAAAGTATCTCATGGAGCAGCTTCCAAAGGGCAAATAGATGCACAATTCCTGCGTTCCTGATCTTTGTCTACTAAAGCCAAACCCTCTCTGACCTTTCTGATAAAGAGAACCCCACCTCCCAAGTTAAAACCCCAGTTGTTTCCAGCAAGCATTTGGTTTAGAGACTTCTAGGTCTCTTCTAATTTGTTTTTTTTAATTTACTTTCCTACATATCTTGTAGTTGAGCAACTTTGGACATCATGTTACAAGAGGAAAGGAGAGCTATAATTCTGAGAGCAGAATGGTTGGTGGCTGGAGCAAGGTCTGGGACCCAGAAGAACAAGGTGTCATTTTCTTGCTATAGAATCAGAGAATCATAGAATCATTATGGTTGGAAAAGACCTCTAGGATCATCAAGTCCAACCTTCATCCCAACATCTCCATAACCACTAGACCATAGTCTCAAGTGCTACATCTACTCCTTTTCTAAACACCTCCAGGGATGGTGACTCCACCTGGGCAGCCTGTTCCAAAACAACAAAAATTGTGTCACAAAATCTTCTGCAGCCTTGGGCAAGTTGTCACTGTCCTGGTCTCCATCGGTACAATGGAGACAGCAGCAAGCCTCTGGCCCCTGAGGATGCTCTAAAGCTACAGACATTAACAACTATGAGATCCTCATCATCAGCTGAAACCAGTACATAAAAAAATAACAGCTGCTTCATCAGAGAAGCAGGGACAAACCTCCTTGTCTGGAAGGCTCCCATTTTAAACCCTTTGTCAGATGTATTTGACTGCTCCTCCGGGCCAGCAGAACAAAGAACGTTAACCTCAAATCATAAAGTCCTCCTTTACATTCTAACTGTGGAAAGACTGTTCCACAGGCTACTGAGGAGCTGGAAGAAATATGCTTCATTGTGTGTGTGATGGGTGGGGGGAACAAAATCTGTCTCCTGTTCTTTCTGAAGAACTTCAGTACCTATATAAGCACCACCTACTAACTATTTATTGTTTCCATTCTGGAAGTGCACATCACAGTGGCTCTGGGGAAGATCTTTCATCTTCCATGCTGCGTACTCCTCAGGGTGCAGGGGCTTTAGTGCTGCAGTGTCTCGAGACCTTGGTGCTCCCACAAGTGCAACAGAGGTTCAGCACTAAAACAGAATTATTAAATGGGCTTATTAACTTGCAAGTTTGCTCATTGGCTAAACAACTAACGTGCACCTTGGCTTCTTGCCCTGTGAGGGATCTTGCTTCCTCCAGTTCCCTAAGAAACTGGTTTATTCATATCCACATTGTTTTATGAAGGCAAATGCAATTGCTTTTAATATAACATTAATGTTACAAAGTTTTGATTAAAGCTAACTGCCATTACAGGAAAAACACTGATGATTTTTTTTTTAATAGGTTGATTACTTGTCTGTGTGCACAGCCTATAAAGAGGGCAGCAGTGAGATATTTTAGAAACTAAATGCATATTTACTTTCAGTAAAGGGTTTATCAAATTTTAAAAACCAAGAGAGAAAAGGGAGTCATCACCTTTCAAACAAAGTTACCATAAAGCAGCATCTGAGAGAGCTCTTCCCCAATACCAAGAAGGAGACATAAGGCACCTCTCACACTTTCAGTTCAGAAGCAATGTCCCCTTTAACCTCTTCCACCAAACAGGCACCCAGCATCCCATGGTTTTTCTCAAAGGCTCATTTCCACCTTCAAGTAGGCTGCAATCCCATATATGCATAAACATTTGGGTTCTGAAGATGTTGAAAGTTCTACATTGGTGTAATCTTCAAATAAAAACTGGTAAGCCTGCAATCAGTGGGCTAAACAGAATTTGGAAATGACTTTCAGACATGTAGCAGAAGAGTTATTTGCCTCAGAGACAAAAAATTGTTCATATAATACGTTATTTATAACATTATTGACTTGCCAACCTGTAACTAAATCATAGAATCATAGAATGTTTTAGGCTGGAAGGGACCTCTAGAGGTCATCTGGTCCAACCTCCCTACACCAGCAGGGACATCTCTACCTAGGGCAGGCCGCACAGAGCCCCATCAAGCCTGACCTTGAATGACTCCAGGGATGGGGCCTCCACCACCTCTCTGGGCAGCCCATTCCACTGATCTATCACCCTCATGTTAAAGAACTTTTTTCTAATATCCAATCTAAATCTATCCTTTCCTAGCTTAAAAATGCTACTAAGTGTTTTGATTGTTTTAACTTTGCTGCTCTATATGCAAAATCCTCTGCTGCTTTTTCAGAAAATCAAAAATAATCATGAACAGAAATATGAAAAAACCCTCAAACCAAACAGAGGAAAGAAAAGCTATCCAAACTAAAAAAAAAAAAGAAAAGAAAAAGGAAATTTTCTGCTTAAAACCTAAAAGCTAAACTGCCACGGTAGCTCAGTACAAAACTGCTGTGTTAGTAAAAGCTGAGTGCTTCAGGAATCTGTGAGCTGCTCTTAGTAGTATTCACGGTATTTACCAACATTATTACGTAGTAAGGAGAAGTTATGAGATGTAAGGGGATGCCAAGTCCCTTCCAAATGAAAAAATTCCACTGTTTCTCTTCTTTTCTGATTCCTCACCTGATTCTTACCAGCAGCGTATGTGAAATATGCTGTACATGCCATAGTAGCATATCCACACGAAGCATAGGTGGCTCCCACCAGCACTGAAAGCAGGTTGGGATGCTGGGAGGAGCTGGAGGCTGCCTAGACAGAAACTTTGCCTTTCCCATCTCGAATCATGCAAGCAAGACACAGAGGGTGCCCCTCAAAAGTAAAAAGCCTCTGCAATTAAGAATCACAGAATTATTTAGGTTGGGAAAGACCTATAGGATCATCAAGTCCAACCTTCATCCCAACATCTCCCTGAGCCCTAGACCGTGTCCGAAGGCACCACATCTGCTTGTTTTTTGAACCCCTTCAGGTATGGTGACTCCACCACCTCCCTGCGCAGTCTGTTCCAGTACCTAAGGTACTGGACATCAGGCAAACATTTCAACATCACAGCCAGAACTAGGACAGCACATGTCGTAGGCTCCAGAAGGATGCTGGCAACCCATGAGTGGCACCTCTCCAGCACGGCTCTCCTGCACTGTCCCACCCAACACTGCTCTGCTAGTTCACTGGAAACACTTTCACCAGCACCCAGGTAGAAGCAATGGTCACTCTGCTTCCCAAATCCAGCATGTGACACCACAGTCCTTGAAATTACTGGTCCAAGGATAAAAGAGTAATTGTGCTCTATGCAAATAAAGCCTTTTAGATGGCAGTGGCAGAGCACAGAGACACTCCAGGCAGTGAACACCAGCTAATGGCTGATCTGCATCACTTGCTTTCAGTTTTTCCAGTGTTCAGCAGCTCCTCAAGTACTTTGCTTCCTTAACCTGCTGTTGACCAAAGGCCCTTTTCATACACAGGATTCAATGTTGAAAAAAATCCATGGCTCTTGGAATGGATTGTTTTTTCTGAAACTACTCTGACCCTTCTAAATGAAAGCTTCCCACCATGCTCAGCATGACCCTTGGTGTCTAACCTTTGTCCACACCCGGGTGGATTCTGCTCTGAACCCAACATATCGGGCTGTGCAACTGAATTTATGCAGTCAGTGAATGTCAGGAGGGCTGCAGCTTGTGTACATCAGCAATACAGCTACTTACAATGTCTGTGGAAACACCACATCCCAGGAGGTATCACAGCATGAAAAGCTACCAAATGACAGGCTTCAGGAAACACAGTTCAATGCCAGCAAGGCAAAGGGACATGACACACAGATGTGTGCTGTAAGACTGGAGAACCACAATTCCAACATCATTATTTGTGTTTGTCAAGTGGGATGTCCTGGAAAAGGACAGTGTAAATGCAGAGACCTGCTTCAGGTGGCAGAGCACAACGTCCTCTCAGCTGTGCTGGAGCTCCACATGGTCTGAAGCAGGGAAATACCTTTTTTCATTCCCCTAAAGGAATGCAGGACTGATACCTCTAATTCACCATCAAAGTCAGCAAATTCCCTGCAAAAGTAGGAATTTCACAGGCCCAGTATTTTCAACTACACACATTTTTCTTCTAATAGTTTTACCCAGATGGAGGAGCAGCATTGTACCATACATACCAAAAAGGTCCACTTCTCTTACAAGGACTAAGTGAAGTCACTGCCTGCTCTCCTGTGTTCACAGAGCTCACAGGGCCATTTCTAATGCAGAGCCAGCAGCTGCGTTTTCTGGCGTACACTGTGGCCTTATGAGGTTGGCTCGCTTCTCATCTTGTGTTTCTTAACCACATTTTCAAAAAGTCTTTATGACATAAACATTGACTCTGGAGAAGAAGCCACTGTGTCCTCTGCTGGGAAAAAATGAGGTGCGTTCATGCTGCCCCGACTGCTGCAACCTGGATCTATGCTAGCAGCAGCCAGAGGTGCCTCAATGCTCTCAACATGAGCCCTGTGGAAAAGCTTGGTGTCAGCTTGACATGTCCCTCCACATGTAGATGGCTTGTAACACCTGTAGCTTCCCTTTCCACATAGATCCAAGCGTGTGCCCATTTTTAAGAGCATCAGGTCTGTCAAATCACACTCACCACCTCAATTAGGATCACTGTTCTGTGTGAGATCAGAAGCACTGATCCCAGATCAGTGCTCAACCAACACACTCCTTCCTTCAGCCTTGATTAAATAATTTCTATTCTCTGTAAGTACCTGGGGGAAGAGCTGCTGTGCCTTGAGCACTGCCTCCCATCAGCCAGTTCAGCAGGAGAGTGAACACATCACAGAGGTGTTCATCTCAGGAGCTACTGGCTCATTTCAGAAAGCCAAAACTTTAAAAAAATATGAGCATCTTCTTAGAAGATACAAATTCTTCTACTTGACATGGAACAGAAGATTGTCCTGCCCATGCACACTAGAGAAAGCCACTCTTGGGAAAACTTGGAGGTAGGTGAAAGCTGGTTGAGCAGCTGTGTGCAGGGAGTAGCTACCGCTGGCTTGAGGTCAAAATGGAGCCCTGTAGGCAGCGATGCTGAGGAGCCTGTCTGATTCTCTACAACTAGAGCCTGGGTGATGGACAAGAATGTATCTTCATATGTTTTCAGACAACATTAAGCTGTAAAGGACCTTAAATAAATGTGGGAATAAAATAAAAATTCAAATGATCATGGCAAATTGAAAAAAAAATGGTCTGAAAAGAATGGAATTCACAGGGACAAGTGCCAGGAACTATCCTTAGACAGAAATAATCCACTGTACAAACACTGAATGAGAAAAGAGGAGAGAGAGAAGTTCCTCAGGAGAACAGTTTGATCCTCAGCCCTAAGATACTGTCACAGACCAGGTGTGACACCCTGTCACAAAAAGAGGTGAGCACCATACTGCAGTGTGCAGAGCCCTGCAACATTCAAAAGATAATCCTTTCATGCTGCTCATCCCTGGAAAGATGGCAGCTCAAACACAGGCTGAGTTTGAGCACTGCACTTCAAAACAAGGTGAACCCACAGAGAAAATCTGGTGGAAAAAAATGAGACGTGAGCAGAGATTTAAAAGGGTAGGTAGAAAGAAAGGGAGTTGTTTGGTGTAAGGAAAAGAGGACTGAAGAGGAAGGTGATAAAAGTCTTTCCTGCACAAAGTCGAGGAACAATCTCCTCCCCTGATCATGGTGGGCAGACACAGAGTAATGAGCTACAGCAGAGGGAGGAAGAGTTCAGAAGTGGAGCACAGGGACTAACTCCAGCTGGCCTTGAGGAGTCACCTGGGATCTTAGAGCAGCTTTCATTTGTAATATTGGCACAGTGATTTCCTCTGTGCAGCCCTTGTTAGATCACTCAGCTTGCTGTACAAGATGCCTCCTCAGCCCACCAGCCACTTCTACTGTCCAGGAGACGCAATGCTCTTCGCCAAGGAGCGCCTGGCCAAGAGGTGTGCTCTGGAGATGGGAAGCACTTCGCTTCTCATCCTCTTAAACTTGAAGAGAAGCAAAACTGAGGCAAAACAGTGCTTCCAATGAGTGAAACCTCACCCATCAAAAGAATCATTGAATCATGCCATCTATAAATAAAAGTACAAATCAGACTGGCCAAGTGAGGTGGCAGGTTCAAGAAGGGTGTTAATTACAGTATGTAAATCATATCCCTTACTATTATACTCACCAAGTGCGACACCTTATTTGGCACAACCAACACTTGGAAGGGTTCAGCCTCCAAACACAAAGGGGACTGTTAGGAGCATGTTACAGGAAAGGACTTGTCAAAGCCACCAGCAATAATGTCTTCTTCATCCTTGAACTTTCTTCAAATTTAGATTAGTTATTATTTGTCTGGTTAATTTGTTTTTCTTAAACTCTTTCATGATCAGAAGAGCTTAAGGCAAAAATTTCCCAATTGTTTAATACCCCTAATTAGAGCCAAGTTTTCCAAAGAATTCTTGTTTATGCCACTGGACCAAAATTTTCAGCAGTAACAAATGATAACAGAAGGAAGTAATTTCTTCTACTGGGAAGGGGACCCCTTTTTAGTGGGGAAAACAACCATTGCTCTTGAAAAAACAAACTACTTTGAGGAATGTCAGCTCAGACCTCCAAAAATGGAAGTACCTTATGAAAACAAAAGCCCAAAATAGGTCAGTGTGTTGAGCTATTTGAAAAGACCTATTTTCTCTTTGATGACAGCAGAGGTTCACTGGATGTTTCTGAAAAGAATAGCTGTTATTTACAAGCCTAAACAAGAAAGGAAATCTTCTGCGAGCCTGGCTTCCATCCTGAATGATGAACAGCTGATATTGCAGGTATAACAATTTTGAAAATGACACTTTTGCAACTATTCCTTTAAATAAGCAAGGAAGCTTATTTAAGTAAGCAGGGCCACAGCCCACGGTACACAACAATATCGTAACACAATCCAGGCATAGTAATTGAATCAAATCACACAGGACTTCCTACCCATGGGTGACTCTTTTCAACAGTTTGCAATGGATCCTTTTCAGGGATCAAGGCTAACTCCTCAAAAAATGTGGGCTCAGCTCCAAGATCTCCTCTCCTTTTGGCAGGTTTTTATCCTTCCTGTAAACTGAATTACATTTAGGACCAAAATATGCTACTTCTGGAGCTCTAATAAGCACATCTTGTATTGAAGCAAGTTATTGTAGAAGCAAAAGGAATATGCACATGAGTAAAATGACTGATTAGTCATATCTATAGAAGCAGCAAAGGCTTTACAAGAGAAACCAGTTTCCTGTAAAACAGTGACTGGCACTCATAAAATATCCTGATTCCTGGACATTTATTATTTCTCAGTAAAATGTTCTTCCTTCTTTTCACTGCAACTACATTATAATTTGTGACATAAAAAGACATAAAGAGGATGAATACTGCATTGCTTGCCATAGCTAAGGAGAAGTCAAGCTGGAGAAAGGTTGTTTTGCCAAGGTGATGTTTTGAAGATTTCAGACCACATTTGAGGGTAGGCATCAAACCTGCAGAGAACTGATAGGCACTGTTACCTCCTCCCTTCACAGTGAGACCACAGCTCCCTTCTTTTCTCCTACAGAGTTCCTCCTCTGGCCCGCTTCATTTCCTCCCTTCCTGCTAAACAAGATAAGCCCAGGGAGCAACAATATCCATTAACAGGGTTAGCAAGGCCAAGCTGAGCTCTTCAGCGTAAAAAGGTCCCCAAACTCCCATGAATGGTTCAAAAATTCAAAGGGTTTGGCTTTGTTCTTTTTTTTTGTCTTTTGACTAAAAATAGATTCAATTTCTTGTCTTGTTTTTGAGCCTTTGAGATACACGTTGCTCTGTTCCTTCTGCACTTTTAATCCAAAAAAAAGCAGCCTGCTCTTTTAATCCAAAAGCAAAGCATCACCACTTGAGCCCCACAACTGCTGCCCAGGCTTCATGGCTATGACCATACCCCCATTTTATACTTGTATAAAAACAGTGGGATTGTTTTCAGAAAGCATTTTGAGACCCAACCTCATCGTTCCCTTACAGCAAACTTTGACGTGAGTATATATCACACTGTTTTAAAACTTCCTATGCTGTTCCCCCTGACCTTCAATGATCCATATGAAATTAATAAAATGCATTCCATGACTTCAATGATCTGTGACTCCCCATTATCCACCAGATTTACTTAGTTTAACACAAACATCTAATTATATTTGGAAAAAGTTTAACATTTGAACATTAGCCTGGGCAAATCTTACTTTTTAATACATGTCACAAAGCCAACTGTGCACTCTGCACCTATTAATGATTATTTCTCACAGCATTAATATCTGCAGTAGGATCTGCAGGATTATTTTGAACGGCAAAACTGTTCAGTTCTAACATCTGACCACTATATATTATAAATCGCTTACTATCAGAAATTGCTGCTGAGGGAATTGGCTCTTTCAAAAGCAAACCTACCTGGCCCGTCAGAATTAGGTGATGAGCTGAATTTTGTTTGGGACATGAAATTGCTCCAAACAGAGCAAAGCTGAAGAGCAGGCGGGCTCCTCAGCCTGCAGAAGCAGGGGGGATCACCAGCCTGGCCTTGCTCTGAGCACGACAAGGACAGCTGGGTTCACACATACTTACTTTCCAGCATAGAGCAGCGCTCTCAGTTATCTCCCATTTCTGCCCTTTCTTTCCCATCACAGCAGAGCAGAGAAGGGGTCAAGAAAGTGCAAAAAGCTTGCTAGAAAATGATTGCTGAAGGACCTCAGTGATTTGCTTTTGTGACTGCTGCTAGCAATGAAGGGAGGGTAGGATTAATGGATTTTTTTCTGGGCAAAAATAATTATGATCCTGTATTTTTTCATCCTTTAGCTCCTATGAATTACATGAGTTCATTTAAATACACGGAGCTTAAGGAGCTTTTTCTTCTAACAAAACAAAAAGATGCTAAGCTCCATCTCCATAAGCATTATCATCACAAGCAAAGCAATGACAGATCCAAGCAAATCCACATATGAATTATTAGAGCCTGGAGAGGACCCTGGCTGTCCATAATTGCACCCTCAATGATTTGTAGAGCTTTGACTTCATACTGCCCTATCTTTGCGTGCTGGTCAGTAAAAACCAGACCGTTTCTCCCCTGTGTTGGAAGGAGAATGTATAATGAGGAGGTTAAAAAAGTAATGAAGGAAGCTACCACTTTGTTTTTTCTTTTTCAAAAATTATTGCTCCATTTGGTCACAGGGAAGATCGATAAAGGAGGCTAGAAAGAAGCTTTGTCCAGGTGCTACCACTGCCTCAATGGCACAGCATTTTTTCACTCAATTAACAAGAAAAAATGTTGGCCTTTGCATGTGAAGCCCAAAGCAGGTCAAGCCAGGCCTTTTTCTTCCTTTCATTTGATGCAGTGCTTGCTGTGAACAGTTTCAAAGGCATCCACTGTTTTCTGCTGTACAGAGATGAAAGAACAAATAAAGAACCCAAGTCCAGTGTAATTTATCAAACAGAAGATATCTGGTTAGGTGTAATGATACCTGAAACATTCACTGCACAGGCTCAGCTTGCCTCAGGACTAAGAGGACACACAGAAAGCCATTTTAAATTCTTGCACTTGGCTTGAAAAGTCCACAGAAACCAAGACTGTCAGATGATTACAGCATTTAAGATTCCAGTTCCAACCAAAGCAGCCCCTTTTTTCAGGGTATATCTATTTTTCTGCTTCTGCTGCCAGAAAATGACAAACGAGCCTAAACAACATAGCACAGGGACATGGAATTTGCCTGAAGTCAAGTGTCTATGGAATGACTACTCAGATGTCTCCATTATGCACAAAAGTCCAAATTTCAATCCAAGTCTAAACACCTCCCAGGATTTTTAAGAAAAAAAATGGAGTAACACACATGACTCTGAAGCTCTGGTTATGAGTTATGCGTAACTTGAACTGTGAAGAAGACTAAAAATGCTTCATTGCAGCTTGGTTTTAAACCAACCCAGAGTTTCACACAGGCATCAATTTTCCCCTTGCTCAATTTTCCCCACTGTCTCTAGATCCAATGAAGATTTCTACCCCTGTCCCCATGTTTAAGGGGCTTCTTTGTTCTTAAAACTACTTTGGACTCTGCAGAGTTCTGAGGGACTTACCTACCTGCAAGGGATTTAGAAAGACTGGTATTGAAAAATTTCAGCAAACCTCATTCACCTAAGTCTAGACTTGGAGAAAAAGCTTCCCCCAACCCCATGTCGTGTGTCTAATCAAAAGCACTAGATAGAAGAAATTAAAAAGTTCTTTCCTTAGGCATATTTTTCCACCACTGCTTTTGTTGTTCAGCTCTTTAGTTCTGTTCTCACTTCTAATGGTTTGTGAAGCTTTGACTAGCACAGAAATTATGCTAAGCATACTTTAAAGTGCTGCTACCTATAAAATATTACATGTACAGCTTTGGCATACTAGAAATAAATCTTTTTCATATCATTTCAGAACAACAAGACAATTACTTTATTTTGTTAACACATTTCATCCACAGCAGCATATGGTAGTCTCTTGGGCATAGAGATCAAAACCCACTAGCCAAAAGCCATTCCCCATTAGCACTCCTGAGTTTGCCCTTTGCTTATCATGTACTCTGATCAGACTGAAAGTCACTTCTTAAGATTTGCTTTGAGGTTTTGTTCAGCCAGAAGATTTCGAGAGGCAGCCTGCACTTGGTAAAACGTGCTACAGGCTTGGGAGAGAGAGCCCGTTAAAGCCTGAAAGATTTCCTTTGATTTTGCAGTGCTTGTTGGTAGGAGTTTTTCTGTCCTTGGAAGATGATGTTGCTTCTCTGTGCAGCCAACTTTAAGAAGTTTACTTGCTTCTTTTTCACATGCACAGACAAATGGTCATTTGGACAACAGTGCTTTGCACAGACAGACAATGGGTTTCCAGACAGTACCAGAGTTTCACAGCACTTCATAGCTATGTTTATGTATAAAGCAGAGCCACTTGCCCTCTGTCTTGCCTAAAGGCACAGCCTGCCCTGAAATGACTTCAATCTCTTTCCTTGGCTAAATCCATCACTTACTCCCTGTGCTGAACGTGCTTGCTGGGTCCTACCTCCACTGCTGACACCTCTTTTGCAGACACTGCTGCTGCCTCCATGTCACCTGCAGAAACCTTTACTTTTAAGAATTAAAGGCTCCAGCATGCTGCCCACATCCCTCACCACTAAGGGAGAACAGAAATGATTGACTCTCATGATCTGAGTGTATGCAAGTTACTGCTTTCCACCTCATCAGAAAATTAAGAGAGAGAGAAAAAGACAAATCTCATCCTCCCCCATAATCATTTCGGATGAACTCATTTTTCAATTACAGCACTGGCTCGTTCCAGCTCTTGCTGACGCCCTGCAGTTTGTTCACCTGTAGAAGCAATTGTCCCTCACATCTCTTCTCTCCTGTCCCCCTTCCCCTGGGCTATTTTGGCTTGAGACATATCACTTCCTAGAATAGACAAGATTAATATAGCTTTCCCACCAAATTTAGGCAAGAATATTCAGCTGCTTTAGCAGCTGCCTGGGCTTCTTAAGAACTCAGTAATCCTTTAATCTCCAGACACTTTTTTTTTTTTTCATAAAAGATTCACAAGCAAAACAAATGCAATATGGATCAAAAATTCAATCAGAATGCTTAAAATGCAATTACATTCATCAGGGTGCTCTGTTAGGTTGGGTATTAAATCTGGGTTTTATTCAATATCCTACTTTTATTATAAAGCAATATTTTTCCACTCTGTAAACCATCTGATCCTCAGGCTAAAGTCCTCTTTGCCCCAAACATATACAAAAAATGGGGTGGGGGGGAAGACGTGGTTAGAAATTCCTGCACAAGACCACTCTAGTGGAGACATAAGAAACAAATAGGACAGTTAGCAGAGATATTTCTACTGAAGCAGGAAGGCTAATTTCAGAATGTGAGATTCTGCAGTTATGGCTTTAATAAGTAGTTGTCAAATGAGTTCCTTCTTTAACTGCACTTTCAAAGCAAATTCATGTGTCTGCTTGCACCTCTCTGCGAGCATTTCCCCCCCATCTTGCAGTTTTAAAGGAGTTCTGAAATTTTAATCACATTGTTTTGCACGAGCTATTTGGAAATTTTCCAACCCAACGTATTTTTCTCGGGGAAATGACAACCTGTTTAAACCAAAACTTTTTGTGAAAATGCAATTTCAACCAAGTCTTCCAGCACAGACTCATTTCAGACTCATGAGGGAGCCCCTGGGGAGAGATCCACCCTACTGAGCCAACTTCTTCACAAGCAGTTTGTGCTCAGACTTGGGGGAGGGATCTACCCCTCTCTTCTGGGACAGACCAAGGAGTGAAGTAGTTCCACGTTCAGATCATCACCTGGGCCACTGAGCTATCAGCTGTTTTGGGGAAGGGGCAGTAACATGTTCCCCTTAACTCCCTCTCTCCTTTCCTGTCTCCTCCCATCAGAAAGGCTTTGCTTTTATCAGAGTCTACAACTCTACCAAAGCCCCGAACCTCTTTTTTCCTCCCGCGGAGAGGTAAAACTGAAGCAGGTGGAGATGCCCAGCAGGCTGTCACCATTAGCTCCCCGCAGAGCCTCCAGCACAGCCAGCCCCAACCTGCTGTGTGTACAGTCGCTTTCCTGTCCTGCAATTGAGTTTCTCAGCACAACCAGAAGCTTGCAAGTAAAAGGCTGGTTTTCCTTCAGATCAGAGCACGCAGGTCACCCTGCACTACCTTTCTGCTACAAGGAAGGGGCGGTTCTCAGTTGCTTGGTGGTGGTTTAAGAAGACTGTCTTCTTAGACTACTTCTCAGAAGTTAGCTCCCAGTCTTTTAGCAGCTCTTACTGTGCTCAGTGCATTGACAAAGAGTTTCAAGCACTCCATAGCTTGCTGTGCACAATCAGAGAAGGCCAGGGATGGCACTGGCTTAATGATTTGGATAATCTGCAAATTAGAGCTTGGAAATTAATCTAATTAACATTGTATCAGTCTCTTTAGTGCTTTGAGACAGTCTGGGTTAGCGTTTTTATGACTGGCTTGGACAACATCAAGCAGAGTACGAGTGGGGACCCCCTGTGTGTACTTTAAGAAGTCCATTATGATCTGAGTTGTGCCGTGGTCCAGATGCTGGACACAGTGTCTTGCAAAGCTGTGGCAGCTCTGCACACTGCCCTCCAACTG
The DNA here is from genome assembly GCA_013401335.1 of Brachypteracias leptosomus. NCBI lineage: Eukaryota > Metazoa > Chordata > Aves > Coraciiformes > Brachypteraciidae > Brachypteracias > Brachypteracias leptosomus. The sequence continues at coordinate 674,707 of VYZX01032369.1, forward strand.
TTTCTTTACCAAAATAAGCTGTGATGCTGTTAGATGCCTGAAATTTGCTGTCTTTTGTGACAGCTGGGCAAAATTCAGTACAGCTACATGCAGCAAAGTACAAGTAAAGTATTTCACCAGCTGACATTGATCTGAGTTTGACTGACTGCTGTCACAATCCAGTGCCTGTAATATCTCAGCTCGGCACTGTGGAAGGAAGCAGGATCTCTGTGAAATAGTTGTGTCTGAGCACAGTTCACCAAACTGCTTCCATTCCTTCTACTGACTTGCACTGACCAGCAGTGCTCCCACCACCATTTTTGAGGCACAGAGTATCAGCATCCTAAAAGGTCTTTCAAAAAGCTGTAAATCCTATTTTCAGCTTCTCAGATGCACACTGATGTGTCCTCTTCCAGTTAAGACAACCTGTACTTCTCTTCCCAGGCTGTCTATTGTAACTCACTACCAACTGGGAATACTGGAATAGAGATTTTGGAGATTTAAAGTTTTCCCCAAAATGCATCATTTATGTATTTTTGTACAAAGCTTTGGGCCAACTGGAAGACTAATTTTGAAATAATTATCCTATGTGTTCTGTTAACCTGAATTAAGCTTATTGGCATTTCATCTACTATAACAATTTTTTCAAAACCAAAGGTCATTTTGGGTAACACATGCTCTTTATTTAAAATACTCGTGGACAACAATTCAATCCCCTCAATTAAATGAAGGAAATCCATCAAAATCAACCCCTCATCTGCATAAAATCTCGCTTTGACAACATTGACAATTTTGTTGGGGACACTGTGTCACCCTGTTCCTGGGCATATTTCTCTTCCAGCTGTAGGGAAGTGGGACACAGGACCCTGCCCAGCATGGAGCTGCCCCAGAGCCCCGGGAGATGTGGACTTTCTTGTCAGCTCTTCTGCCAAGAAGGATGAGAGCATTCTGCACAAAGGAACCGTGACTCCAAGTTCCAAATGAGCAATAAACTATAAAAAGGTGTTGATGTAGCCAGATGGAACAATTTGGATGTTGCTTCCAGTTACAGAAACGACTGCTGTTCTGTAATTCTCTTCTGTTTGTCTGGTTTTCCCTTTTGTTTGTTCCAAAAGATGCAAAGACACTGAATTAGAAAAAGAATGTAGGTCTCCAAGCAAATCGCTCTGCAAGGAGAATAATAAAGATGCTTTTCTCTTTTCATAGCTGAAATCATATATAGAGAAGATGGACGATACTTGCTTTCCAACACAGTTGTATTAGTGATCAGCAACAGTGTAAGTGAAATGCAGAAAAAAAATAGTATTAAATATACCTATTCCTGCATGTTTGTAAATGTAAAACATAACATATATAAAATCTGTCATATATGAGAAGACTTCTTTGATAAACTAGTTCCTCCTAGGCATAAAACAATCTTAGCTAAAACCAATAGCTCAGAGTCTGACTTCTTTCCCCTCTGATGAAAATTTTAACTTTTATTTCAGCTGCTAGGTTATTACTGTCACCCATGGAAAGGGCTATTCCTGATTTATAGACACAGTAAAGTACTTATTACTTCTAAAAAACTGCCTTGCAAAACAGTTAATTTTTTTAATTAAAAAAATTATATTCCATGAATTTCACTGAAGAAGGTTATAGGCTTTTGAAAACCATATGTAAGACAGGCTGTCAGAAACATGAGTATCAAACTAGGGCCCTTTGATTAGGTTGGTGGGTTGCTCATATATTACAACCAATTGCAAATCTTCATTAAATAGCTTGGGGAGAAAAGGACAGCCTGGAACAGTCCACACAAGGATTCCCATCATGGCAACCCCTGTAGAGAGGCTTCAGGCCACTCTCATAAACCAGAACAAAAGGCCAAAAGAACGCACGTGATGTCAGAGCCAAGTCAAGGGGAAAAGTCTGTGTGAGTTCAGCGAGAGGTGATGCACCAGAACCTAATTTGCTACCCTGCCCGTCTCACGGAGACAGGTAATACTAATGCTTTTAATACGCATGTTTCCTATGCTGCAGCTTTAGCTGTTCACCCGCATAACCCCACAAGACACAGCAAGTTCCCTTTGCTTCATTTTACCTTTTTCTGTGCCATTTCCTTCTCTGCTGATTTCCAGTAACATCAACAAGGAGGCAATCACGGTCCATCAAGAGGTCAGCCGCTCCACTTTCCTGACCCCTTAAGTAGGCGTTTCCACAGTGACCGCAGAGCAGGCAATTGGGCAGCACTTCAGGCCCACTTCATGCTTATTTCTGTGTGATCTAAATGTGTACAAGGTCAGCTTGCACATGTACCACAGCTCTGTTGCTCGCTGCCCTCCGCTTCTGCAGTCATTCTGAGTCCCTGCAAACTGGAAAATGTTCTTAAACCCAGAAAGGAGCAGCCACGTTAGCTTAATTCACTGCCAGCGAAAATCACTGCATGTGGTGCAGGCCAGCAGCACTCCTGACCCAACAAGCCCTTCTTGTCACAGAGTCCAAGCAGGGAGGGTGATTCTGCCATGGTCTTGAAAGCTGGTCTCCAACAGTCTCATTTCCCCAGCAGACAAGTTTACACCACTCAGAGGTATTATAGCAGACAAAACGGGGCATGCAAAACAGTCTCAGTGTTAATGACAATCATAGTCGTTAAGTATAGTAAGTAGATGAAGAATGAAATCAGATGCTCCCCAGAAAACTAAATTGCTTAGATTTCACCTTCTGTGGCATCCAATTTACAAAAACTTCCTTTATATTGTGCTTCATTTTCACATACCTTGCTTTCTCCTGCCTGAATCTTTCTCTTCATTTCTGTCAGGGTCATTGCTGAATTCCAATTAAATCATAAAAATGAGTGAGAACAAAAGGAAGCACAACATAACTTTTGTGAGTCTATAACCAATGCAGACCTGAGCAGGTGACAATTGCAGACTGGAGCTATCACAGAAGGGAGTTTAAAAGTATCATGTCAAACGAACGAACTAATTGCAACATACTTTCAGTGAACCCTGGATAGTATTTCATGGCAGAAAAACCTCTAGATCTAACATAAATCTAAAGGCAGGAAGAATAGCTTGTACCCAACACATTGCTCCTGCAGCTATATCTGGAAAACAACCTAGCTGCAGTCAAAGGTGCACTCTTAGAAGGTCAACAACAAGTAAATGCAAAAACTTAGTCAAAAAGCATGAGAAGTACACGAGCACAACAGTAGACAACCCAGCCCAGGCTGGGTTTTCTTCTATGTTCTTCCTTCTTCTGTTGTTACACAGTGTTTGAAATAGTGTCTTCTTTTAATGAAAATGGATGCTCTCTGAAGAGTGCTGTAATGGTGAATGCTGGTATTACCAGCACCAGCAGCTGCCCCACCACTCCAGCCCACTAAGCTCCCAACTGCAGCAGCTACTGCAGCAGGGGAGTTCCACACATCAGCCAGCCATCTACTATGTATTTATTATTCCTTGCTTTCTGCTTGTGCTGTTAATTTTTCTCATCTATGTGATGAAAACCTATGACGAGGAGGGTTATAGAGAGCATTAGTCTGTCTGCTCACATGTCATCAATAAATACCTGAAAGGGGCCTATAAGAAGGCAGGGGAAGAACTATTCACAAGGGTTTGTAGCAACAGGATGAGAGGTAATGGTTTTAAGCTAGAAAAGGGTAGATTTAGGTTGGACACTAGGAAAAAGTTCTTAAATACAAGGGTGGTTGATCACTGGAACAGGTTGCCCAGGGAGGTGGTGGAGGCCCCATCCCTGGAGACATCCAAGGTCAGGCTTGACGGGGCTCTGAACAACCTGACCTAGTTAGAGATGTCCCTGCTTATTGTAGGGGGGTTGGACTAGACCCTTGGAGGTCCTTTCCAACCCAATACATTCTATGATTCTAAATTGAGCACCTGCCCCAGTACTTCCACTGGAAATCTGCCTCTGCCCAATTTTCTTGGGTCTTCTCAGTTTATAGCACAAAGTAGAACGAAATACAAATCTTTAGTCTCACTGCAAAGGTTTGTATGAGGTGCCTGGAAGAAGGCTCACCATTCTAGGGATGACTGAGCATTTGGGGATGGTGCAAGTGTTGCACAGCACCGTGAACAGCTTCTTACAGGAGCAGCAGCACTTTTTGAACTACTTCAATAGTTGTTCTTTATACACATCCTGATATTCTTTTCTTAGAATAGCTTTGGGTAAAAAAAAAACCCAGATGTCTTCATTGAATTGTTGATCCTTTGATAATAAAGCAAGTGATTTCTGGAATAGCCTCAGGGAAACTCACGGGTTTTTTTTAAGCAATAAAGCACATTAGTACCATAGTTTTAAAGGTTAACAGACAGAATAATCCAATCCAATAGTAGGGGAAGAAGATGAAATGATTAAAAAAAAAAAAAAAATATTGTTGCTCTGTTGTGATGTTGTTTATTAGCAGTAATAGTATAAAATCAGCTCCTCTCCATTACATAAAGACCTGATTCCTGCACATAAGAGGTACACATAACAGTCTCTGCCCTGAGCAGCTTGTACAGACGATGGACAAGGAGGTAAAAGAGAGGCATAGAGGCACAAAAGGGCATCATCACATAGTGGGACAGAGCAGTGGTGGCAATACCAGAGGTCTTTGGATGCACAGCACAAGACCTTATAATTCTGCCCACTAAGCCTCTCAAAGACACACAACAAACCACAAGTGAAATCCCCCCAAATGCCTGCTTCATGTATCTGCAGAGAGTGGTGAAATACAGACCCAGTGTTTCTTCTCTGTCACAAAGCATCAGAAAAAGATGACGTGGTCCTCAAACATAACACAGAAACACTCACTCCTCCCCAGGGCTGGCAGCAAAGGAACGAGCTCATGGATACCATGGGCTGGCAAGTGTCACACAGACAGGCATTTCAAATGGGGCACTGGGTTGCCACAGCTTGGTAGCTAAGCTGGTTCACTACAAGCTAGTTTAGATACTCGTCTGAGTAGATACTCCTCTGATATAGGTGAGCAAGCTTTATCCATGCTCTGAGTCCCCCAGAAGGTACACAGCTGCTTTAGCACAGTGCTGGACTCGAGCTAATTTGTTCTGATGCACAACTCAGCACGCTGGTACTGAAGAGAGACAGCTCAGACTCAGCTGCAGGAATGAGCAAAGCAAACTCATACTGACCCATAAAAGACTGCAGACATAACTTCAGCCACCCCGCAGTTAGCAAAGTAAGCAGATCTCCTCCCAAGGAGTCAAGTCTGATTAATTCTCTAGCACTCCTTTGCTGAAACACCAGGCAAAAAATGAATCATAGAATCACAGAACAGCTTGGGTTGGAAGGGACCTTTAAAGGTCATCTAGTCCATCCCCTCTGCAGTGAGCAGGGACATCTACAACTAAAGCAGGTTGCTCATGCCCCATCCAACCTGACCTGGAATGTTTCCAGGGATGGGGCTTCTACCACCTCTCTGGCTAACCTGTGCCAGTGTTTCACCATCTTCGCAGTAAAAAATTTCTTCTTTAGATCTAGTCTATTGATCTAAAAAGGGACCATTCTCCTCTGAAAATCATCTCACACCACCCTCCCCACTTCCAATTACCTGAAACAGCTTCACAGCATCACCACCCATCACAAATGGACACACCTATCACCACAGCCTCTCAGAAGATAATGCATATGCACAACAACAAAAAAGAAGAAAGAAACACAAATGCTAAGAAATCTCCCTTTTTCTCCGGAGCCCATCAAATACACCCTAGAGCAGACCCCTTCCTTTTTCCCATCACAGCTTACAGGGATCTTCTGACTGCCAAGACAAAATAGAGTTCACATCTCCTTTCCCTCTGGGCCCCTAAATCTTCCTCCTCTTCCACCAACAAACACTTGAAAACTATCATGTGGCACAGAAACCACAACACTAGCTCTCCACCACTTGCTGCAAGGCTCAGCTAAGCCACCTTTCCTAGACAGCTTTGGGCAACCAGGATGGAGACTCTCACCCAGCGTCCTGCAGCACGTGGCATTTCCCAGCAGGTCCCTGGGTGCTGACCGTGCACACTTCAGCTCACTGCACTTGGGCACTGACAAGGTCTGAGGCTAAGGGGCTACAGCTCCAAGCGGTGCAGCAGCTCCTCTGTGCCACAACATTTCTGAGATACCAGCTCAGCAACTTCAGAAATTCCCACCACTGATGGGGCTTTTATTTATTTTGATCTCTTGGTAAGCAGCTGCAGTTCAAATTGTATGGAAAATCTTAGTCTTCAGCAGACTTTGGGCACTGAAGGGAGCTGCAACACCACAAAGACACAATGTCTCTTTAAGGCAACAGGTTGATGTATTTTTACCTTCAGCCAAACAACTGGTGGTCACAGAATTACTGGTTATTTACTAGTCTGCAGGTCAGCTATCTTGTCTGGAACACTTAACAGTCTGGTTTACCTCATGGATGATTTTACCATATCTGAAAACTGCTTGTTCCACCATCCCACAGCAGCTTGCAAGTTGCAGCATAAAAGAAAATTATTCTCTTCCTTAATGGATAAAATACGCTTGTGCTGAAGAATATGTTTGCACAATAAAGTACCAAAACATGCTTTCTTTTCCTTTTTTGGGTTTATGTTTTACATGGGAAGGACTACTAGCATTGCTTCATATGATGGAAAGAGGAAAGAAATAAAAAGGGAGGCAAAGAGAGCAAAAAACTGCCACGGGTGGGAGAGAATAAAATGTTTCCCTTGGCAAAACCAAGACTAAGTGCAAAGAATAAGGGAAGGATGAATGACAGATCTTGAAATGTAAGGTGATGGGCATGGTGACATGGCTTACAGAAATTGTTAGCTTTAGGAATGGGAAATTGCCACGAGTCATGTCCAGCTCCACAGATGTGAATGAAGAGAGTTCAAAGATGGTTCACTGGTGGGGCTGGACCATCCTCGCTCAGGTCCCTTTTCTGCCTATGATGTTAAAAGCTGCACTGTAGAGGCAGATGAAGAGTCCCAGAAAGTGAGAAAGCCTGGAATGAAACAGCACTGGCCCTCTCCCCTCCTTGGTTTGGGCACTGAGGGACTAAGTTGTCCTGAAACAGCTCTTGCAGCAGGACTCCTGGTCAGCCCTCAGCCTGCTGAAAGCAGCACTCCAGCTTCACTTCTGTCGTTGGTTGTACTGGGGCCAGTTTGATACCTCACCATCCCTTCCTTTCTTTACCTTAAGGCTGTTTGCAATGAAGACTCACATATTTGGTACTCTTCTGTGGTGAGATCTGGCATGAAAACACATGGTTAGGTGACTCCCTGTTCCACCAGCACACCTTCAAAGCCTCCCACATCAAAAGAGGTTTTCTGAACATGGGCTACAAAACAAACTGGCTTCATGCGTCACCTTCTATGTTTTCATTTCACCTACTACGTGGAGTATAAAGAAACCAAGCAGTAGTTGGCTTCTTCTGGCACTCTGAGATCAGTGGAGCTGAGATGCCCTGCTTGCATTCACCGTTTGTTCTGGAAAGACAATATTGTGATTTCTAGCATGGAAATGAAGGTAAAGATTGCCCAGGTGAGGAACTGTGTATTTGACAAATCTGCAACAAAAAGCCATGCCAATATTGGTCTAATGCTTTTAATATGTAATGAGCTTAGGTGTTAAGAACTAAACCACAACAGGAATAATGCAACATTGCTAAGCTATCTTTTTGCCATCTGTCAACTTTGCAATATTCTCAAACTACTCTCAAGCGAATTACTAATTCATCACAACATCTCTCTTCCTGCCTTATGATAGAATAGAATATGATTGCTAATGCAGTACATTTAACCTCTGTCAGGAGTTTGTGTATTTGTGCGGAGCCGTACCCTCGTTGTTAGTGAGTGCCAGAAGGCTTCTGGCAGCTTTCCTACGGATTTGTCAAAGAACAATTTGGATCCTCGTTGCAGCAAGCGTGGAGCCCCAGCCCGATTCTTGCTGTACGTCACAACCTTGTCAAAAGCAGCCTTTGCAGACAACAAGAACCTAGGGCTGGTGGATTTATTGCACTGGACAAAAGCATCGGATCTTTTCCCAGCATCTCTGTGACTTGATGAATATCACGCTTTTTTCCTCAATTACCCAAATTACCTCCTGATTGTTTCGCAGGTTCCCAATTGCTCTACAGGGACCAGGCAAGGTCTCACCTTCTGCTTTACATCTACCAAGATGATCAGGGAATGTTTTGACTTACAGATGGTCCGAGAGAGACCTGAACTATGTCTGCTAAATCTCGAGTGATGGAATTAAATGGGCATCCTCCTTGGGAGAAACAGCTGAGCTCACTGCTTTTTGTTTTCTATCTTTTACATGAAACTAATGGAATTGGTTTATTTGTGTCCAATTTTCAATTAAAAAAAGATTATTCTTTTTAAGAAAAGCAAATGCAGAATCAGTCACCCCAATTACTGTTATCTGTGGGATTTTACACCATGCTACCCATCTAAGGTAAATAATTAACTAACCCTTCTATTCCGTAAGCTCTTCACATGCTTTAGTCTGCAATTTTCTGCTTTTCTGCCCCCTTGCTGATACAATTTTATCTTGCAAGTTTATTGACAGTAAATATCATAAATTTTTATTTTCTCAGAAGAAACCCCTGGTGCTTTGGACCCTGCTGAAGCTGTGGCTCTTCAGGATGGTATAAACTTTACATAAGGAGCTACTATTGAATATTAACAACTGAAATATTAATAATTAAAAGAATGCCAAGCAATAGCAGCATTTTCCAGATTATGGCCACCTAAGGCTCACCACTGAATAGAAAGGGAGTTTGAGCTTGAATAGAAGCCTGAACAGAAGCAAAGCTGTGAAAATAAAAAGGGTGGAGAAGTTGAGAAGGGAGGGAAAATTGATTCAAGGTAACAAAAGAAAAATCTGGCAGCGTGATTGAAGGAGAAACGCCAAAGCTAATTTGCTACAAAGCATGCTTCAGTTTTGCTTCAAACACTCTAAACCATAAGGGCATGCTTTCTTCTGGTACACCCCCAAATGCTTTATTTCTCACAGTAGGAGAAAGCACAATATATCGCAGGCTAGTTTTAACTAAGAAAGCTGTTGGACTGGCAGGGATCAAAACAACATCTGACCTCTGGACTATTGCACCAACCAAGACTGTTTCATTAGGGAGACCAAGGATAGGTGAAAATAGAAGTCCATGTGCCTAACTGACAGGGCAGGAGGAGCTAAAGCCAAATCAGAGCTGAGTTGGAAACTCTTTACTGAAAAATTGGCAGAGGGCTGAGATTAGCCAGCTTCAGAAGTAGGAGATGGGCAGGAGGCTGCTGAAGATTGAAGGAAGAGAATAGAAAGGATGAAGCTAGGAACAGAACAAGAATGACACAGATGGCAAACATTAATCCACTGCTTCTAGTGAAGTGCTGTTTTCCTCAGTTAAGGGGCTGCTTCAGAATCTCAGGGTCCTGAATCAAAATAGCCAAATTTATTCCCAGTCTCAGTGCTAAAGGGCAACTTTCACAGTAACGTGGTCTGGACATTTACAATACATATGTGCATGTGTTTACCACCACTGCCACCACCACACAGCCCTAAATCAGCTTGGTGGTACCTGGTGAGCTCAGGTCTCTGCAGCCGCCTCAGCCTGAAGATGACAAGAGTTCACCTTGTCTCTGTTTTACTGGGACAGCTGCCACTGCATGGTGGAACCACAAGAAAAAGGTCACTCGTTCAAAGGAAACTGCTTTACATCGACTAGCAAAACCTCAAAGCCCAGCATACGAATTTCTGTTGTTCCTGAGATCTTCCAAAAGCTTTTTAATAGACATTAATTTAATATATTAAAACCACAATATACTTTCAAGTACCATCCAGTCTGTCACAACACACGCTGAAAAGATGTTACTGCACCAGAGAGCCTAAATACAGAAATGTAGAGGTAACATTTAATCCTAGAGCAGAAAAGGGGAGTTTTGCAATTGAATTTCAAGAGATGTGGAACTGACACTTGAAAGAATACACGCTGGGGCTTCACCCCTGGGGCATAAATTAGAAAAAACAGATTTACTTTTCAAAGGGGACTGATAGATTTTGTATGTATCAATGTGTAAATGTCTGTGGGCTCCTGAGTTTGTTGGCTGCCATTGTATCACACTGCCTGAAATCTCACCCACAGAAATTTTGATATTAAAAAATAAAAAAGCCAGTTAATAAAGTGGAGCAACTCCAACTCTAATAGCACTAGCTAAGGTTGCGCTACTCCAGCTAAATGCCTGCAGTACTATTCAATGCCACTTTTTCCACATGTTTTTTAATGAGCTACAGGAAGTAATGAGTTCCAGGCAGGACAGAGCACATCAGACATCAGCTGAGAAGCAGGAAAGAGCATAGAGCACCGATGTCCCCATCGCCTTCACGGTGCCTCTGTCCTACAGGCAGCACCCCAAGGGGTAACTCATCTGGTTCTTCCAACCAAGATTGACAAAAAAGGTGTTTGCAGCAGCAGTTGGTTACCTGTCAGCCTGGAAATGGAGTAACATCGGCAGCCAGCTTCCTGCAGGAGTGAAAACTACTGGGGATGTTGGGCTGCATGGGATGGTAAGGATGCAGGCACCAGCAGACAGCACTGACCCTCCCCTCTGCTCACTGCTGATCTGGGGTGAACCTGGCACAGCTACTGAGAGCAGCTCTCTTACTCTCCCTTCGGTCTTTAAATACCTTTTTTTCTTAATTGTGGGCTGCATCCTCGGCAGATAGAAATTTGCACAGCTCCCTTATAATCAGTAAACCATGTCTATTTATGTCAGATGAACATCAAGTTCTACACTTTCAATGGCTTTCCAGTTTTAGATGGGCTGGAAAATTACAATTTCTCAGTTCTAAATGCATTCCTGAACCTCTCTTCTTTCTAATGTGTCTCCCCCCGCTCCTTCTCCTTTCCATTTTAACCCACGATTTTTCAGGTCATTTAGTTCAGAATGCAAACACAGATGAATTATTAGGAGTTGAACATTGCCAACCGTGCATGTAATGTGACTTTGTTTCACAAGGAGTAATAAGCATATCTGCACTAACAAAAAATAAGGACTCATGGTTCAGGAAGACATGATACAACAGGAGAGGCCTCAGCAACTCAACAGGCAAATGCTCTTTTGCCTAAAAACTTAATGGAACTTTTTCATGTACTTTTGAGATGAGGATATAAACCAAGAGAACTGAGATATAAACTGAGACTAGGCCAGTGGAATTAGCTATAATTTTATGTACTGTCACTACTACATCACTAGGATTAAAAAAATGATCATCCAGAGGGGAAAGGGTAATAATGAGTGTTCTTCAACATGTCAAATACAAAATAGTGCGGAAACAGTGAGGCCTGGAAAAGGGCTAAGCTAAAAGGGAAAGGGCGATGGTCACACAGGATTGGAGAAAGTAAGAGCTGACCCCTAAAAAAAGTGTCATTTATTTTAGACAAGCCGATCCTCCAGGCTCAGAATTTAACTTGTTTTTACTGCTGTTTTATTACTTTTTCCATTTTGCCATGACAAGCTAATGATTTTTGCAAAAATGTACCATGACAAATCTGCCCCTGCAGGTGGTTTTACACACACTATGTTCACCAAAGACTTTGATCCTTCTTCTCCTAGTTCTTCTCCTCATGTTGTGTTTTCAGGGGTTTTTTCCTTCCAGGGAATGATTAAAGAGGCAAAAAACAGACACTGAGGAACTCATAGGTAGGACACAATCCAACACAGTCCCATTAAACAAGGCTAAAGGAAGGTTTGCAGCTGACTTCCCTCACATCTCCACCTCTTGTAAGTGCCATGGGTCATTTGCAGGCCTGTTTGCTGGTCAAGGACACTCATTATGATACTTTGATGTTCACCAAGCAGCAAAGAGAAGAGCTACTCCCTCTAAGGAATCACGATGGTGACATGTCATACCTGCACCAGGCTCCCTGCCCTAGGCTATCCCGTGTGCTATCAGGAATAGCTGCAAACACTGGCAGGATGACTCTTGTAAATGGACGTCATCTTCAGCTAAGCCCTTTTGTCACCAGAGCTCTGACTGGAACCCACTTAATGCCCATGTACATTTCTGATTTCTGTGCTCCACACACACCCACCAGCACTTGAGCTGCAGCACTCTGTCTTTGAAGCTCCACACTGTATCGCCATCAGGAGGTGCTGTCCAGCTTCCTACCATGCCCAGGGAGCTGAGCACCAACCATGCTAAGTCAACAGGAGTTGCCACCTCCTCAGAAAACCAGGCTTTACTACTCTGGAACATATTCCCTACTATAATTATTACCTGCTACCTGTGAATGGGAGTAACAACAGCTGTTGCACAGAAGCTGGGAAGAGAAGATGGGTGGGGGCAAGATGGACTTTATAAACACTTATAACTTCTAAAGATTATTCCTTTTGAAGCTAGACATACATTTTAATCAGCTACTTTCATCATTATTCATGAATGAATTATTAATTAGTTCTCTTGACTAAAAATATCATTTCCAGCTTGCTGAAAAAATACACACACACACACACACACACACAAACATGAAAAAATAATACAAGAAAAGGAAGATATTCCACATCATTAGCACTAGAGTAACGGCTGGGTATTTGATCTCAGTTTAATTATGAATGCCTCGTTTGAAAGAACATTTCCACATCACCAGTCAATAATGTTGCTGTGTGCACTTGGGTGTAAGACATGTTAAGAGGCACCACTGGCAATGGCTTGTTTTTCAGCAGCTTTGCTCACTGTGTTAATGGGAGTGTGCTCAGAAGTACCTGCACAAATCCATCCCTTGCTAAATTGCTTGTCATCTTGTGACTTCATATTCAAAATTGGGAAAAACCCAACAACTCAACCTTGTGACTATTTCTGATTACACGGCAATCCAAGGCTTCAGACAGCATAAGAACCCTGAGGAAGAGACAGCCTTTGGCCCCAAACTCATGTGGGCACAAGAAAAAGCAAAGGAAAACACAAAGAGGAGTACCCCCATTTTACTTTACAGATGGGGGAACAAGGTAAAGACGCAGTAGAGAGAACTTACCCAAGTCTGAAGTAAGGTCTGAGTCCAGATCTCCTAAGGAAAACCAAGGCTGTGTGATCCCTTTCACTTTCTAATCTCTCTCTGTATTGCTCTCGTTATCCTGCTCTCTTCCCCCAGCCATTCAGCATGAGAAGACTTCAGAATATGCACATTCATTCCCTCTCTGACCTCTCCTTTTCACAGATTGTCGTCTACATGCACATGGCCAGCTGGAAGCACAGTTTCTCCATGAGGGAACCCACGATGGCTCTGTAACGACCAATGTCACGTTTCCTATCACGTACCACCATAGAGTAAGAAAGCATCTCCGTGGTGGTGTTCCCCACAGAGCTGCTAGGAAGAGAAGTGTAGGAAGAAGAGGGAGGAAGGTGGTATCTGGGAGCCAGCAGCTACAGAGGACTCTGATCAGCTTGCAGGGTTTTTTTCCCATAATGATAGAGACAACTAACAATTGTGCCTTTTTGTTATCTGAATTGGTTTCCTTGATGAGCACATCCCTCCAGAAGCCGCTGCAATGTTAATTTCCTAAATGATCAAAAAGCTTCTAAACTAAGAAAATGCTGCACATTCAGGGAAGAGGGGAAGGGTTCAGAGGAATTGGAAATGACTTGTTATTCTTCAAAAATCTGGGTCATCCTCTGAATACTGTCATTTTTTAACAGCTTGTGTTTTATATACATGGAGGTACGTAAACACTCGCAGAGCTAATAAGGTTGAATGACTCTGAAAAACTCTTGTTTGGCCAAAAGTCTAGCAAAAACTTTAACTAACGGGTTTCATGAACCTTGTTTGGGCTATTTGAACTGTTACTCTACTACTCATCTGCCTCAAGCCTACTCCAGTCTTCAGTGAAGCGGCAGTTTCACGTGTATTCATCATGACCAGGGCAAGCAAACTAATGTGACCAATGGGAACTACATCCAAGACACAGCTTTTGCTTCACCTTACCCAGAGATGCCAAAGTCAAAGACATACCACGATGAACACACCAAGGAGAGGGGGATTTGGCACTTACTGTGGAACAGCAACTGTTCACCTGCATGGCACCAGGGGATGGATTATTTAAAATAAATCAGGGAAGGTGCTGGAAGGGGACTCTGCTGAACTTGGGTGCTTCTGTCCTTTCAGGACCAAGAAGGACATCTCTGGAAGTTCCACCTCTTCAAATCATGTTTACAGCTCTGTCTCTTTTTTTCCTTTCCTCCAGATCTCCATAGAGGTTTTGTTGAGTTAGGGTTAATTTTGCCTGGTGCGCTCTTTTAGATCCATTTTCAGCTCAGGAGGTTTGTCGATCTTGCTCTGCTGCCCACACCTGACTCTGCTTTACCTGTGGGTTCCTACCTGCTAACCCAGAAGAGCCCCCCCAGGGCCAGCACACTCCCAGCAGCCTGGGGCACACACACTCTGCAATGACTTTTCTGCTCGCAGAGCACATTCAGGTCAGGCTCTTCCAAAGTGGAATCATACGCATCGCTTTGGTTGTTATTAATATTTCATTAATTCCCAGCTACAGCAGCTTTCCCCTGAGAGATCATTAATAAAATACCACCCAAATCAGCAAGATAACAGAGAAAGTGACCAAACTACAAAACAAGCTTAATTACCTTGTTGTTATACCTTTGCAAGCGCCAGCTTTAAATGAAAGAATTGTATAAACTAAAGCTTTGATGATGAAGTCTATTGCTTTCTATGTCTTGTAGTTTTAATTACTTCCCTAATTTTCCCCCACTTCCTCTATTTTGTTTGGACCAGGAATGGAAGCGCCTGTAGATGTCAAGGGAGGGTTGCTGGAAGGATCTGAGCAAACCTTCCCCAGCACAAATCACTGACCCTGGAGTCACCTCACCAACACACAAACCTCACAGTGAATTCAATGCTGCCCAGAGCAGTAACTCTTTCAGGAGTGAGGAAAAAGATGAGATTGCTCAATTAGCTAAATCCTCTTTCTTCTGAGGTTAAAATATAAATTTTGCCAGTTGCTAGTATCCGAGATTTAAAAGTAACCTAAACAAGAAAAGAAGCAAACAGCATTTTTGAGGTCTGCTCATTGAAATTACATGGCAACTAAGCAATTAATAAGCACGAGCTACACAAAGAACCAGAGCAAGGGGATGAAGCAGCACAAAGAAGACAGACACATTGTTTCCCTTAAAAATATACATACATAGCAGCAGTGCTACACACAAGGACAAACCTGCAGGAGACATGCTCCTCCTGGCAGGCTTTGGACTATAGCACCTATGAACACTCAATGGAACACAGCTGTTCCTGTGAATCCCATCAAACTTGTACAGAAATGCTGCAACCCTCTCCCATTTCTTTATCTGGGGATGATTTTCTCAAGTTTCCTCTCCAGTCTCCTCTCTTCACCAGTTGTGAACAAAAACGGTACTTGCCTAACTTGTATTATTTCTATGGCTCTCCTAAAGATAGTTTCATGTTTTAATTTTTTTGAGTTCCATCTGCTTTGGAAAACCCCAAATCGTATGTGCCTTTGTCCAAAAATAAACTATGCACTACCTGCCTTTAAAAACGAACTCAGGTGACAAGGATTTCAAATCAGATGTACTAATCACTAAAGAAAACATCGTAGCACTTTGTTTTCCTTAAGATCCATTAAATCCTCACAATGCAAAGTATCACCAGTATAAAAAAGAACATTACAATCTGGCCCATAATGACTCCAGCACCGATTCCCTTTGTGAGAAAATAAACAAGGGAAATACACTGATTATTTTTAAAGTAGAAGTTCTTGTAAGTACACATATAGAGTACCTGCCACGTGCACATGTGTGTGCGAGGATGCTGGGTGTATATGACATTTATTTTATAGGAAATCCTATTGAAACTAAACCAGAAATAAACGTGTAATGTTGAGACCAATTCACGTCTGCTTAATTCTTTAAAGAAAAAACAAAATGAAAAAGAAAGCAAAATGCAGAGACAGATGTGTATCTTGTACTCTTAAAATTTCTTTCCTGTTGGAAGTGTTCTCGGTTTCAGCCTGGGATTAATTTACTGCACAGGCAGCCCTACCAAACCGTACTCTTTTAAGCCTAGCAAAGGAAAAATGAAGTAGATTTGTTACACAGAGAAGAAGCTGAGAGGTAAGCAGTTCTTCTGCCAAGATGGAAAGAAAGTCAATAACAAATTGTTTGATGGTTCACTAAAAAAGCTGAATCTTTAATGACAGAATGGTGAAACCATTTTGGAAATGTATAGATTTGAAGAGAGACAGCTAGAACAAAGAACAGTAAGAGACTGACACGTGAAATAAAGGAGTAATTGTCCTAATCTTCTCTAATGCTTAGTATGGCTTTGATCATCTTCAATAACTCTTGTGATACACAGCAAAATGAGCTGCAAAACAGATTTGCATACAGCAACTTTTTTACAGTGCTCAAGATGCATTTTTTTTGAGGCACATGAAAAATGAAAAAACATTTTAAACAAGAGAGCAAACATGGCACTAACCAAGCACAGAGACACCAGCAAGGAATTCTCTGTGCTCTTCTGACAAAGTTCCATTAAACTTTTGTCTATTCAAAAGAGAACATTAACTGCAGGCCTGCAAAGTGCTGAACCCCACCTGGACAACCAACAGTCTACCACACATTAAAACCTCTAAGATGGTCCAGTGACCAACTTTAATAATGCCAAGGCTGTCAAAGCGTAAAGAAGCAGAGCTCTGTGTGTGGAGGGGGCTGCAGCAAGCCAGGTTCTTAACACGGGAGCCCAATGCAGGCTCTCTGGTCAGGGCTTTGGCCAGAATGGCTGAGGAGTAGGTGCTGTGTTTGGTACCAGCAGGACCTTGGAGCATTGTGTCCAGTTTTGGTGACAACACTGGAATAAAGATGAACTGCATAAGGTTCAGAAGTGAGCCAGAATGATTAGAAATCATGATTTACAGTGAGAGACTTCTGAATCTCCATCTATTTTCTTTTCTGAAATAGAGCTAAGCACTGACCTTATCACAATCCACACATACCGACACAGGGAACAGACACTGGGCAGGAAAAAGCTCTTCCTCCTAGCAGGAAAATAGCCTGGACATGACAAGTAATGCTACAGGAGTTCAGACAAGAATTACTGTGTGTGCTCTGCATGGGAGGAATTACCAACCAACCCAGCAACTGCCCAGAGCTGAGGCAAAGCTCCTTCATGGAAGTCAACCTTCAAAAGGCAGATGGACCATTGCCAGTACATAGGAATTACTGGACACGTACTGGGCTGCTTCATGCGGGAGATGTAACTACAAAATCACATATCCTTTTCAGGCTTCATAACGAGAGGGTCTCTGGAAACCATGGGGTCAAATGGGGCTTAATCCCCTAACAGCTTAAGCATTTGAAATAAAATATGCAAATAATAACAGGGAAGTCTATGAGCCTACTCCTAGAGGTAAACTCCTTGCTAGATTGTACTCATATCTTGTATGACTTGCTGGGGCCAACACCCACCCATCCCCACACTATATGAACAGGGTTTTCAGCAGGGATCTAATGAGGTTTTCTCCAGTGACTTCAGTGAAGCAAAATCCTGCCAGTACATCATCAACACATTGGATTAGAAAATTCTGCCCTACATGCATGAACATCCATTTGTTTCATCCCACTTTTACTATGTAACATGCCTTAAAACATTGCCTTGGGGAGCCTGAAAAAATATTAAAGTGATTACATAGTAATTTATGCAAATTGCTATGTTAATTTTGAAATTACTTAATTCTATAAAATGCCTGGAGTTTTTAGGGTCTTGTTCTGAATTGGTTCTTGAAACACTCCTTCAGGGGTGTGAACAAGCAAAGGTGTTGGAACAACACTGCAGCACAGTCCCTCACACAACCGTTGCAGAAGCAAAAGGGAAGGAAAAGCACAACTTCAAAGAGTCCTGACGTATTTCCAGAGCACAGGAAGCCGTAGGTGCTCATTAGGGGCCAGTAGTACATGAGAAATCATACAACCATAGAATTGTTTAGGTTGGAAGGGACCTTCAAGATCATCTAGTTCCAACCCTCCTGCCATGGGCAGGGACACCTTCCACTAGACCAGGTTGCTCAAGGCCCCGCCCAACCTCGTCTTGAACACTTGCAGTGTTGGGGCACCTACAACCTCCCTGGGCAACCTGTGCCAGTATCTCACCACCCTCAAATGAAGAGCAACAGTAAGGGATGCTGGGAACAGAAGTGCATGGAGCTTGGTGACTCGTCTGCTGTCACACAACCACAACCTCAACGAGGTGGCAAGAGTGGCCAGCTACTTTTCTAACAGGAGAAGTTTCTTTTTCTGCATCTCTTCCCATTAACTTCTGAACTCCTCTGGAAAACTAAACTCACCATTTGTTAATTTGTACTGGAAATTGGTGAATAACAAAAGCTTGTACCTCTACTATCCTCAAACTAGGTCTCACAGCCACTTCAAAATAGGTACCCCAGGAGCAGACGTGTAGGAAACAATATAGACAATGAGATCTACCTGTACAAAATTTGTTGCCATTTCTGATATGAAATATTTCCTGTTTATATATCATAATTCCCAGGGAAGCCCCTGGGGAATGCCAATCACTCAGAGAGGAGGGAGAATGTTTGCCTACTTTTAAGTGAAGGAGAAGGAATGATGAGGATCTCCCAGTCTGCTGCAATCCTGAATGGTTGGTCTTAGCCACTGGGAGAGGCTCCACATCCAGCAGCTAGAGACCAGTGGACATAGTGATTCTCTTCAGTCAGAATTTCTATAAAGTCCAAATTCTGACTAACAGTGGCTAAATGATAAACTCACCCATTTACGATTACTTAGTCATTATTTTCTTGATGGAAAAGACCTCAAAGAATGTAAGAAGCATCTACATGTGTTGAATAAATCAGTTAAGAATCAAGATTTTATTGAGCAGCACATTAAAGCAGATGGGCACAGTGGAATAAGCTTCCAGCCTTAATTAGTAAGGAAAACAGTGACCTGCTTTCAATTTAAAAAAATATACGCAGCAATAATTTACAGGACACAGAGCATTCCATGGCCCAAGTAAACTCCAGGTCTGGCTGATTGTGAACCACCAGTACAGTATGTCTTGCTAATGCTCAGAGTATGCTTTTAATATGCTAAATGTATCCCTAAAAGGATACTAAAAGCCTTACATTAGCATATTCTGGATGATCGTTGAATATATGATCAGTGCAAGACAGGCAGAGACTCGCTGCCGTGGCCTAATTAAAAACGAATAGTGTAGCATATTGACCTAACAAAAGTAATTTCTTTATCTCAGCTTACTTCTCCTGTTCTGTTTAGTCCTTTGGCTGGAGGCGGCAGATAAAGTCGAACTGAACTTCCTTTAATAGCTGCCAGCTTTAGGATGCTAGCTTTTAATCTCAAATAATCTTCATATTTTGCTAATTTTTTTTTTGTGTAAACAAAATATATATCGACTTCCAGTGGGAACAATACTTAGCCCACTCATCAGATACCTTCTAGTGCCTGCAGCACTCGGGAATGAAGAGGTCTTTCTCAGCCAAGGATCAATACTTGATCTATCCCAGAAGACACGTAATAGATCACCTCCAAAGGGTCTACGCATCATTATAAATGGAAATCAAATTACATACAGCTGTCAAAGGCAATTCACCCCAAGTTAACTAGATGCAGTTTGTCTAGCCAGTGCAAGAAAGAATGCTTAAGTTAGAGTGACCAAGCACAACTTTGTACTTGGACAAATCCCTCAACATCAAATCTGCTACATCTACTAATCCACACGGTAGAAAAAACCCAGGAACTTTTGTATGCATCCCATTTCCTCGCTGTGTGTTTAATACCACGACTAGGGGAAGCAACACAGAATGACTAGCTTGCCTGCCCATTTCCCTAGATGTGCAAATGGATGGAGCAAGGACCATCTCTCAAGCTTCAGCTTAGCCTTAGCTCTACCACATCGTCCCTAGCCACAGATCCATAGCTTACATCAGGAAATAGCCCTTTGCAGTGATAAGACAGGGGGTAAAATCAGGTCCCTCATTTGCCCTCTCTCCACAACCTTCCCCCCGCCCCAAACTATTATTTTTATTAAATTATAAAAGAGGAAAGGTGAGAAAAGTAAATCATTACCTAATTCATAGCTTTCCATTAACCCAATCAGAATTTCTAACTACTTCCTCTCCATTTCTCTTTCCCTGCACCTTTTCAACATGCAACCAACCACTTGCATCTCCATTACACACCCGTGAGCAGGACTTTAAATCTCCGCCCTCAGCAGAACAGTGATGGGGCTGTGTGCTTTGGTTTTTTTAACAGGACCTTGATGCAGAGGTGTATTAAGTTTCACAGATGTCTTATCAGTCTCTGGCACTTTCTGTAACTTTGTCTTGAAGTCCAGTTATTTTACAAGTCAGTGTTTCCACTTTTTAAAAATATCTAGTGAATTAAGAAACACTGGAATGAATGCTGACAGGCAACATAAAGGAGAAATATTCTGTAACAAGCTCATTATTGAATCACTATTATATACATGTGTGTTTGGTTAAAAGCAAGTCACCAGTTTTTGCTAAGCAATTTCTTTGCCTTCCTGCTAAGAACAGTGCAGCTAAAAGGCTGCGTGTACCACAAGCCCTGGAATTCAGGCCCAGCTGTATCTACTGAACTGCTCACAAGGTGTTGTAACTTCGGTGTTGCAAATTAAGCTTTCAGGGATATTCTAAAACCAGATCCCACGTTTCTCACATATCAGAGCTGGCTGAGAATGAACTGTTCCCTTCACAGCTCAGAACTATCAGACACAGAAATCACAGCCAGCTATAATCTTCAACCCCTGGCAGAGAAAAACACATTTTCAATTCCTGCTAAAAGTACTACTACTTGCCGGTATGCCAGAAATCTCTCTGGCAGCTGACAATCTCTTGCATACGCTGAGTTGCTTTCTATTCTATTTTAAAATAAAAATTTCTCAGCTTCCTATGTCTGAGGAAAATAACACCTTAAAGGGCTCAATCCTGGACAAGTAAGGTAAAACATACACTGAGTTCAATGAGTCAAGAGAGTGCCTCTAATATTTAGGTTCATATTCTACCTGGGTACCTATGCGTGGGTACCGTGGCTTTTTGGAGTTCCAAGAGCCCAGCAGGCTCCTTGCATGCAGAACGTATAAATGTCCTTCAGCCCCACAGCGTTCTCTTACATCCAAGCACCTTCCTGTACTACCATGGTTTTACAGAGGCAGCAGCACTTACAGACTCAAAACCTGATGTAATCCAGACGTGCATGCATATAAATATAAATATAAATAAATATATATATATATGTCTCTGCCTTTCTTAAAATTAGAGGTCCAGAGCTCAACTGCCTGGGCAGACTGGGATACTGATACAAAGACACTGAAGACAAGAAGTCTGGCTCTTCCCACTCTGGTAGGCAGCTATCACAAGCAGTGAGCAGATGCATCTCCCATCACAGGCAGTGACCAAGGGGACCAGGCACTTGCTGACCTTACGCATTTTACAGAGTCTATTTTTGATATTTGTATGTAATGTAGCAGCACTCGATACACAATATAAATAATCCCCCAATACATGTGATGAGGAATAGGAAAGGCAGATGCATTTTCTGCAAGCATCATCAAACCCCCAAAGAATGAACTGCTTTGAAGCAGGTGAGAAAGCTGGAGATGTCAGAGCTGTGGAGATATTTGCATCTCTCCCTGACACGAGTTTGGCTTGGCTGGCTGGAATTTAACAGGACCTGTCAATGAAGTACAAAACTCCTGTTCACACTAGAATTGCCTGATAAGTGATTGGGCTTCACATGTCACAAGCGATAAGACGCAGATACAAACTATGAGCGAGACACAGCCCACAGTGGCAGGGATGTCCACGCAGCACCACCATGCTGGCTTCACTCCAGTTAGCCTTGGGGGAATTCACCTCCTGATCTCAGCACAGCCCTTGGCTTTCTGCAGAGCAGGTTTCTGCAGCTGCCCTGCCCCTTCCTCGGCCGCTGTGGTTCAGGCTCTGCTCCGGAAGGTGCTGCTCTTGCCCGCGGCTCCCGCTCCGGCAGCACCCGGGGTCACCAGCCTGGCTGTCAAGAGCCACAAGTGTCCTTGGGCTGAAAGTGATCTCAAAAACGAAATGCCTGTGAAGAGTGGGAAATCCTGAAAAAGGCCCTTCTCTTTGCTTAGCGCTCTTGTTAAGTGATATCTATTTCTAGACAGATTACAAACACTGAAGACAGTTGTTGCCACATTTAAAAATAGCCCTGGAGAAAGGCTTAACCTTTCCCTGACCAGCAGCAAATTGTAATCACTATTCCTAGATCAAAAAGGTAATTATTTAGCAGATCTCATAAAGGAATGAAGGGGTCAGAAACATCTCCACATGACATTACTTCAGGAGTTCCTCACCTCACCTAACCCCGACTCTGTACCCAAATAACTATCTCAGCATCCCAGTCCTACAACCAAAACCCCGATGAGTTAAAACACCATAGAGACATTGATTGCAGTGGTCCACCACTCACACGTCAAGTATTTATAAACCTAGGAGAATAGCAGGATAATGTCCTTGTGTTTGAAGCCCACAGGAACATCATCCACTCGGTATTTTACTTGGCAGCTCATTTAAACTGTGGCTTTAACACCAGCCATTTGTTTTGTAATCCCTGCTTACAAGCAAAAGGCTTTACCTGTCTTAAAAACCAACACTTAGTGGAGCTGCACCACAGAGTATTTAGCAAGGGCAGCATCCTGGCTGAGGGCTCGTATACACACCTTGAGCTGGCACCATTTAAGGTATAACTTTAAGGTGATCTCATCAAACCGGAGCAGTATGGAAAAAAAAAATTAAATCAAAACCCTTGGCTTTAGGATGTGTATGTGCAGACATACACACACAAACCTTTCTTTTGGGCAAATGTTCATCTTACTGTACTAAATGTTCATCCTGCTGTACTAATGCGCAATTTCTATGGAGTGAAGCACCAAAGGATGTGATGTTGTGTAAGGAAATCCCTCATTTTCATTGTAAATCATTCTTTTGCCATGGGAAATTTAAAACTATTTATGAAATTAAAATATACAATAGATTAATGATGAAAGGTCTCATCCAAAGTCAATGGAAAAAGTCAATTCATTTTGTTTTGGATTTGTTTCAGATGTGTCACACAATTTCAGGACTGACTTGCCATGACCAAAGAAACAGAAGCCAAGGTGCGTGCAGAGGGCAGTGGCCAAGGCCGTGGCCAGGGCAGCACTGATGAATCAGCCTATCCCAGGTCTAATGGAAGAAGTTGAAACTGGATTTGGGCTATTCATAGGTGAGACCTGCTGACAAGTAAGTGAGTTCCTGACTCAAAAACTGACCGAGTCCAAACTGGTTACTCTAAAGAAAAGCAACAGTAAGCACAGTAATCTGTGAGGCAATGAGCTCATATATATTCCAGAACACTAACTGTGGGACCTAGTGGTCCCAAAGTCTGTAGGAGCATAAAGAACCCTATACAAGTGTGACAAGTTTAAGGTAATAGATGAAAGGAATCTTGAAAGCAAGGAAGCCCTTTGAACACAAACCAGACATGGTTTTAATATACTAAACACAGGAATAGTCTAGAAGTATGTCTGTCTAAAGACAGTATCTGACCATAAAATGCTTCCTCCATCCTCAGAAAACCACAGAATGCCAGGCCAGAAACATGCAAGCAGTCTGCTTTAGACCTACTGAAAGCAAGTTGAAAAGCAAGCTCCTCTTGAACATCAGTTCTGTAATCAATAATGATCACGGAACAGTGGGGTGGGGCTCAGCTGCCCATTCCCCATCCTGGAAACACTACCGGGGACTGCCACTGTCCTGGACAACAACGCACTCCAGTGAGCTCAGGAGCTCACTGTTGTTCCAGAACAGAGGAGAAAAGAGAGAGGCATCTTTCTGACAACGATAAGGACAATGCTACAGGGGTCTGAAGCTGCAACACCAGTGAGAGACTTCAACTTCTTCTTTGCAAACTCAGTGCTGTTCTGGGCTAGAGCACAGTGCTCAGCAATAGCGCTGGTGACACGTAGGAAATAATTTCCAGTAATCTGAGCAGACTATTTGAGCAGGGATGCTACTTTTGTCCCTCTTTTGAAGATAAGTCCACACTCTGAGATATCAGCATCAAAACACATTAGGCGAGCCATAGGACAGCAAGGGATTGAACTAGTTTTGAGCCATCTGTGAATTTGTAATCCCTTTCATAGGGCTGCACTTCCTTTCCTCATGCTGGTACTTGAGGAAGGTTTTGTGCACTGCTGAATAGTATGGAGAACATTCTTTTAGCTGCATGCCACTTAATGTGGCTGTAGGAATAAGCATAGTGATAAGAATTCAGTAGCACCACAAAGAAAACATACTGCTGTCATCAACTACTGGCCCTACAGAAGGGTGGTCAGGCCCACACCAGGCTGGTAGCCCTCTTTGTCTCAGGCATCTCACAGAAAACTTGCTTCTAGTCACTGATAGGCTATATTTATTCTACTGGGTGAACAAGGACAGAAAGCACGAGGTACAAAAAAAGGGGTAAAACCTGTGAAAGGCGATACAGGAATGGGGTGGCTGTACCCACAATAGCCACATCTCCAGAGTCTCAGGCCAGCATCTGCTGCCTGGAAGAGGTTCCCCGACACATCCTATTGCAAGCCTCTGCACAATTTTTGACTGCAGGTGAGATGAATCGCCACAGTGCTCTGAAGTGGCTAGGAGCATATATGCAGGCTTATTGAGTCATAAATCTAGGATGTGATGTGTTCAGGTGATTTCCAAGTTCACCTAAGTTTTATGAAACCTATTTTTTAGCCAAAAAACTGCAAATGAGCAGTGCCTAGTGACATTTTATTACATTTTCCCTTATTATGCCTTAGTGGTAAATTGTTCTTGCCAATCAGTGTTGCAGTGTAAGAGAGACTGTTAAAAGACAGTCACCTAAAGCAGCTGGAGAGAAGAGATCTGACTATCTGTCTCCACAAAATGGGCTCCTTTTCATTTTTCAGTGCAGCTTAGAGCCCAGTTTAAAATAATAAACCAATACAACAATCAATTAAGAGAGTGGAGAAGCAGGTCTGCTAATCAAAACTGGAAGCCATACTCTAGGAATACATCAAAGCAACAGCAGCACTGAGAAAGGAGCAGTTTACCCTGAATATTATACCAAGTATTCTTGAAATCAGTGTTTCACAGTGATGCTATTAAGCATATTTACACCAGACTGATGAGGAAGAGCACACCATCAAAGATTTTTATTATCCAATTACGTTCAGTAACAACATGAGTACCTGATTTATTAATTCCCACTTATCCCTACATCACAGAAGAGTATTCACCCATGGCAACACCCATGTTTTTATGGTGCTATCAATGGACAGCACCTTCATCAAAATTTTCAAAGACTGATGAAAAAAATAGGAGCTTAAAAAAAAAGCATGTTTGTTTATATTTCCTTCCCATATTTTGGTTAATAGTGTTGCAAACATAATTACCCAAGAGCCAGCCAGGGGAACAAGCATTTTATTTCCATTTCTAAGGGATTACCACAGGGTCACCCACTTTGCCACTTGTGACATCTAATGAATACCACAAACCTATTGTCATGTCACCCTCCTCTCTCATACATTACTTATGAGTTGGCAGGCCCTATTAACCATTTGGAAAGCAGGCCTATCGTGAGGCTAGCAGCTCATTAAACACTCTTCCTCAGAGTTAATAAACTCACATCAGCTGAATTCTACATTGCGAGCGACTGGCAAAGCTCAGACCTCCCAGTTGCATTCCCTGGCCATCGCACAGCATGGTGCACTACGGTAATTAACAGGAAAACACATGCTAATTCTGTTGGTATTTGATCTAGAGCAGTGTTGCCTCAAAGTGGTTGTCAAAACCACGTTTGCTGGTAATAAATGGTTCCTGTGCAAGTGAACGCGGCAGCCTCGGTGTTTATCATATTACAGCATTATGGGCTCTCAAGTCTGAATATTCATGGTGGGAAATTAAGCCATAATTTTGGGATGCTAACAGTAGGCGATGTTTAATGTCATTGGGTTTTGGTGGAGCTTTAGGTAGTGTAAGAAATAAAAAGACAGACACACGATCCATTTCTAAAGTAGCAACTGAAAAGAAGCCTTCTAAATGGTCACACTTAGCCATCAAAGACACATTGAAACAACTGCATGCTTGTAGGGTTTAGAAACAAACAAAACACTCTAGACGTAATTCTGTAAATGTTTATATATATGCTTCCCTAAATATTTGGGAAATTACTCTTTTATGTCAGTGTCTCACTTCTAGCACTTAGTTTTCTAAACCCTAGCCCATAGCCTGTTGAAATACTCCTAAGCAAATAACAAAACAAAAGGAAAGTATGCGAGTTACTCTGGGGATGGCTCCATGCCCTGCTTAGGTATCAAAAAAGTATCAAAAAGTTCCACCTTCCTCCAGCTTGTTTTTAGTTAAATGCTCTAAATAAATTCATTTAGTGTTTTCAACAAACTGCGAGAAGGATAAACAGATCCGATGCCTGAAACATCCATTTGAGACAGTGTCACCAGGGAGAACAACGGCACAAAGAGCTCCAGTTCTTCGCAGTAGTCAGAAGAAGATCAGAGAGGGAGCATTCCCAGAAGGACTTTCTCACCTCTCTAGGACATCTGATATCAAAGGCAGCATGAGTGGCTGGTAACTGTCCTGACATCCTCTAAACACACACTGTACCTGCATATACAGTGAGGACTGATCTGTTTGACAGTGTCAGTCACCAGATGAGAGCAGAAGTGGCACAGCAACAGAGAAGCAGAAGACAGCACAGACCTTGAAAAGCCTGAAAGAAAACTCACAGAAGGTACAAAGTCTGCCACCCATTTTATGTGCTCCATCAGTTCATTGACCTTCTTGTAGACTCTTCTTTCACTGGGCAGTGAAAGGAGCTAAAATATCATTCCTTACAAACAGTTATTAAATTAGGAAACAGAAGCTTTTCATAAAGGAAGCTCTCTAGGAAGCCTATCCTAACCCATCTCATTCTTCTTCCCAGTCCTCAATACCTAGTCCTGAACATGGTGTTGCTTTACAGAGCTTGCTGCTCTGGTGTTACCCCTGAACAATGAGTCTGTGGCTTAAAAATCACATAGCAACCGAAACTGTAATAAGGGAGTCCTTTCTGGCATTCCTGTGTTGCTAAGGAATGTATGGTCCCTACCCCAGGCTGCAGTTTCTCACAGCAATCATATATTCCCTTGGACGAGCACGCTAATTAAAATGTCACTGTGCCACTTCTTTCTGTGTGAGATCATAGTTTCCAGAAGAATGCAGCAACAAGGTGGGAGAAATCCAAAAGTGGGTGATGGGAAGATTAATGACATCTCCCACCTGCCTGCAGTCCTGTAATACTGCTGCAATGTAAGCATGAGATCCAGCAGAAGCAACAGGCTGCACATGGGATCCTGGGCACTGAGCAGCTCCCCCTGTTCCAGTAGAACCAATCTGGATGACTTTAACAAGTTGTTTGTGCCTTTCAACTCCCAGTCACAAGGGCTTAGACAGAAGACACAGATTGATTTAACGGAGAATGAAAGTAATGCTCTGCAAGTAGCTTAGACTGCACCAATTAATCAATTATCCAAGTACATTCCACTTTAATACATTCATTATTATTCTAATCTTTAATCAACTGCTTATTCCACGCACCGTGTGGTTCCTGAGTTTCTGTGTGAAGAACAATATTCACTTTGCAAAGGAAAAACACTGCCAAAGGAAATACAGTGTCAAACAGGAAAAACCAGAAGCGTGTTGACCGCTGTATAACGTGAATAGTCTTGTAAGTAATGGCTTACAGATCCTGCTGGCACTTGCTGGGGCTTTGTTTGATACACCTGCTAAAAATATTTATTGGAGATTAGTAGCAGCAACTGATCTGAAGAATGTTTTTACCTTCATGCCTCAGCTTGGCACATGCAACAAACTTCTACAATCAGCTATTCAATTTCCTAAAGTCAGAGGTGCTTTCAAATTGTCTTTTTTTTTTTAAAGGAGGAAGAAATTTTGAAAACTGTTTGCATCACCTCCAAGTTTTCAGCAGTATTGCTGGCCTCTCTCCCCCATTTCTGGCCCCAGTGTAGGGTAACTCCATTCCCAGAGGAGACAGCCCACCCCAGCAAGGCCTAATCCAAAGCCCACTGAAGACCAGAGAACCTCTGCCTTGATTTCAATGGGGGTCAGAGTACGTCCATAATGTACTGTTGTTAATTTTTTGATCCACTTATTCTATAAAATGAGTGACCTTTACATGACTGCTTCAAGTCTATTAGTCTCTGCCCCTATAGGAATTTAATGTATTTGTTCCAGTATAGGAGAGTTTCTGACAGAAAATGCTCTGAACCCCCAACACCAGCCAGGAGCTGAGGAAGGTCTTCCTGTAAGACAAACCTCTTCATCAGGATGCCATGATGGAGTCCTGGTGACAAAGGACCAGGGAGTGGAGTGGGGAAGGAAAAGTGAGATCTTGGATAGAAGGTAAAAATGCTTCAAAAATGATCTGCAATAGTGGAAAAAATGCATTTGTTGATAATAAGGCCGGTGTCTGATGTGCATACATACTTCACTATCGAGCTTTTCATCAAGAGCCAGAGGATTTATCCTTCAGGCATGAGAGATGGAACAGCTTAAAATGGTCAGTGACCACAGAAAGGATTAGCACATTATTATCTTTTTAATCCACAACATTTACTTTTTCAGGATTTATTGGAGCTAATACAAAAGTGATTAGTGGTGTGGTTTTGCCAAAGTAAGAGGTTGTTTATGACTCCATTCCCACACATGGCCTGTAATAAACAGATAGTGCTGCCTGGAAAGAGGCCAACAACAGAAAGTTTCATCATCTACAATTTATTCACAGAAATAGAAATGACTGGCGCAATTCCTAATAAGCACCTGGACCTTCTAAAAGTAAAGCAAAAGTATGTTAGATCACCCCACCCTGTGAGCACACAGTAAAAGGTGGTGTGGAAAGTCCTTCAGCTCTTCCGCCCTTGCCAGACGTGCTATTTTTACAAATGTGGGATAACCAGCCCCCAGCATTCCAGGATCTCAGTCCCAGAGATGTCACGGCTGAGATGTTAAAAATAATCAATTTATTTTTTGTATGTGCATTCTAACTTCTAAGAATTCAAGATTTGCATTTTTTATTTTCACTCCACATTTTTGATGGCTGGAAATGGATTTATTTGTTTTCAAATGGATGCTGAAATTCTCAGGCCATCACCAACCTTGAGCACTTCAAGTTTTAAGAGGAGTCCTTAAATTGACGTTCTCAAAGCTATGTAAGTCAAGATGCTCAAGCAGTTTTTCAGAATAGCAGAGGAACCTGAGACTTCAGGATTGCAGGTCCCACCCTTACTAAACTGGACTTGTGTTCCTAGACCACATACCATTTTGAAAGGTATTTAGATGCCTAACTCCTACTAATTTGAGTTAGTTGCTTCTCTATTTTTAAATATGTGGCCTTTGCCACCTTTTGAAAACAAGGCTTATTATTTTAGATCTTTGGCTTTTCAGAGTTGTACTTAAACTGTTGCCACATTAGCAAAAAAGTAGAAGAAAACACTGGTAGCTGAAAGGGCTGACAGACAGACACAGGTAGAGAAGTAACAAACCAGAAAACTTTCTTCTTCCCATCCTCTTAATTACACTGATTAAATTTGTTTATTTCTCTGTTTGGAGCAGACTTAGAGAAGTGGAATTTGTTTCTTCAAGCCTCTCTAACACATAATAGAATCAAACCAAACTCTGTAACAACTGAACACTGCCAGTCTTTTATATATTAATAATCTTTTAGCTTTTCAAAGACAGAGACATCAGAATGCCCTTTAGTCTTGCAAATGGCCTGATGTTACCAAGGCAAAGAGCACAGCTCACCCCTATAAGCCCTAGACTGTGATAGCTTTGTCTTGCAGTCCTCTTTGTTTTCTGCAAAGCCAGCAAGCAATGTGTGCCTACACACACACACAACCCAGTCAGGATTCTTACTCCACTTGGTACCTGAAAACACAATCCAGGTCTTAGTGTATGTGCAACGAATACCTCTACTAAATCTCCCCAGCACATTCCTTTCTTAATAAAGACACTCGAAGGTGAAGACATTTAACTGTGGGTTGATTCCTCTAGTTCTTCATCCACCTTGAGGACAACAGACAAGCTTGGGAGAGCTTTCTTTTCTTCCCCCGTTTGGACTGCAGCTCAAATGTGAATTCCGACAGAATGAAGACAGGCTGAGAGAGTTGAGGCTGTTCAGCCTGGAGAAGAGAAGGCTCTGAGGGGACCTTATAGTGACCTTCCAGTACCTGAAGGGGGTCTACAGGAAAGCAGGGGAAGGTCTGTTCTAAAGGGTTTGTAATGATAGGACAAGGAGTAATGGTTTTAAGCTAGAAAAGGATAGATTTAGGCTGGATATTAGAAAAAGTTCTTTAATATGAGGGTAATAGATCAGTGGAATGGGCTGCCCAGAGAGGTGGTGGAGGCCCCATCCCTGGAGTCATTTAAGGTCAGGCTTGATGGGGCTCTGAGAAACCTGCCCTAGGTAGAGATGTCCCTACTTGTGTAGGGAAGTTGGACCAGATGACCTCTAGAGGTCCCTTCCAGCCTCAAACATTCTATTCTATTCTATTCTGTTCTACTCTATTCTCAAGTGGATTATGATTTCAAAGTGTCTTTTCTCATTTAAAGGTCATGTCTGTATTGCAATCACAGTATCTCAAGTAGATGTTCTGAGCTGGCTTCAAACTACTTCAATCTCGTACTGCAAATAGTGTGACTCAGGCAGCATGGAGATTGGTTTTGGCCCACAGCCCAAATGTTGACTTAGTATCTGGGGAAGCCTTTGTGGCCTATGCTGGGTTCCCCTGCTCCACTGCCAAGAGCAGCTGAGCCAGGCAGCTCACTGGGTCCCCGGCTTCCACAGCGCAGCCACGAGCTTCAGCACGTGTGAGACAAGGCAGAGCAGACAACCGGGAGGACACAGGGTTACTCAATCCTTCAGCACTGAGGCTGCCACTCTCACCTTTCACCCGGCCTGGTGCTTTGTATTCCACATGTTCCATGTGTTATCAAATGCCTCTGTCAACCAGACGCACTTGTAAACCTCAGTTTGGACAAAACCTGTGTGGTGCTGGACCAGTGCTTGGCCGTTGTGCTGAGAAAGCACTTCTGGCTCACACCAACCTTTCCTCTGTCTCCTGGTCTTGGTGCTGGTGGAAGGTGCACAACCCCAAAGGGAATGAACTCCCTTGTACAGGGCACTTGTCAGTTCATGCCTCTCTGTGGTGCCAGATCAACACGAAGGGGCCAGGGAAATGCCAGAGCTGTCTCTGTACATCTACATGTAAAAAAGTTATAAAGGATTTAAACCATATTTAAATCAGTTGTAACTCATCTTCCACTCCCTGTATGCATTTCATACCTGCATCTCAATTTCCATTAGGAGTGTTGCTTGTAGAGGGAGGCTTTTAAGACAACAGTGCAAAAAGCTCTCACAAGAATTCAGGTTAACACACTTCCCAATGACACAGCAGACAGGTGGAAAACAGTCAATGGCTGCTTGCTACCTCACTCCCCCTGAACTGCAGAAATGGCTCAGGGAGCTGTGAATTACTCCCCTATTGTTCTTGCTACATTATTATTTTGAAGTGGCTCATGCCTGTGTTATTTGGTTGCCTGCTTTGTTTGCCTTATCAGTTGGCTGGGTGATGTATAATTGGAAAAGCCCTGTTTTACCATCTCACCCACAGATCCCTTTAGATAATACACTAAGTGTGATAGCAAGAAAAACATGATATAAACTTCATCCGCTGCAGCTTACCTGTGCATTTATTGAAATTCTCCTTTCTGGGATACGTGTCTCTCATCAGAAATTGGTCTGTGCTACAAAAAACAGTATTTGTTTCCCGGTGACATCTGTGAGCATGACAGTTTGTTGACTTAAGAAAGCACAGACTCTGATAGCAGGTGAGGCTGGATAATTCTCTACTGCTCTGCATGCACAGCTCCTGATAAAACCTCCCAGGAGCTACTTAGCATATGGAGATCCTCCTGGAGATGGTGACTGCAGATTAGAGCTAGACAATGCATTTCTAAGTGCCCGGCTAGATGCCCCACAAACATTTATCACAGAGAACAATATGTGCACCTCCTCTTCCACACACACTCTGCCCTCACCCTTTCAGTCCCAGCTGCTAGGGTTGGTGCTGCTGACTGCCCCAGCAATTTGGAGACCTTTCTCTTTTCACCTCTTCTCCAGTCTCAATTCATGTGACACATTTGACACCACCTCTGTTCTCTCTAATATGGACTTTTTTGTCCATCATCGAATCTAGAGCTCCCATCCAGGCTCTTCTCATGTCTTGACAACAGCATCTGTCCTTTAAGAAGCAATTTTGCCCTTCGCTGTTTCCTTCCAAATTCTACTGTGTGATGGCTACTCTCACTCACCACTCTAAACATGCCTTTTCTTCTCCCCACAATTCATGTCTCCTCATCTTGTCAAATAAAAGCAAATTTTATTCACTTTCAGGATCTTCCAGAGCCTATCATTCTCTCATACACTATTTATGTCTTCTCCCACCTTCAATAAGCCCGTCATTGACACCTTTCATCAAACACAAGATACATTTTCAAACATCTTTTGTTCTTTCTTCTGTGCTGTATCTCAAGGATGTGGACATCCAGCAAGTTATCTCATTGGCCTCTTTCAAATCCTTCTCAAACCTTTTTTTCCATCATTTAGAAGTGAAACTTGGCTGTCTTAGTAGCTATGAAGGTGCAGAACTGAGACTCCCCATAAGAAGCTGCTCTGTCTCCCTGTGGTTGCTTTACCCACCCCTCCAGATCCACTGGTGGCCTCCTGTCTTAATCACACTGAGCTGGGTAGGGGTTACTTTTTTCCACTCTTCTATGAGGTTCTGAGCCATGGCTGGGAAGGGCTGCTTACAGATGAGTCCTCTGTAAACTGATCACCCTTATGTTCTAGAAAAAAGTAGCTTAGGTCTATACATTAACATCTATGAAAGTTTACATTTACTTGCAAACTCATTACTTAAAACATGAACACAGCTCCTAATTTAGAAATGTCTATGCAGAAACACTTTCCTGAACAGGGAAGAGAAAGTTCAGTGTTCACTGAGAGTAGTTTCAGGAGAACTGTGCTGTTTAACACTGTCCCACCATCTAAACTTTGGTAATAGGTCCAGTAATCCTTTGTAAAAAAAGGCAAAACACATTCCTGTAATCCATTTAGAGTGCAAAGAGCATATATATCACCAGTTATCCCAGCTCAACCATTGAGTCATAATTTATGAACAAGCAACTCACGAATGCGTGGTAACACACACCTGCAATCATCTTCCACAGCCTATCTTCATGGAAGATTAAACCATGGCCCTCATTGCAGGCCCAGCAGCCAGCTCAGGAAGATGATGGGTTAGGTTTCAATTCCTTTTCACGCCGTCAGTGGAGCAGAGATTTGGTCACAAGTGTTAGTTTAGGCACTTAAGATTAGCTCTTGGTGGCTGAGATAAAAAGTGCCTGCCAGCTTAATGGTTGAAGGAACTCTGGTATATAGCACTAAGATATCAAGCTCAGCCAAAGCTGAAAGGTACTGTCTGAAAAGGGAAAGAAACCTTTGCTTAAGGGCTCTTAATTGTTCTTGTTTGGCTGGGGGGGGCATTAGGTAGAGAAGCAGGTCTGTAAGCCCTTTGATCCTTTTCCTCTCTCCAGATATTAGGTACCAGTCCATCAGGGAGTGAAAGGATTAAAGAACCAGTCCTTTTCAAACCACTGCTTGCAGAGAGAAGGCTGCTACTATGGTGTTCGGGCAATGCTAGTTCACTTCAAGGTCAAAATCATGGACAAGGTTAGTAGGGCATGCCAGCATTACAGTCAGCAGGGCAAAAGACACCTTCTTCCTTAAGCCATCACATTGCTCTCGGTCAAACCAGCAGCAACAAATAAGAAAGGCCAGTTCTTCACACAAGGCTTGCATTGGTTTAACTAAAATCAGTTTTGAAGTCAAGTCAGTTCAGCAGCTATGAAATCCCAAGTGAATGCACTTAACTTAGTGTACAGACATCAATTCTGCTCATCTGAGTTACTGAAGTAGGCTAAATCAATACAAGGCACTTGTAAATGGATTTAAGAGAACATTCATGTGAGGTTTGTTTCAATTTAACAAGTTGTGTTAAGGAGCAATTTTAGCTAAACCCGAGTAAGGTTTCTTTGTTGTCTATCCTTAAACCCTAGATTATAGCAGTAATTACCCACAGAGGAAAGCAATCCTTCGATCTCTGAGCAGGCTACTCTGAGTCTCTGCATCAGATCCCACAGAAGATGGATGTGAAATCGTTTGTCAGAATCTCGTATCATAAACTTCCCACTGCTGGGTCAGTGCACTCACTGTCATGCAAAGCCAGAGCATGTAAACACCAGTCCTGTGCTAATGGCAAGAGAGACCCAGTGATCTCTAGGAACCTCTGAGATGCTGCACACAGCACAGTTTCTGTCTTTGAGGCCAGGCCTGTGCAGAGTCAGAAGCTATAAGGCAGCTTTCTCCTGCTGCTCATGGAAAGACCTCAGACTTGGTTTGGATACCAACAACGGACAGGCCCAAAACTAGTTTTGAAATTGCCCTGTAAAGCATGGGTGAACAACCCACCTCCACCTGGTTGTAAGCAGGAGACACAACCCTGACCAGAACTGCCTCCACAGCTGGGCAGCTGTCACTGTGCCACACTGGATGCAAACTTGCCATCCCAGTGCAAAGTGGGAAGGAAGCTGCAACTCCATTTGCCCAGCTCCCTCCTCCTCTCCGTAAATCCAGGTCTGGCCCTTGAGAAGGTTTTAAAAGAGATTACCTGTGCTATAATGCTTCTCTGAACTCGACCAGACTGAAGGTGGTCCCTTCCAGCCCTCCCTTCCTCAGCAACAGGACATTAGTTTCATGTCCCATAGTTTCTTTCCTAGGACTGCCACAACCTGGCTCCATACAGGCAAACTTTACCTATTCCCAGCAACATCCAAAGAACAATAAGATGGAAGGCAGCTGTCTCCAGAGAAGGATGCAAGAAAGAAGAGTTAGCAAATGGGGATGTTGGAGGATAGATGCCCAGGAAGCAGGTACCACACTTGACCCTCCTGCTGCGATAAGCAAGCAATAATCTGCCCCTAAGTACTGCAGGTTGGAAAATCTTTGAGCAGAGAAGCACACAGGCAGCATTGCCACCTCCTTCTCTGAAGCAAAGCAGTAAGGTTGGATAGGCCCACTGAAAAAACAGTGATTGCAATTAGATGTTTTTTCTATTTATACCAGAGGCTAAATTGACAGCTTAATGTTTACTTCCAGCCACTGCTACCAGCCTGAAGCAGAAATGGAGCAGAATGAGGTCAGCAGAGGTCACAGCTCATTCAACCCACCACTATAGTCAAATTTGCTCAGCAGAGCTTTGATTACTTTTCTAAACTTCAAGGCTGGTTTGTGGTAAGAAATTATTTTAAAAAGGAGGAATAAAAGGCTAAAACTAAGGCCATGTTAAGATATTAATAAATCTCTCAACTAGCAAAACTATTATCTTTATTTGGGAAGCTGAATGCTTCTGAATATTAAATCAAAGCCACTCAGCTCTGAACATCCTGAAGTCTTGCTCCTGGGTGACACGAGGGCTGTAGTGAGATTTACCAAGCTCGTGTGGGGCTAAATGTACAGCCCATGGGATTAAGCCATTCCAGTCACAGCCATTAAAATATCCCACTCAGCTCTTCTGACACACACTGAGGAGGATGCTGCCCTTGCAACCTTACCCTATGCATATTTTAGCTCAGTGCCTCCTTTTAAGACATCAAGTCCCTCTTAAAGATCAGCAGATCTCTAAAGCAGAAGAGCCTCTGAGTCCAACTGTTGCTGGAGCATTTTATGACTCACCTTCACCTGGCAGGAACACTACAGCACACACCTGGAACTGGCCAGTATCAGCACTTAAGTGTGATGGCCAGAAGCACAGCTACCACAAGTAATAGTTAACTCAACAGGAGCAAAGGAAACCACAGCCACGCAGTCACAACAGCATCATTTCAGAGCTCCTACACACTCTGTGTAGGCAGAAAGAAAAAAAAAAGGAGACTCAAGTCCTGATCTGCCCAGTTCATCTTGTACTTGGAGCATTTCAGAACAATAATCCCTCCACCTTCAACCTCCTGTACCGCTTCCCTGGTACAGCCTCCACGGGGGGCTCAGACACCTGTGGTGACAGCCCAAGTTGTCACCACTACTCCAAGCTGGCTGGTGGCACTGGTGTGTTACTGTGAGCAAACACCAGCCAGGGACAACTCTCAGCAGCGGGGCTTTGCCATCGAACTGAAAAGTAGCATACATCTCCTGGTAAGGAAATAAATAAGCAGTGCTCTGATCTGTAAAAATTGCCAGCAGTATGCTTCCTTCTCAGGGGAAAGAAACAAATTAAAATTAGGGAGCAGGGTGTCACCATCTCAGAACAAAATACAATTCCACTCTTACTTTGGATGTCCTGCCAATGCTGGTCTACATCCGAATCTCCCAGAACACAGCTTGTAACTATTGATTCAACACAAGGGAAAAATCTTTTACCAATCCCCGTGGGCTTCTTCCACAGCCTAGGACACATCCAGCTGTGCCCACCTCAGCTTCCCCATCCCATGGGACTTGGAGCTTTGCCTTTATCCTCCCTGTATTTGTGTTACCCTTTTCTGCATTACAACTTTTTAATTATTATTAATGTTTGCCTCTCTTCTGCATTACATTTTTCATTAGTGTTTGCAGCACTGTGCAATAATAATGGCTCTTTAACTGGCTGAAGGTTGTAAAGAATGCAAGTAGTAGGGGAAGATAATAATTGCTATTTCATGGAATTACAACTCAGGTAACTCCAGCAGAGATGAGAAACCCATCTCCTGGGCTATGCATCCACTTGGCTTCTCATACAAAGCCAGTGAAGAGTCATTTCAGTAAGACCTGGACTGGGCCCTCAAGCCAGGGAACAAACACAGTTATGACCTGAAGCTCACCGCAAAACTCTCCACTAATTCAGGTGCACTTAGTTGATGTTGCTCTGGCTTTAAAAAAAAAAAGGAACTTGCATGCTTTTATAAAAGAAATTATAACAGCAATAAACCAAGGACACCACTCCAAGACACAATGTGCTCCTGCATTTAATTCTCTGCTCCAGAACCAGACAGAGCCATACTGGGAGCACAGAGTTCATCATATCACGAGGCACAGAAGTTTGGGCTATGTATCCAGCACAACCTCATAGCGATTGCTGCCTGCTCTAGGGACATCCACAGCACTCTAAAACTAGTATATGGGGTTCAGTTGAAACATGGCAGCAAGCAGCTTCCAAATAAAGCCAATTCACCCTGGCAAGAAGCAGGTAGCTCATGCCAGACCATATTGACAGCCCTGCACCACAACCGGCAGCTGAGTCGATTCATTTACAGCTTGCTCCAAATATCTATCTTTCCTTGGACACGCTCTTACATCAAAGGAAGTATCTTATGACTGATAATTGAGATGAAATATGAGCAGAAACCAACTTTCCAACCCTTTTAAAGTTTGTTTAAACCCTTTCATTTCCTAGACCAGGTAAACAAGCCAAGACCATAAACTTCAGTGAGCTGAAATCTAATGGAAAAAGAAATTCAGTCTCAGATTCAATTATCATTAATTAACAAAAAATATTTTTATCTGTTTGGTTGAATGTGTGAGCAGGAAAAGCTCACATATCATAATAATATCATAAGCCATATGTTTTCATTTGTAAATGAATGATGATGCCTGACAATTTCAACACTTTCCTCCCTTATTTTTTAAACGAATGGGAGCAGATGAGCTTCTTTTACCCTGCACAAGTCCTGGAAAGAACATCTTGAACCTCTCCACATAAACTCAGCCTGTGCACCCTGTCTTCAGGTACTGGTGCCCCAGAGCCATTTTTGAAGCTGACTCTACAGCTGCTACACTGTGATAGGACCAGAGTTTTCATAGCCTTTAACATCAATCGAATGTATGCCCAGCTGACCAGATAACAAAAAACACCACAAACACCAGCACAACCCCCCCCCAAACCCAATGCTACAATCTCCTCTCTCCAGCACTGTAGACAGAGATGTCTTTGATGTTGCCCTTCCTCCTGTGCCCCCACATCAGGAGTACCTGCGATTTCAAACCCAAAGCACGTGGCTGTGCTATTTCTGATGGGCAGAAGCAGAAGTCAGCTCCTGGGGGAAGTCCAGCATGAGCAGGGTGTTTGTACAATGGTTGGCCAGAAAGACGCCCTCTTGCTTCTAAGCTTTAAAGAAATGAAAGTACACCTATGAAAGTTTCACCAAGTGGAAGGGGGAAAAAAAAAAAAAAAAAAAAAAGGGAAGACAAAGAAGTTTCAGAGAAGACAGCAAGACAGCCCCTTGAGCAATTTCCAAACATCAAAGAAAAAGGCCTCCAGCATGTTCTTGTCATCTGATACCTTTGTTCCCCCACTCCACACCCCGCAGGCACATTCCTAGGGATGCACAAAGGCTCCTGCAGCCCATGGACAGCTCTGTGTCCACACGCATTACCCGCCTCCCGCTCTGATTACCTCACGCTGTCACTTCAGACCAATCAAAGTTCATTTTATACGGAAAGTGGCTCTTGTGAAGCTAGGTGGGACCAAGTAAGGAGTCTCGAGTCCCAGAGAACTCCAGCAGTTCTGTATCAGACACGCTCCTGTGCAGCCTGTCTGCTCCTTCATCCGTAATACAGCTACAGTTCAGTTGGGTTCTCCTGCTCTGCCATTAGATCGTGGGTGTTTCCCAGTTTCCCACCTCTTTGTTCTCACACTGATTTCCCTTCTTCTACAGGTCTGCATTTCTCTTCTGTTCCCCTCAAGGTTACTTCTTCCTGCTCATCTCTGTGTCTGCGTCAGCAGCTTTGCAGAGACACAGGACAGGCTGCTGCAGGCTTCAATGTTTACAAAGCACAATCACAGCAGACCCAGCTGCCCGGAACCACTGCTCATGAACACTCCCCTGTCATCACGTCCACTCTCGTGGGGTAGGACGTGGGTGGCAAAGGAGGCAAGCCAGGAAGGGTCTCTGGAGACAACTGTAATTGTTGGTCCCTTTTACTTCCCCCAGTCATGAAAAGAAAGCTCCTGAGGGTAAACTCCTTGCTCCTTATCAGGAACTGCTGTTACCTGTGTGCAAATTCAGAAGCAGTACTCATCTGGGTAAGCTAGGAAGAGTTTTCCTCATACTGGAACTTGCAGGCAGGACCTGTCAGTGTAGCATTGCAGACAGGTTCACTCTGTTGAAACTTCATTCACAGACTAACACACAACATGTCCTCAGAATAGCAGCACTTCCCTTTAACAACTCAACATACAAAGCTTGTGTGATCAAACTGTGTTTCAGAAAAACTCTTAAAAAATTGCTGCTCACTCCTGGCCTTGCCCTGCTTCACATCTCAAGGCTGCTGCAGATCCACTCAAGTTAAAACTGGCCCATGTTGATTATGATCAGACTAGTCCCAGTACTGGCCAGGCTGACACTTGTGACACTGCAAGGAACAGGCTTGTGAGCAGGCAAGGAACAAGCCGCCTGGGATGGAGCTGGCTAAGCAGAAGGTGGAAACACTTGCCTCTGCCAGCCTGCAGGCAGTGAAGGCTATGTGACAGTCTCACCCCTGTGCTGAGTGTCTGGGAGGACTTCTCTGCCTCCTCTGTCTGCAGGGGCTTCCCTGGAGCTAGGTAGTAAATGAAACAGTTTTTGGTTCATTGCCCCTCCAGTCGCTCCATATAGAGTTTCTAGGGAATTTCCCTCAGCAGCAAACAACATGAAAATGAACAGGCCTGGCAATACCCTAGGAACAGCAATTATTTCTACCCTGTGAACTTAGGGGTCTGACCCAACCTTCTTTGAACACAGTGGTCCTTTGGCATTTGCAGTGAGTGATGTCCTTGCCAACTCCTTACTCCTATAGGTTGGGCAAGAAAAGCTAGAAAAGGGAGCTCGCTCTTGGATTTGGGTTTAAATCCAGCTCTGCAAGCACATGCCGCCTTGTAGACAAATACTGCCTTGCAGACAAATGCTGCAAAGCCA
The DNA here is from genome assembly GCA_013401335.1 of Brachypteracias leptosomus. NCBI lineage: Eukaryota > Metazoa > Chordata > Aves > Coraciiformes > Brachypteraciidae > Brachypteracias > Brachypteracias leptosomus. The sequence continues at coordinate 714,825 of VYZX01032369.1, forward strand.
CTGAAATGCCTTTGCTGAGCTTTGAGTAACAGCAATAAACTTGACACGTGATCCCCAGAGTTTCATGCTATTTTGAGCCCTAGATGTCAGCAGTCCCATGCTGCTGGAGGCTGGTCCCTCTGCCCTACTAGTGGCTCACAGCTCCCATCCCTGTTGTGGGCAGTCAGAGAGAGCCACCACCCCGTGGACTGTCTTGCTTAGTAGCCTGCTTCTGCTAGTGCTGAGGGGTTACATTCCCCATGTAACACAAGACTTTAATTATTTTACAAAAGCACCAAATTCCCTGTCAGCCGGAGCCTGTCAGGAGGAAATAAGAAAATCAATGAATTCAGAAGACTGGAGAGAGAAAGAGAAATAATAATAAAAATAACTCCACTGAAATTAACGCTTCTTTCATTCATCTGAACCAAAGAAGATACACTAGTAGAGTAACACAGATTTCAATTTCTAAAACACCTAGCCAAGACCAGACCTTGGCCAGGGCTGTGGAGCACAACCCAGCTCTTTCTTTCCTTTCCAAGCAGGTGGGGAGCTGAGATATATTTTTTCAGGAGTGCTGTCACTATAAACTGTACAATTCCTTCCCAACTGCAATGCTTGTTGCATTTTACTTAAGTTATAGTGTAGCTCAACACAGATCTGTCTGCCGAAGTTGGATGTTTTGAAATGCCACCCATTCCTGACCTGTGTGATGGAAATGTGGAAATGGAGGGATTACTCTGTGCATATGTTTAACTCCCTGCAAAGTGTGGGGCCAGAGAAATTCCTGTGCTGCTAAAGATCTCGAGTCACTGAAGTCAGGCAAAGCTACTCCATTACTAGAAGGCTTCAGTATTACTGGATTTATCTTGATTGCCCATATTTCTAAAAAGCTAAAGGGTGTTTCACACCTCTGGAACACTGAGAATTTCTTACTTCATAATTGAAAAATGCAGAGATAGAAGTACTGCAGAGAGATGAAAAGGAGAAACTGCCAATAAAAGGTGAATGAATGGCATTATTATTTTACATGGCATTATCGGGTGACAATGGCAGCATACCTGGATGTATTTTATAATGACATTTAAACTAACATTCGTCAGTGTTAAAAGTTCAACTCCACATCATGTCAGATGCTCTCTGAGCAGCATTTTCACACCAAACTCTCAAAATAAGTCTCATTAAAATAGGCAAGCATTACTGGCTCTGTAGTGGTGATTCACAACAGAAAGCAGCAGAAGTGCAGGTTATGGCACAGGGCTAGGAAGGATTTTCTCTATTGACTCTAGACCCTGGTCCTTCCTCCAAGGTCACCACCCTTCTTTACCCAGCAGCCATATAACTAAGCCCAGGACATGCCTCTGTTTGCAGAGATCACAGTTGGGCAGGAGTGATCTGCTGGGTCCACCTTGCCGGGCTGTTCAGCCCAAGCACAGGACATGAGTGGTGTGGTTAACACCATTTCCACAGCGAGCTAGGCTTGATTTTAGCTCAAGGATCCCTGCTCAGAGCTCCGCTGTTTGGTGCAGACAATCCTTGAGTCAGCTATCATTAGCTGGTATTAATCCTGACAGAGCACCCTGAACTCAACATCCTTAAAAGGGCTTAAGTGGGAGTTAGGCACTAGTTAACTTATAAATTAAAGTGTGAATTAAATTATCCACTGAAGAAACCAAAGAGCAATTTAAATTCCAGTTCATTATGAAGTCAAAGCAAGTAAGCCAATCCAGCTAAGGATTTGGCCTAGTTTCTCCTGCCCATGGTTTTAAGACCTGTTTTGTTGCAGAAGAAGCTGTGCTATGTGAATTTATCCTGTTGCATGTTATTAGAGACTCACATCAAACATTCTGCTTATTACTTCCAATAGACTGGCTTATGCCATTTGCAATCCACTATATGCACCTCATAGTTTAAGTGAAAATACTGGGGTGCATATAGTGGGGGGCAGGGGCAGCAAACAACTTTCTGTTGGATCCTTTGAATTTCCAGTTAAAAACAGCTATTAGTATATCAATTATTACTATGACCTCTTCGTTTAATTCCTTGTCATAATGATTTCAAGCAAGGTGGTGTGTTTCTAACACTAGAGACAGAACTGAAAACAGTAAAGTGCTATGAAATAAAGAAAACCAAGCATGAATTGTTGCTTAACCAGCTGCAAAGATCACAGACATTAGTTATATCATGACCAAAGAATATCCAAATCCTTCAGAGAGATTGTGCAAAATTGTATCCTTACTGAAATTAAAAACCAATGTCCCACCCTTGTTACCGAATATAATAAACTCCTGAGTGTCAATCTCAGTGGGCTCAAAACCAGTATTTATTTCTGGCTGTACACAATATACCTATTTGCCTTGATAAGACCTGTAAGCAATTTTCTGCTGGCTGGAGGCAGTCTATCCTCAGCCTGCAGGTCCCTTATCTGGGATTCCTCAGGATCACAAGCTGAGGAGTGCCTGGAAGCGTCCCCAGGCCCTGCTCCAGCCATCAGGGACAGCCTGAGCCCCCACCAGTAACTGCCCCCGTGCTCAGCGCAGGGCGGCCGTGTACGACTACCAGCACAGACTGGGCTCCAGGCTCTTCTGGCTACCAAATCACATCTATAACGTCCAAGGAGAGCAGGAGCTAGAATGGGGCAATTTTTTTTCTAGGAAAAGGTCTCTGAATGTCCTGGGAGAAAGGAGGCAGATGTGCACCAGCAGGCACATTTGCATTTATGAGCATGGGGGCAGCCACAAGCCTTGGCCATTCTTTCCATAGGGGTGAGCAAGGAGAACCCAATGGCAGGTCCTGCACCGTGCCCCCAGGGTCTGTGCCACTACACAGAAGAGCTCCTCTCCTTTCTCAAGGGAAGCACAGCCATGCTCGAAGTGTTCCTCCCTTTTCTCCTACCTATCAGCCCATCAGCAAAGATGTGCTGTGATACAAATGCCTCTGTAGTCTGTGTAGCTCTGAGGACAGAGGGAAAGGAGCACTCGTGGGCAGCCATAGAGCCACTGCAGCTTCTTCTACAGGGCAGGTAACTCCTGCAGCAGCCCTGCGCACAGAGGGTACCAAAGGGAATTTTAAACACATTCCTCAGTCCTCCATGTATCCTAGCAACACCTCTCTGAGGTGAGAGATGATGCTCTGCCCACCTGTTGCACGAGAAGCCTGAGGCAAGTTACATATTGCTTTCTTCCCAGCGTGCCCCACTGGCAGGATGCCGCAGTGATGACGGAACGTGGCACAACCAGCAGACCCCAGTCTCACCCACTCGGGCCGGGTCTCACACACAGGCGTTCACATCTCTCACCAGTGAGCTCAGCGGGGGCTCCTGCACTGTGCCGGTGGGCCAAGGAAAGGTCTTGCTGACGCAGGCTGAGGGATTTGTGATCCAGACAATAAAAGTGGGTGGCCTTAATCCCTGCCACAAAAATGCTTTCTGTGCAGGCACACAGCACTGAAAGAGCTTGGGCCATGAACGGGTGGCTAAATAAGATTTCCAAAAACACTGGAGGTCCAAAATACGTGAAGTGAACAAAACTGAAAGGAAATTTGACTCCTCCTATGCCCGTCCCTCCAACCTGATTGAGCTGCAATACAATTATAGCAAATAAGCAGTGCTTGTTAAAAAACCAAACAAACCAAACAAGAAATCCATTGAAAAGCAACCTTTTTTTATCATTCCTGCCCTCCTCTAAAGCACTCCTTAGCATTTTCTATTTCTTGCGGGTGGAAAAAAGAAATTGAAGATGTTATAGAAATGGTCAACAGGCCTTTAAAATGTTGTTTTATAGAACAACTAAAAATAAATTCAATCAAATCCTGGAAAACCAAAACCTATTACAAAAATCTGCAGAAGGGGAAATTTGCAATGGATCACTTCATTGCATTCATACATCCAGAGAAGATGGTCCTTTTACTACGATTCTCCTGCCCAGCAAATGAGATTTCCTTTCTTTGGCTGTCACTGACTTAATCTTTTCAGCTACAACATGCATTTATCACCTGAACCTCTGTTATCTTAATTTATCATTTATCTGCATTCCTGCAGAACAAGCAGATCAGAAACTACAGATTTTGCTGCTTTTTGGTGTTACTGAGCTAATTACTGCTAAGTCCATTTTATTCTAATGCATTAAAAGGATTCAGTGGCTGCGCAGGGGCACACAGGGGAGCCTCTGTCTCCAAGGCCAACGGGGGAGACGAGGTTATCACTGCTCAGTCAAAGATACATCACTCGCTGTAGATCTCTCTTATTCATCTTCACTCAGAGGAAAATATGGGATGCTTCATAAGTGGTTTTGGCACTTGTGAGTTATCCCTCTTTCCCCACTCATGAAGATAAATGCCATGATGAAACGCAGCCATCAGGTATTCTCTATATTTGGAGTTTTCAAAGTGTGAACAATGATTATGCCCTTTCATTGGGTAAGTTAAGGTTGGCTGCCTAGCTACCTGGGGAAGACAGGAATGATTTGCACTAGCTCACAGGCAGCAAATGGAAGAAGGTGGCCCACCTTCTCCCTCAGCATCGGTTCTTCTGCTCATCTCAGGCTGAACAATATGTCATGTCAAACCTTCCTTTTTACTTTAAGGTCACTTGGCAGTTGAATCTGTGAGTGGAAATGAGTCCAGCTGAGATGGCAGCAGCCACTTCATTAGTTCAGTGTCTGTTTGTTTTTGACAATTCTGTGGAACCATTAACGAAGTTTTTATAACAAATGAGAAAGTGATTTTTATAGGCAAGAGTTTTTGCAAGGGTCACATGAATTTTAGGACATGAGCTACACAAAGAAAACTCCCTTTCATGTTGACAGACATAATGAGTGAGAACAGCATTATGTTTTGTGCGAGATAAAACTTACTGCCTTCACAGCTGTCATTTTTTTTATAGTCTAAGGGAGGAAACCCAAGCATTTAAAGTTACATTTAAATATGAAAACCTCATAGATGTATCTGGCAATAAAAACACAACTGTTAACAGCACACTGAAAATAATGCACTGGTACTGCACAGGAGGCTGAAACACTGTCTCTGGTTAAGTCTGAGGATAATCTGCACGGGAAAGTCAGTTCTTCATTTATTAAACACAGGGCAAAGTGGTTTTATTTGTATGTTTTGCAGTACCGGACAGAAATATCCTCAGGATCCCATCATCCAGACACTGCACAAATAAGAAGAGAACTTCCCAAACTTCTATGAACAAGGCATAAGCCCTGGAAAGACAGTTCTTCACAGGCAAGGCAAGAGTTATGTTTATATTTTTCTCAAGTGGAAGAGATGTACCATTCAAAACCAATCTCTTGAAACCTGCAGTGGACTAGAAGCTCATGGGAGCTGCTTCATCTTAAATTTAATAACAAATCACTGGTTGTTTCTGATGTAAACGTGGAGCAGTTGATAGATACTGGATAGGTTCAGACACAGCTGATCTACCACAGCCTTACAACATCACCTACTCCTACATCCACCAGTTATTTTTATGCAGCTACTAACACTAAGGATATGTTAGGAAAATAAATTAAGTATTAATATGCTCCAGGAAGGGCATTTGCAACAAGAAACGGGTTGTGGGTTAAAATAGCCAGGTGCATCCTAACCAGTATACAAAATAGTCAAAGAACAGCTGCTGAAGAGACACATGAGGCCCTGGCACATGCTATCTAGAAAATATTAAGAGTTTTTTGAAGCATGCACTGGCTCATATTCAGCACCCAGAAGCTATTTTAAGTGCTCAGCGGAGACAAGTTAGTGTTATTAGGGCACTTTTCTTCCAAGAGACAACAATACATTTTGAGCCAAATAATCCCATCAGAGGACTTTGTAAACACCTAAATCAGATGAGGTGGCCGTGATGGTCTCATGTTAGGAAAGATTAAGAGGCTGAGCTAAGGCAGGTTTTCTTATGACACTTGAAAAGAAAGTCAGGCTGGGCAGTTTTGGTGCCGTGCCTATACGTAAAAGCAGCTTCCAGAGACAAACCACACATTGGCACAGGGCAGCTGGTTCAAGGGAAAAGCTTGAGCCAGAGCCTACAAGATCAGGTTTTGGACCTTACTGAGCAGCAAAGCCAGGGTTAAACAAGCACTGAAAATAAAACCCTCCCTTGTAGAACCCACCCTAGCAGAACAGCAGCAACCTCAGACGTGAGAGGAAAGGGTTCCAGCCCTCTGGCCTTGGCCTCACATCACCTCGTTCAGTTTCACCCAGCCTAATGTCTTTTATAAAACATTTTGAGACCCACAGACAAGAAAAAGTATACAAGGAAACAGATAATACTATTACCCAATGCTATGGCTCTGTATTTTGTGAAGGTAGAGACAGTCACAATGAACACCCTAAATCAGAGAGATAGGAAGAAGTGTGGGAACAGAAAAGGAGGAAATTGGATTACGACAGTGACAGAGAGAAGAGCAGTAGATGGCAGGGATTTAGAGACCTTGGGAAGCACTCTGATATCAGCATGATGGTCTTAGTAAAGAAAATTGTTAAAAACATGGCCAGAAGAAAGAGCCTGATCAGAAAGAGTCAGTCAAAACTGTTTTATTTTGTAAAATATTTCAAGCCTCCTTTCCCCCAGTTTTTGAAAACTTAGCTGTACGACCTGGTGAGGCTTGAACAACAAGGAGCCGTAAGCATTTGTGTGCTGCTCTGAACACTGAGACATGAAAAAAGCAGAATGAAGGGTGCCTAAATACAGTTCAGAAGGCTCCCACCTCTCTGGACTCAGGTTCAAACTCCACATCCAACTCAGGTCAGTGATTTTCAGGCAGCATTTAGCCACTATCAGAAAAAAGGCCACTTCACAATCACTAGAGCTTAGGGTAGAAATGACCATGGCTGATAAGGAACCAGGTATAAATAAAATACTTCCAGGGAACTCCCTAAAAAGAGTTTGCCACTGCCTGCATTTTATTAAGTTGCAATCTGGTGATATTTAGCCAATTTTTAATCTCCCAAATCTGACTGTAGATCCTCAGCTGGGAGAAATGAAATGTTGATCTACCCCACATCATGATCCAGCCCTAAGTTTACAGATGAACACAAAACCAATTCAGTTTTTGTCTCAAGAAAACAAGAGCTTTTCTCACTATATATACTTTAGTATTTTTGCTTAGGGAGTTCTAAAATTAAATACACCAATGATACAGTCTCCCTCTATTATCCTTGTCCCCTCCCTCAGTGCAGCAGCAACGGTGACACAGACACCAGCAAGAGCAGAGGCAGAGGGGGTGCTAAAATGAAGTTACCTTGAGAGAAAATACTTAACACCTGAAGCAACATGCACGTAATAACCAAGGATCATGAGGAAATCAACACGCTCAGCTTCTCAAAGCTAAGAAAAAAAGTTCATCTACTCTTTCAACAACCATTTTTGTTTCGAGTAGGCTCTTGGCACAAACTCCATACAGAGCCTTTGATCAGTACTGATAAAAGTACAGTTGTGAACCAAAAAAGGAATGAAATGAGGTACCAACAAGCCTCTAGAACAATGTACAACTGCCAATCTCTTGTGGTATCTCTATTATCTGCAGAATGCAAGCGACTGAGGGTAACAAGCTCATTTTTTTTCCTGCAACTAGTCCATAACATTAATGAGTTTCACTTACCTGTCAAGTTCTTCAAGCCAAGTTCCCTGAGTCCAAAGTTCCCATCCTTTCTGTAGTTCAGGAATATTGCCAAAGCATATCGCTCCTCATAGAGTTTGGTCCCACGAACGATGCGCAGGTTCTCCAGTGGCAGGTATTCAAACTGATTCAAAGCCACCAAAACATAGCCTGTGACTTCTCGGATAGACTGAAAGAGAAAATAAAACAAGCACCTTGGAAATGGTCCATTTTAAATTGTTCTGAGTTTCTCATACAATGGATGTTTAGTATGAGATGCTGGTACCCATGGGAAAACCTCCAACTTTGGAAAACAAATCCTTTTTTTTAACTTACTGATTTTAGCCACGTTTCTGTTTCAATTTAACTAGAGATACTTGGTGAAAAACTAGAAAATAAAGAGGTAGACATTCTTTTCAGCTTTATGAAACTTGAGCAGAAATTCACAGTAAGTGTTAAAGATGCACAGAAGGATGACTTTGCACAACTCAAAGCAGCGAGCAGGTCAAAGGCCTCTGCAGGACATGAGCAGAACCCACTGAGGCAATGCCACGGTTCAGATAAGACTCTGTCTGCAAATAACTCTTTGTTGTATGAAGAATTTCAGGGGGAGACTGAAGGGACACAACATGGGGCAAGAGGAACAACTCTGGCAGAACTCACCATGGAACAGGAATGGATGGTAGAAATGGGGGATGGGTTTGGAAGAGTAAATAAAGCACATCTGGATTAAAACCCACGTTTGTACTTCTAAATTAAATCTAGCACTGAATGCTTGCAAAGATTCAACTTCAAGTTTTACTTGGAATTGCTGGAGCCATACATGCTATAAATGTCAGACTTTGATCAAAACCAGCATCAAAACCTTTAGCAAAATGATTGCTGCATCTTTGGTTGGCTGGAATCTTTCTGTGCTTTAGGTGAACTACTTAATAACCTCCCCACTCATACTCAGGAATCGATTGCCTGGATTCTAAAAGGAAAAAAACACCTCAAAAACCAATAACTAGAAACAATTTTTCAAAGTTCAAAAGAACTAAGATGATTTTAGAAAGAAAAAAATATTTTAAAGTCTGCTGTTTCAGAAAATAAAGTTCACTTTAAGGAATTTAAATGAATGGCCTTGAAATCTGCAAATGTCTTTGAAAAGTGTCATTTTAACACTCACATAGAGCCCCACCACCCTCAGCAGGACTTCACGCAGGCTGAGGGTTGCTTCTGCCCAGAGCTGCTCCCAGAAACAGGATCTCCACATTGGAAAGGGTGTCTCAAACAAGTTTTTTCAGATCTCACCTAATTCCATGCCTGCAACAGCCTGCAACAACCATACACACATATATTTATGCATGTATGTATATTTAATGGACAGAAATTGATATAACTACTTGTGTGCTTAAGTGGATGCATGCACTTTTTTCTCCCCTTGGGCAAAGTCGATACCTTAAACAACACACCGAAAGAAAAATTCTGCTTAGAGGAACGTGCACAGACTATAACTAACACGGTGGGGACTCCAGTCAATAGCGTAATAAAAACAAACAGGCAAACAATAGCACACATCGAATTACGTGTGTTCTGGAGGTACCATTAATAATGAAAGGCAACGTGGATTTGCAGCATAAAGGACGGGCTTTTGCTTTGCTGCTTCAGCGCTGTTGCCATGATTTCATATGTAAGCATGCAAGAGCCTTTTAATTAGGTTTCTAAAAGTTTGTAAGATTATTAACAAGTGTGGCATTATACATAGGGACAGATTTATATGCCATTAGGCATTCACTGTCCTTCTAAAGTCAAACATCTGTACTCAGCTGAAGCTGCTGAAAAGGCTCTGGAGCTATTTCAAGACTTGCTTGGCATCTAAACAGAGCACGGTGTCATTACAGGACTTTGATGAGAACCCAGTGAGTTGAGCTAGGTTGAAAAGTACAGTTCAGGAGCTCAATATTAACTGCAGAGCTCCATTATACTCTGGGACACTGATTCCATTATAATCAGAAGCTTTCCAGCACTTCCATGATAGTTCTTTGCTTTCAGACATTTCAGCTTAGCCAGTTTGGTCAGGAAATTGTTTTCATCGTATATAAAAATTTCCTGAAGCTGGCTTTTGTATCCTTTCTTCAGAAATTAGGAAATATTAAGATTACACTCATTGCTTCAATTTCTCCACTGTTATTCCAGGGGTACTGTAATTGCTCTAATTAATTTAAACGCATGTTTAACTTGGAATCAAGTTGAAAAAAATTAAAAGCCCTTCCAAAACTGCATCTGACCAAGTCCTCACTGCCAATTTTTTTTTTTTCCACTTACAACCACATTTTCTATTTTTAGTGTATGTCTTATTTACTGCCATACAGCAAGTCCACCTGAAAGCGCCCTAATTCAGCATGGCACTGAAATTACACACACACTCACCAGCAAATCTTCATTCCAGTATTAAAAATTTTAAAAAGAGGAGGAAAAGGACAAATCCTTTATAATTGTGAACTGCTACCCCTAACCCTGAAGCCTTGATACTTTGCTTGCTTTATCTGACTGAAATGACAAATTGTGGAAAGTATTTTGACAAGCCAGAGGGTTCTTTCCGGTTCCACGGCTTCCATCAGTATTGCAACAGCTATTTATTTGCCAGAGCAACTGCCACCTCAATCCTTGCAAAACAAAATTATTAAAATAAACCTAAGGGTTTCTTATTTATTAGAACACAGCAACCCAACTGACCAAAGTTAGTGGTCTGTTATATTAATTTGGGGGTTTGTTTTATTTTCTAATTCAAATTGGAATAAAAAAGGCTGAGCAATAATAACACATTTTCCAGGATGGTGTGTTTTCTGATTGGTCCAGCTTGAGAAAAACATACTGGGAGTGCAGCAGGCAGCTCAGGTTTCAGTTCCTCCTGGCCAACGCTGTCACTTTGCCAGTCACTGGTAGTTTTGACGTGATTCTTACTGAAAATGGACACCTGCCCGCTTGGAGCTCACCCCAAGTCCTGCTGGAGTCACTGCAAAGATGCCTGTTGTCTTCCATGCAGACTCACAAATCCTCATGCCAGACAGGATCAGCCAGCTTGATCTCCTCCTCTGCAACTCATGCCAAGCTTAGGCATGATTTGAACCTCTCATTCTTTATATATACATCTGAATGCTTTCCTGCCCATTGTATCCTGAGCTCTAGCATAAGCTCAGGTATCCTACTGCTCGATAGGAGCTGCTTTTTCTTCAGCTTTCATCTGTGTCTCATCAAGAAGGTGGAGTGACTCACAGCAGCGGTAGTCTGAGAGTCACCTCCTAGTCTGATTTTCTTTCTAGGGCTGGAGATCCTTGAAAAATACATTTCTCATTACTCTGCCCCTCAGGAAAGAAAAAAAAAACAGACAAGGATGCAAATAATTTCATTTTGTTCCCATAACCTACAACTGGAATGGAAAGAAGCAGAGTAGTCACCAACAGACTTAGAGGTTTCTGAAAAAGCTAAATTTCCTGAATTTTGGCAATCTCCGATCTTGATTGTTCACCGTGATTTTGCAGGACTCACCCCTAGCCCCATTACAGCGTTATTTTGACTGGGAATTCCTGCCCAGTGTGATCTTGCCTTTTCCTTGTCAACTTTCCAGCTTCTGAGACACAATTTGTCACGTGAAGAAGCCAGGCTCAGGCTCCCCAGAGTTGTTTGACAGCAGGAGTGAGCTTATACCAGGCATAGAAGCTTATAAAGCAGTCTCCTAACAGCCTCTACAATCCCAAATAGAGCCATTTTTTTGTTTTTAGAGCTAAATACACATTACCTCTCAATGACAAGAGACCCAGCCAAGGCCCCATGTCCTGAAACTACTTGTGCGCCTCAGGGGGCGGCTGCAACATGGCAGCAGCCACAAAATGGCGGCAGCTGCCGCCATTTTGTGGCCTCTGCTCCCCTCAGCGTGTCGGGGCAGCTGCTTCAGAGGGTGCACGCAGGGCAAGCAGAGAAACAGGGTCCCCAGATAACACCAAACCCAAAAGGGTTCTTTCCAGAAGGTCTTTTTCAGGTGATGAACTGTAAAAACAAGCTCTAGACAATCCGCTCCCTTAATTACAACTAATATTAGCTGAGCGCAGGGAAAGGAAAGCACCTCAAGCTCCCAACAGCAAAGCCAGAATTATCCTGTCAGCTGGGAGTAACAGGCAAGATTGTTTCTTGCCATCTTAAATCGTCCTTTGGCTCGAGTCAAACGAATCTGAGTGAAACGGAGCAAAATAACAGAAAATTTCATCATTCTGCCCAGAACAACAGATCAATGAACGATTAGGGAAGCTGATGTTTCTTATAAACACTACCAAGTCTTCTTAACATCTACTGGGGAAGGTTAGGCTGTGGCTAAGGCAACATAGAGGGCTGTATTGTGGGGTTTTATTTCAGCTGCAGATGTGTTATTTACTGGTAAATTTATCCAGTAACGTTACTTACCCACTAAAGCCCTTGCTGCCTCATCTGACTGGAGACGTGTCCCCAGCACGGGAGTCGCAGCAACAAGAAGCCTGCTGCAGGGCTCAGCTTGTGCTTGTGGCACTCCAGACAATTCATTACCTTACAGGTTAATTTTTTCCATAAAAGCTAAGTTATTTTGAGGCTGCTTTGATCTCACTTTGAAAGTACCAATAAACATAAGCGCAGGAGATGAGGATCACCTGAAGAATGAGTGTGTTTATAGAATCATAGAATCATTTAGGTTGGAAAAGACCTCAAGGATCACCAAGTCCAACCTTTGTCCAACATCTCCCTGACCCCTAGACCATGTTTTGAAGTGCCACATCTACTCGTTTTTTGGACGTCTCCAGGGATGACGACTCCACCACTTCTCTGGGCAGCCTGTTCCAATGCCTGACCACTCTTTTCAGTAAAGAACTTCTTCCCAACATACAATCTAAACCTCCCCTGGTGCAACTTGAGGCCATTACCTCTTGTCCTGTCATTAGTTACTTGGGAGAAGAGATCACCACCAGCCTCACTACAACCTCCTTTTATTCACAAACTTTAAAAACACCACCACAAAGAATATATATTCAGCATATTCACTCAAGAGACAAAGACAAAAGCCCTTGCTTTCCAGCACTAGTTTGCAGCAAGACAGAGGTGCTTTGGTCTCCAGGGGATGCCCAGTGTGCCAACCTCAGGGGTATAAAGTCAGCTACTGGGAAAAGTCTGTTTGGTCGCAGGGGTTTCCACAGAGATGGGGTTTCTTTTTCTCCATCACAAGGAGGGAAACAGAAAGCGCAAAGAACTTGAAAATAGATATACACAGGGAATAACCCAAGCGGACACTTTTCATCCCATCTGCGGCAAATACAGTAATTTCTATTTTCAGGGGATATCCATTTCACAAGGCAGCAGCAAGGTTCCTTGCACGGCTCAGCTGCCAGCAGGTAGCAGACATCTCCTGACTCTGATCCAAGGAGCTAGGCTGAGCTTCCAACGTGAACTATGTGCTTTGTTGCATTATGTTAAATCCTAAGAAAGTCAGATTTCTAAGCGATACTAAGAGGAAATTATTTCCTAAGTGCATCATGCTTTTTTCCACCTTAACAAAGGTTAACGCTGCAGCAAAGTCATAATTAAAATAACCAATGGGAATAGTCACCACCACATCAACTCCTTCAGAAGCTGCTCACATCTCAAGCTGACTTCAACAAAGTATTTCATAATTTGTTCTTTGATCAATTAAAAGGTACGCATTTATATCTCATTAGAACTGTGTGACATCCAGTTGGCCAAATTTGTTTCCTGTTTTTATTATGTGGAAAAAACCATAATATGGCAAAGACAACACTTGCTTAACTTAAATTCTCAGGGCAATCATAATAGTCACCTTCACAAAATTCAGTCAGGCATGTTTGTGAGTGTGCTGGTAACATAAACCATCATGAATTAATTTTCATTATTTGTTCGTACACGCAATGCAATACTTCTTTCATTTGTCATAATAAAAAAATTAGCGTTTATTGAAATAACCAGAAAGTAGCCTCCTAGCAGCTACAGCACTTGCAGTGCTAACTCTAAGGGAAATGCTAATATCCAAATTGTGGAAATAGTAAGCCTATTACAATTTATGGAGCTCAATTAGCTATTCCATGCATTGCTTATTGATAGTGATGAATTTTTAATGACATGATAAAATGAGATTTTCTAAGGAGTCCAGGAGACATATTTACAGGATTCAGGCACATAAGCTGTTGCCAGCTTCTCTCAAAGCCCCATCCATAACCATGAGAAATATGTAGCACATACTGACATTTCTCATGTCTAAGAGGACACTCCATTTAGAGACAACGTCAAAACTAACACAGAGCATGCACATAAGGAATTCTGTTCCACAACAAGCTTGAGTCTTGTCTCCTTCCATGCTGTGCATCCTTCAATTACGTCAACACTTGTGAAATTGTGATGTTAAGCCCTTCTGAGCACCAGCAGTTTCTCAAATACACTGTTTAAGTCTCAATAAAAACTCCTCAAGTTTGAGCACACTGATCAACATCAGAACATAGGCTGTGAAAAACATTTTTATGGTGCCTGATCAGGAAGCAAGCAGCGTATTGTAACTGGAATTGCCTTGGAAGCTTGAGAGAATTTATTGCCCAAAACACTAAAGTTGCAGTTTAGATTCTAATTTGTTACCAAAAAAGAGAGTAACTTCTGGTAGTCTTTCAGTTTGCTTTAAGATGTATTAAAGGCAAAGGAAGTGCTTAGATGTAATCTTGTTAAGAGCTGTACCTGAAGGAGCCTTGCACTTCTGCATGGCTGCAGAATCAAACTGTGATTCAGTTATTTAAGACAGCTGGTAAAAACTTGAAATCATACTCCTGTCCTCACGGACATCTATTCTTCTTTAGTAATATGCTTACAAAAAAATTAATAACATCCTCAGAAGCAGATCAATGGATTGAACATAGCATTTGATTTTTTCAAATTTAAAGTAGCAGCCAGTTAGATGCATCTTTCATTAAAGCCATTGGAATTTTTGAAGCTATTATTCTGCTACATAACCCATCTTGGGAGTTGCCGAACTAAAGCTCTGTTTTCTGAATGATTGCCCTTTACATTTTGTTATTCCAAGAGTGGAACTTTTCGTACATTAAAATAGTAGAATTAGCTGTGTGGTTATTTATTTACCAAGTCTGATGTAGGAATCACACTCTTGCATCCATGAGGCAAGTTAGGCTGAGTCTACATTACAGAAGGGTCTAGGGAGGCCTCGAAGGCAAAACAAATGCCACTCTAGAATCCATTGAACTGCAGATCAATGCCCAAATCCAGCATTTGGAAAGGAAGCCCCATAAGTAACAAGCGATGATGACGGACAAAAACAAGGGGAGCCTTTGAAACATGTATCTTGACTCATTTTGCAAAGTATTGCTGGGAAAACAATGTGGGATGTGAAAAATAAAATAATGTGGGAATGGGAACTTTAAATAGAAATAATAGGTAAATAACAGGACCAAAAAAATCCTCTTTTGCTTTCAAATTTTGCAATACAGTTTCTAAAGACATATCCAAGTATTATTCCTGTTGACTGAGTTAGACTTAAGCTCAGGCCTCAATTTGCCCCATGTGTCCATGCCTGCTTTTCAGTTAAAGATCTCGTCTGAATAGAGAAGCCAATCAGATTTACATCAATATCTGAGAGCCTTCCCAATGTTATGTGTCTAAAACATAATTCCTCTGCTTGTGTATCTGCTTAGGAAGCGTCTAATTTTCAGGTACACGGGCTGCCTGAGTGCACACAATAAACCCTGAGCAGTTCACATTGAGCAATGTTACAACCTAGACTAAGTCTCCACTCTGTAACGACCCAATCTTCACAGCTAACATCTTTCTGTCCTGAGGAAAGCTATGGATGACTACATATTTAGCAAGTCAATAAGAATTTTGACATTATATCTGTAACACCTGATTGGCCTTCAACATATTTGCAGAGTGGTTTCCAGGAGAGTTTATTGTATCATCTCCCAAGGGAAAACTTAGTCATAAATTAGATCGGAAAGACTGAAATGAGAGCATTATGCTGTTACAAAATGCTTTACCATTTGGGCTGTTTAGTAGCAGCTACATTTCGCACAAACTCAAAGCACATTTTATAGCTGCCCAGTTACAGAATTTCATACTGGAGAGATGGATGTCTTTTGCTTTCTCTGCTTTTGGGAGCTTCAATCAAGTAAATCATGGTTTCTTTTCCAGGCAACATAAAATTGCACAAACTGCTACTTCATAAACTAAATAATATCAATGCTCGGGAAGGATTTTAGGAAAGTAATAACCATGGGAAAACACATCCCCTTTCAGCAGTTTCCCTCAGCCAGCCATACCCTGTGAGGAGCTTATGAGCACATCCAAGGGTCTCAGGATGCTTTCAGCAAGAAAGACAAAGTGAGGGCTGTCTTCTGAAACCAATGCCTGAAACAGCTTTAGAGAGAATGTGAGCCATCAGTGTGAGCACCGCACTGAGATGTCTGTGCCCGCTACCGACTTTGACATTTCTTTTTTGCAGTTAGATGGCACAGTCTTCAGAGCAGAGGTGCTCTCCTAACAACACGAGGAGCCCTGACCCCAGTTGTTACCTTCACATTCGTTTTTACACAAAGTCCCACCTGCGCTGCCACAGGCAGCCTGAGATGTCAGTGGACTGAACCAAGCTGATGTGTTTATTTTGACAAAACAAGATATCATCTGCAAAAGAAGAAAAAGGTGTTGAGTTCTTCCTTGTTCCTATTTGTCATACTCTAAAACCCTATGACATTTTTGCTTGTGTCTAAGCTGAACTCAGTCTTGGGAGGCTTCTAACTTGGTCCTCTGCAGCTGGAGTACACCAGGGACCCCATCCATGCCCAAATCTCCTTCCCACGGAATGAAAATGGAAGAGGAGGAGGAGCAGGACCAGTGCTCACAGTCTCTCACAGCTCAGAAGCACTCCTGACTTCTCCAGCTTGCACTCAGCCTGAGACAGCAAGTGGATGAAGTTTTATACAGGGAACAAAAAGGAGAGGTGGAAAAGGGTGTCTTTCCCATAGAAGTGCCTGCTCAGAAGTCAAATGGAAGAACACACATGACAAATGCAGTGCAGGCTGAAACAGGGTGTCCAGGATCACACACCACTGTGAGCAAGATGCCTGCAAAGATCCTAGGAATGTTTTGTGTGCATTTAACAGTAGAAGGAGGCTTTATTTATCCATTTAACATATGACAAGTGACAGGCTTTGTACATCTGACTTTATGATTTCTTTTTCCTAGTACACAGCCAGTCTAGTTGCTACGAATTACAGAAAAGTCTATAGTTGGCCAGATAGATTAAATGTGTTTATTAAAATGTTTCCACCATCTCCTGTGGAAGAAATGGGAGCCCTCAGCTGGCATGATTCCCACTCCTTGGAACGATGCAGAATGAATTAAACATCCCAGGGATCTGGAGCAGAGGTGGAGCTGAACAACAGAACTTTTATATCTTTCTATTCAAACGGCAGGTGAAGGTGTCAGGCCACTTCTGAAAGCAAAAGGCTGCTTCTATTTCTGGATGCAGGCACTGACTACACACAGTGAAAATGGTTTAACCTTGCCAAATTTCAGCTAAACATTCTCAGTCAGGGCTTTTGGATTTTCGCAAGAAGTAAATAACTGGCTGTCCAATCCGAAAAAGCAGTGAGCTTATTTTTGAAGAGCTCTGATTTTCTTTCCCAAGAAAATACTTTCTTAAAAACATACTTTCAGTTTGTTTCCTATGTGCAACAAACTATTCTTTAATGAGTATTTTAAATGCATTTCCTAGGAGGAAAATGACTTTATTGGCACTCTAGGACATTTCTGCACACATAAATTAGTGAATATCGGAGGACTTGTTGGCCGTTTGTCTAGTTTCATTGAAGAGGAGAAACTTCATCCAAATATTGGATTTTAGCAACTCTTATTTCTAGCTGAGCATATACAAATAGATCATCTGAGCTCAACATCACACCTACCTATTGAAACTATTTCAGCCTTTGTAACTCTAATCTCTTCAAGAATAGAAACCCTGGAGAGATTCATTAATCGCTGGCTTTTGATTAGGTTTTTTTCCATTAAGATAAAAAGTGAAGAGGTTTCTTGTTGTTTTTAAAGCTGCAGCTTTGTTTTGTTTATCTAGAAGCCGGAGAATGACTGTAATTCGGGATTTAATAGATTGTTAAAGCCTCCTTCAAGGATGGATCCATAATTTATAAGACGTGAACAGTTAGTAAATGCATCTGATATTCAAAATCAGAGGCATTCTTTAGGAAAGACACATAATCTCCAGATTTTGAGATTATGCAGGGTGCCAGAAACCAGGAAAACTACTCATAATCCACAGTGACTTGAGCTAACCACAAGATAAGACTTTTTTCTCTGCACTAGTTTCAATATTTTTCTTCAAGGGGGCATGTTAAAAACTTCTAATCATTACATTTTCTGTGTGGTTCCTGAATTGAGCATGACACACAATTTTACAGGAGATGGAAGCTTTTTGAAAGTGTGTTCAGAATAACCAGATGACTTAAATATAACATTGTTTCTACATGCAATTACTGGAACAATGAGCAAATAGTGTTTCCCTCAAGGTGCACAGACATATTTTTTTGAATTACAGGCGAGCTTATGGAGGGTGGGGGATGTTGGAAAAGTTCTACATAAAATTATTTCACTTTTTTCCTAGAAACCAGGCTAGAAAAAGTGGTTTGCTCTTCATAGAAAAATTCTAAAAAGTTCAAGAATTAAGAGTCCAGAAGAAATGGCAATTTCATGAAAGGAAAAGATGGGGCACAAGGTAGGAGATCAGAGAGGAAAGGGGAATTGCTCGTGATTGGGAGCAGAGAAGCACAGAATGTGCCTCTCCTAACGCAAGGCAGATTTGGGCAGCTGTCATTCTGGCATTATCTAATTTCTTAGTGCTTGAGTTTTCAATCTTCCTGCTTTATTTTTATATCATTTTGTTCTTTTTTTAGGAGAAGCACGGCAGGAAAAGTGTAATGCTCTATATAAGATATAATTTCCTTCAATACTTATCACCAGCAAATGATTGGACAAGCAATCTTTTGCTAATGGCTTAATTAGAGGAAACCTCTATATTTAATAACGTTCCTTAATGTACTGAACCACACACAATAACTTGTTGAAGGAGAAAAAGCAGAGTGGTTATTGTCATAGCTAAGGATGGAAGAAAGGTTCAGTCATCAAAAGTCATCACAGAAACAATGTTAGTAACTATATAGGGATAATCTCAAAGAAGTTCCCAGCTGATTGATAATGATAAAATAATGCAGCAAGCTAAAAAAGGGCCTCTCTCCTCACCTGTTTTTATTACTACTCTTATTACCTTTCCCTGAAAGACACTTTTTCAAGAGCTACTATTGTACTTGATATCAAATAAAATTAAGCACGGCATATTTTGAATTATGTCTTCTGAACCACAGCTGGGATGTGCCCTTCAGCAGGTGCCGACCAGTGGCCAGACCCCCCAACAGTCACAATCCACTTGTGACCCTGAGACACCAAGTGCTGCACCCACGTGAGCCAAGCTGGGTCCAAAAAGCTCAGGAACAGCAAAGTCAGAGCTGAGGGGACCAGGCAAACACCACTAGCCTCACTGACCATGCTGGGGACATATCTCCCCTTGGAAAGGGGATGCAGGAGGTTCAGTGGTCATCCAAGACCAGGCTTTAGCACACCCAGCTGGGATTCCTCTTCCAACAAGGGTCTTCTCTGCCCAACATTGGCAGCTGACAGTGGCCTTGGCCTTCAGTGACCTTGAAAACCTGCCCATCATTCAATATTCAGGTACACAAGGAAAGCAAAGATGGCTCAAGAGAGAAAGGGGAGCACTCAAGGACCCAACCACATCAGAAGGCCAGCAGTGGTATTTCATATATATTAATTACTTCACACTCTGTAAACTATGAGGAAAGTGCCAGCTGCTGAGAGCTAGGACCATCAAAGGTCAGATTACCATGAAATCGTTACAGGAAAGGCTGCTTTTACTTAGCATATAATTGCTGAACCTAAGCACACTCCATATAACCAACAGGAAAATGAATTAAATACTCTTTTTTTTTTTTAACAAACAGTATTACCATTTTAATTATACCAGTATTAATTTAACTCTTTAAAAGTACCTGAGGATTTTGCAGAATTAAGTTTTGCAACTCTGGAGTTTTCAGAAATTTCAGAACTTCTGCACAACATATGTGTGTGAATGTGTGTATATACACACACACATTTATTTATTATATGTATTCACAAATATACAGGAAGGTAAACCAACAAAACAGTGTGTGTGTGTGTTGTATTCCTACAGAATTTCTTATATTTGGATATTCTGGGTGTCTAAAAATGCAATTGTTAGGAAGTTTCCTCACTGAACTGCATGCTGAGAAAAATCTTGACTAAAACAAGTTTTTTCCCAGTTGAGCAAAACCAGTTCTCATTCTCACAGCACCCAGCCTGACTTGAGGGCTCAGTCGGGAGGTATAACATCAGGTTAGGGTTGCAGTCATTTCTGGCTCCAAAGGAATTTTTTATTTTTTTTACATAATTCTCTTCTACTTATAGCAACCAGTGCTTCTGAGATCCAGCTCGGAAAACAGAAGATGGCAGGTCAGGGGTATTTTACTCCTGGAGATTGAACATAGAGTCAGTACACCCAGCACCAGTCCCCCCATACCCACACAATTTCCTGAAGAGACACTTTGACTTCTAACAGCTCATTGCCTTCAGTTGCTCTGAATTTCAGTTACTTTCTTGCATGGTCCCACTGACTGCCCCTGCCTGCCGACCCAACTCTTCTCAGCTCTCTACCAGATGCATCAAACACATCCTTCAGGCCTCACAAATATGTTTCTGAATGAAAAAATTCATTCAGTTTTATTGAATTAATTATTTAATAAATTTGTTTTGTGAGCATTAAGTTGGACGGTGTAAGTCCCAATCCTCTGAAATCACAGAATCATAGAAGTCAATAAACATCATTTCACAGGCTTTGAATCGTGTCCTTAACTGGTCAGGGCACGCCCCCAAAAAAATCATCTGGTCACACAAGAACCTTGCACAGATATTTCCAGGATGTCTCAAAACCAGCCTTTTCTGTCCCTTAAACCCATGAGATCTCACTTGAAATATTGTGTGTGTGTGTGAGCTTACACATGTTGTGCTTCATACCCTGGACGTCCTACACGCCGGGGGCAGAACCAGCTCGTGTTCAGCAATGTGACTCACAGATGCACCAAGATATTTACAGTATTTTTCCTAATGGGTTTCCACGGATGGCTGACCTTTCAGCTGAATACTTGAGCATCCTACTTGGGCAATGTCTGTTGCAGTACTTTCCTATCCCTATTTGACCCTGCCAGACCATGAATATTTGATACTGAATTAAAGCATTACAAACTGAGAGATAAATTCTGTCCAGGATGCAACCCTCATCCTTCATTACATTTGCCAGGGTGAACGTTAAAGGCCTGTCATTGCAAGAGCTTTGGCTTCTGCTGAACCAGAGCTTGAGAAAGAAGGGAACTGTCACCTGCCCACACTGTCTCAAAAGCAAAGGGGTTTTATTTTACTTGACATTTGCTTGTGTGCTGGTGCTGTCCTTTAGTTCAAACTGCTCCCAGGTATCGACAGCAATTAATTCACCACTCAAAGTTTTCTTTTGCAGTACTGAACACACCAAGCTCTGCTCTTCTAATCTCCTCTTTTAGAGGCTTCTCTATCCCCTTCCACCAGCCCAGGAGTTTGTCTCTCTGCTTCTCTGTTCCCTGGGATAGGAATTAGCAAATTTTCCTTTGCCTTCATAAAATTGCCAGCTTTTCCCCACCCTCTCTTGTCCATGTAGGCTGTAAGCTTTGCAGACAAGGGAAGAGTCTGTGTCGTACAATGTCCTTATGCTGCATAAGGGCATTAACAGAAATGAAGCTGCAAAGTCAAGAGTAAAACAAAAATTATCCATAGTTACAGAAAAACAGCCGTGACCTTTGCAAGTCAATGCTTAGAATCTAGTCAAGAGAGCTGACAAGTGGCTGCTCCATATAAGTATTTCTTTACAATTACTCATTAAAGCAGAGCTGATTCCTTCCAACAATTCACACCAGGCTCACATGAAGCCCAGAGACTAAGGTTAACCTGTCTCACCAGCACCTAAAATCATCAGGCACTCCCTGACTGAAGAGCTAACACAGCCCTATCCCTCCAAGTGCTTTGCCTGGCCAAAATATTATAAAAGTGGTACAAATGGCTACATGTGACCCCAATAACCCCAGTGACCAGATTCACAGCAAACTTCGGGGGACAAAGAACTGGTGCCCTGGCTCTGAGCACAGCATCATGTTCTAAGGGATAACATCTGCTGGAGAAACTTCACTATCACAGCCCTTGCTGCCCCCACTGAAAATATTAGACTGAAGACAGAGATGCAAGGTGAGGATCTGGAAGCCACTGGAGGCTCATTTACGTGTCACTTCACATTCTGGTGTTTCCAACAATGAGGCAAATAGCATTTTCCTTTTCTGACAGAGTCAAACTCACAGGATGCTTAGAAATTAACGTATGTCCTTTGCTTTGGCTGTTCTTGATGAGATTTGTAACTAAAGCTGAATCAATTAAAACAGAGAGAACTTTAACAAAGCCTTGCTCTAAGCCACAATTTCATCGTTCCTCCCTAGGGGCCAAGAAGCAGGGTGAGATACCTGAGGCCAAATTTACCTAACTGTTCCATGAGAAATCCTTATGTTTAATCACAGGCTGCTTCAAAGGAACTCCCAATAGTTTTAATTAATTACCTTCCTGCTATGTCTTTTCATGGAACTGAAAGTATTCCCCCACTCTGATCTTCCCCAACAAACCGTCACTTTCAGCACTGCAGGACACCTGGGGAATGGGACTGGTCAGAGACAGGATGGGATTGCAGAGGTGTCCACGTGTGTATGCCCACAAAGGGAAGGGCTACAGAAAGGGTGGTTGGACAAAGGTTTGCCTGCTTTCACAGCTCCTCACAGCTGGTATCTTCCTTCTAGGAAAGTTGTGCTGGGATTAATTTCAACTATACTGGCAACACTGAATGCATATTTCAATATTAGCATTACGTGATGTGCCAAGTAGATGGAAGTATTTTCCTTTCAGGGAAGCAAACAGACTCAGGACTGATCCAGAGAGCTCCTGAACTGCAACAGAAGATCAGGAACTTCCTTTCATGCTCCCAGAGGCTTTGCTGTGCTTACCACAGCTGTAGCCAGCTCCCTCTCAACAGTGTCCATTTCCCTTGGCAGAGGCTTGGTCTTGGTTCAAGGCAGGAGGACAAGAACTGTATTAAGGTCAGCTACAGTCAGAGGAAATCAGCTGAGGTTTTCACTGAGAAATGACTGAAACTGAAACTCCAGCACTTTGAGGTAGAGGCACATGTACGTGGACATGGATTAGAAAACAGCAGCCTCGCTCTGCAAGCATGTGCTTAAATGCTTCCTGAATTCTGTCTTTAAGGACGTGCTCCAAACCATGCAAGTCATGGGCCTGTCCCTGCTCTGCAAAATACACAACCACATGCAGCTGCTGCTGTCAGAATGTAGATGGAAATGTTTTCTTTTCTGCCTCAGGATGTCCTCCCTGAGTGATGTCTGTGTGTCAAACTCCATCGTCCTTTCCTAGCTAATATTTTGAAGGGAAAATGGTTTAGTCAGAAGAGCATCTTTGGGTAAAAAGTTTCTGATACCTTTATCTGAAGCTATGTTTCATACAAAATTGTCTGCCCTATATTTTGGAGGCCAATGCCTCAGAAGACTGCCATGGTACAGATATTTGGGTTTAGTCCTTTCTTGTCTTGTCATGTTTCCTGCTTTTTTAGGAAGAAATTCTCAGTGTAACTCTTGAATGAGACTAGATGGCAGCCTGGCTTAAGGCACAGAGCATCACAAATCTCCCACCTCCACAATCTGGCTTACCTAGCCCTGGAGAACTGTTGTCTTATTCTCTGTTAACTAGAAGTTAATCACAGCATAGCACAGTGCATTGTGGTGGATCATAACCAAACAGGCTCCACCTGAAGCAGATCAGCATGATGATGAAGTTTCGCTATGGGCCAAAGCATTTGTAAATTATCAGATCCACAAGCTGTGCCTTGGAGGCTTCTTCACAGCCTAAAGATGGTATGACCAGCTCTAGAAATTACTGCACAGCACTCAGCTCTCTAAACATCCTTACCATTAAGAATCAGGCAACAGTGGCAGATGACTGGGTGCTGAACTGCTCTCTGCTCCTTGGCTCCCTACACTTACATTATTCAGCACGTTTATGAATTTTTGGAGACGAACTACATAATATGGGAACTGCCAGAGGAGGTTTGGCAAGTACAAACACACACTCTAGGAAAACAGCATGACACCAGGCATGTGTCTTCACCTTTTACAGTTACTGACTGCCTTTCCCAGGTCCTGCTTTTTCAAGCGTTAGTAGGAATCTCTCTGGCTGAAGGGCTGCTCGTGCTTGGGGCGGCCAAATATTCTTCCTGTTATTCATGTTCTGATTGAACTTTTCTCCTCAAACCATGACACTTGACTAATCAGCATCATTTACATTTCCATATATAACACTTGCTATTTCTGAGGCACAGCTAAGAAAGTAACTCTTTATCAAAGCTACTTATGTACACAGGAAAACTCAGCACAAGAGAGAGAGGGGTAGGGTAAGGGGGGGGGGAAGAGCATTGCCTTCTAGGTGGGTAAAAGTGCTGACATGACAGATCTTCCCCCTTAATCAACTTATTTACCTTCTTGAAAGCTCAAGATGACAGACTACCTGAACTGGAGTGACCTGGGAGCTGATATCCCTCAGCGTCTGCTGCAGTAAATTATTACCTGGCTCTGCTGATGGAGATGGAGAGAGGTGACAGTGTTCCATAACAAAGGATAAATGGTAATACCCACCATTGCTTTCCACTCTGCAACCAAGCTGCTAGTACTGAGTGCTTAGATTAGGAAGTCAGTGCTATTAAAATAAAATGGCTATCTCTTTTTTTTTTTTAATTTTCTCCCTAAGGTGAACAATGGCTATAAAAAAGCCATATATATTTCCTAATAAATACTAAGGTGTGCTAGAATCAGATAACTCAGTTTATGCTAAGTTCTAAAATGCATTTTTTGGCAACAAATAGTCATTCAGATATCAATAAACATTGTGCACTTTATCATCATCCTGCTGGCTTTTCAGCTGGCAAAAGAGCTGTTTATATTATGTGTCTTCAATTCTCAATTTCTCAGTATCCCGCTGCTGCTATTCCCACCCTCTCCTCATCTCCGAGATGGCTTCTGAGGCAAACGTGTTGCTACTGAGACAGCTCTGGTCCCTCGTACTGCTCCTGAGCATCACTCAGCAGATGAGCTTCTGCTCACTATGGCACCAACACAGGCCAGGGACAAAGTATGGGGAGACTACAAACAGTTCCTACTGTCCTGAAAATAGCGACAGAACTAGTGGTAACTCCATGGTGTGGTTCCACTTTGGCAGCTCTGGATTTAATTACACACTCCAGAAGGACACAGCCATTAGCATATGCATGAAATGCAGTATACAGCCTTTTACTAGACATCTCTAACTACTGCAAGGCAAGAACCACGGTTCAGGGAGCGGGGCACAAGGGAAGGAGGAGGTGATGCCAAGGTAATATCAAAGTAGGAATGGAGAGACAGAGCCAGGGTGCATGACCCTTCCAGCAGTGCTGCACTGAGATCAGCGCAGTAAATAGGATGCCGTGAAAATGTTGATGAGAAGCGGCACGTGGCTTCTGTTCCTCAGAAATCCCCTTACAGAGAGAGAGCTGAGAATCTGCTCCTTTTGCATAATACAGGCGATCAGCAGAGGAAAAGAGCTGGAGAACCTGCTTCTGCTATGTCAATGGTGAATGATCCTTGAAGTCAGCAGCTACCCTGGCCATCCCCAGGGGAGCATCTGCCCCACACACATCTCACTTCTCACCACTGCACCTGAAACAGTTTCCTTACTACCACTCCCGAGTCCCAGCGTGGCAGCTCCTGGCAAACTCAAAGGAGGATTGCACTGGCTTCCTTTCAGGGAGCACTCAACGCTCTTCATGCAGAGAACGGCTGCTGCTTGCCAACACAAACCAGCTGCTTTCCACCAGCCCTCCCTCCTGAGACACTGGTGCTAAGCTGGTGCTGCCCCAGAACTCCTGCCATCCACAGTTCTTACACTGGAAATGATTCCCTGAGCAGACAACACGTTGACCAGCTCTCATCCCTGATCCTTCATGAGCTAAAGGGGATGTGTTGACACTGCTGGCACCAGCACAGGTCCGGCACAGCCAGGTAACCACAGGCATTTATTAGATTTTTTCACTTGGCTAGATACTATTAGAACAGCATAAAGTGCTGTTGCTTTGATCATTTATCATAAACATACTTCTTCTATCTGAAAAGCCTCAGGTCCAAGGCATTTCAGTTGTGGCTAATTTTGTGGCATCAGCCTTTTCTCCCTGTCCTGAAGCCTGTTTCTAAGTGAACATTTGTTCACAACCTGCAGGGAAAGCTACAATGTTAGCTCTAAAACAGCCCTATGAACTTGAAAGTCAGGATCTGGGCTGCCCACGGCTGGGTTTTGAGTCACACCAAACACGCTGCAGTTGAGTGTACATGGCTGTAACTACGAGGGCAGGCTAAGGAGTCAGAAACATGGAATTACTAACTACTTGCTAGGCAGGTGTAAAATCACAGGGACCCTCTAAACTGAGCAAAGCAAATGTTGTCAGTGATGCTGTCCCCTTAAACGCACAGGTTCCCAATTTGAGCCTGCTTATTAGGTACTATGACGCAACATATGACTCCTACTCTTCTTTGGGGGTTGTTTCATTTAAGTGAGACATATTTAAACTGTCTTGCTCACTTAACTCAGCTCACCTGCCACAGCTGACGTCTTCCATGAGCTGCACAAGGACAGACAGACAAGGAGAGCTTGGGGGCTGCAGGGCTCTGCTCAAGGGCAGGAGGAGATGGGAAGAAGCACGTTTGAGAGCAGCAGAAAGCACGGCTGCTGGTTTTCTCTGCTGCTACCTGGGGGGAATTTTCTTGACAATAATAGTGTGGTGAA
The DNA here is from genome assembly GCA_013401335.1 of Brachypteracias leptosomus. Lineage (NCBI taxonomy): Eukaryota > Metazoa > Chordata > Aves > Coraciiformes > Brachypteraciidae > Brachypteracias > Brachypteracias leptosomus. The sequence continues at coordinate 741,512 of VYZX01032369.1, forward strand.
GCACGAGCTGCAGAGAATCCCTGCGGGAAGGCACTGACTTGGGTCCCTGCCATCTACTCTACTGATCATTTTCCCAATCCTTGCTGGAGCACACTGTCATTGGAAACTCTACCTGACTGACAAATTTGGTTGAAACCAGACAATGAAAGTTAAAAGAGAAGGCAACTGAGTAGCAGACACATACAACTCCTGAATGTTTAAGAAACCTGTTTGTAAAGGGACTGGGTAATAGAGACAGAGCTAAAGAAGCAGCAAAATTATCCACCCATTTACCTTCTCTGTCCCTGTATTCAAGCCAGAAGCCAACACGTACTGGAGTGAGCTGTCTCAGTATCATTTATGATTTTGACCTCCAGCTTGGAATGAAATTCAAGCAGCAGGGACACCACGCTAATGATGCAGGAATATTAAACTGATAAACCCAATCTCCTTGGAATGAAGCTTGAGGAGCCAGGGTATCCCCAGCCCTATGCTTAACACTGCAGGCCCAGCAGGAAAGGTAAAACCACCACAGCTGAAGATGGTACAACAGGATAACACAACATTTTACATGAGCCAAGGGCAGAGATACTGATGGCACCAACTCTGGAGCCAAAATTTCAACGCAATAAAAAAATTATTTCTCCCAGTTCATGTCTGGCACTTCCATTCCTCAAATTCTAGATTTACTCAGATATATTTAAAAAAATGTTGACTGTAAAAGATGCCAGCGTGATTGACTGACCAGAAAAATGTAAATAAAAGAGCCCTAAATTGCCTCATTTGGGTAAATATGTATTTATACAGTTTGGAAAGAAAAGCCTTGTTACTCAACTGTTGGACAGCAGCAGCGACACAGGAGCTGTTCTGGTTTATAATGCAAATCATGTAATTTGGGACACGCATTATGTGTATTAAAAATGCAAAGTAAGATCCGTGTGAAATGCTGTTAATTTGCAGTAGCCACTTTTCAAAATATAATTTCTCTGGCATTTACATATTTTTTTCAGTAAAAAAATAAATTAAACAGTATTTAGAACATTTGCCATATCTCATTTGTTGGATCAAGATACTTTTGAGATAGAGAAACACAAAAATGGCAATAGAAACTGGTAAATTACAAATTCCCTTCTTTTAAAAAAATCAAATATAAATTAAATATAAGAATCTCATATTTCTAATAGGGTAAACATTTTTAATTCCAATCAACTTGATCTCAATTGAGTTATACATTCATCTTTGTCAACTCCCGGCCCGTGGAAGAGTATTTATGCTGAGAAAAGTGAGGCACAGAGCATCCAACAGTAAGAAACTCCAATCTGAAGAAGAGTTGGGCTCTGCAGGTCAGCCCCACACAAGTTGAGCCTCGAGCAGGGATCAAGAAGGACAAAGGACCAGTTTTGACCTCCCTTATAGAAGGGTTTGGCTGGCCCTAGCAGGAGTCTCAAAGCTGCTCTAAATCTTTGCTGTAATTCTGCATGTTTCAGCTCCATTCCCCCTTATCCACATGCCCTGTCCTAGCTTCTGAGGCTGGGAGGTGCACACCATGACACATGGTGGTTGAACATTTTTCCTATGGTTACCTCAACAACCTCTGAGCCTTCCCACACCTCTCACTGCTGCGTCTCCAAGAGAGGGGGCTGTCTTCTCCCTTCCTACTGAATTGCCAGATTTAATCCCTAGATTTGCAGATCCTTAAAAACAACAGAGAGATCCTTCCTGGGGATCCAGAGGATCTCTCTGTGCTTCTCCTTGCAATGCCAGCTTTTCCTCTCAGGAGGGAGCCTGAAGCTGGGGTGTGCTCCCCAAGCAAAGCAGCTTGCTGGTCACAGCATGGGAAGGGGTAGCAGAAGAAAATGAAGGACAAGTAAGCAAAAATAAAAGTGCTTCCACTGCAATGCCACTCCAGGCCACCTGATATTTAGAAACGTAATTTGAGGTCCCTTCCAACCCAAACCATTCTACGATTCTATGAAAATGCAAAACCAATTCATATATATCAAGATAGAAAGATATTTTATTTTCAGGTATTTTTCTTTGCTTTAATTTTGCTGGCATTGCTCACCATTGCCCATCTGAACAAGCTGACACTCAGCCCCTGGCAGCATTTCTTACCCAAACAAAAGGTCTGTCACTGCCCAGGCCCCCCCTGCAGTCACAAGTAGCCGGAGGCTGGTACTTCTCTTGTGAGGTACCAATTCCCACAGCTGAGCCAGGGCATGGAAACAGGATCCTTGGGTCCAAGCCCCAGCCCCACCGCAGCAGAGTCAGTGTGTAACCCAAGGCAAGTCATTTTGGCACGTGCCCCAAGCGCTCGCTCTCCAATCCAAACCAGCCACACACACTGGGGAGCGAGCAAATCCACAGGCTTAAACAAGGTTTGGATCATGCCTGGTAATACTTAGTAGCACTCCTGGAGGTTATCACATAGAAAAGTATTATTTAAACCTAGCTACTTTATTATTTTCCCAGCGGCACGTCAAACAATAACCCTTGAAGTGGTGAAGCCAAGCCACAGTCTTTGTCAGATTAACCTTCCTAGAGGCCTTCTAAAATCAATTGCAAATGCTAGCTCTGAAGGACTAGGCAGATAAAAAGCAGTTTCTACATTTCCCCCCTCCTCAACTTTCATTTCAAGTTGCAAAACCAATCCACAGTCCCATTACAAATCAGATCTGAAAAAATGCTGCTTGATTATTTTTTAAAGAGCTCAAACTAGGTCACCAAAAATAGAGTCTCTAATGGGCTAAATGTGGAAAATGACTGCTCAAAATTAACAAGTTCCTGGGCTCCAGGACTACACAAAAGCTTTTTGAGTAGATTGCTTGCAACTACACAAACTCTATCCTCTGCCACACATGGCAAAAACCCAGCCTGCCAGATGCTAAGCGATCGTTTGCGCAAAGTGTAAAGTAGTTTTCAGAAAACCATAAAGGAATTTTTATTCTTAGAAAATAACTCTCCAGCTTCTTTTCCCTTCATTAGAAGTGCTTTATAAACACAGCTCCCCAGGCTGGGCCATGCAAAGCAGAGGCTTTCAGCTCCTGTTGCTGCTCTCAGACTCTTTTCAAGCTCATGGCAGGAGACAGCATGTGGCCCCTGGACTAACAGACATACCAGAAGGCTTCTATAAGAACACACCTTTACAGGCAATACGGGACAACTTTGCTGGGTAGCTCTAATCAGAAGCCCCCATTAAATGGCTAGCAGGCCCTACCAGGCTGCTTGCAGAACCACCACGCTGAAAGCCACAGGAGAAATCAGAACACAGGGGACTATTTGCCTCATTTTCAAAACCAGCATACTCTCTAAAGAAACATCCTTCAGACAGTGACTATTAAAAGCCAATCACTGTATTTCAAGATATTACAGAAACACTAGTCAACACTGGTGTGTGGGGTTCACTGTCATCTTGTGCTGGCCACTTTGGCATCAATACAGTGTTGCCATAACTCACAGCAATGCATATGCAAACCCTAGGACCTGAAGAATTATAGGAAATGTGCTGCTTTTTCTCAGAGTCACCATTTGACACACCACACACCTCCCCAAAACCAGTGGCTAGACCCTAGAAGAACAAGCAGGTCCAAAGAGTACCAACCTTGGGCATGATGCTCTGTTACGCTCCCTCTCTCAACACCAAAGAATAGCCAGCATGTCACCTCGACTCCTTGCAGTAATGCCATGCTTAAATCCAGCCATATTTTCAAGGGAGATAAAGCAATGGGAGACATCCTGCTCTGAGGACAATCTCTAGTATCTATTTCAATAGTACCTCTGTGTGTATTTCACTAGTACCTTCATCCTCATTTGATTTAATGCAGAAAATTATGGTAAGGACTCTCAAAGGTGTGGTGTGTAAAGCTAATAAGGAAAAAAAACATTAGGTACCCTAATTGCTTTCTCCCAAGAACCTTCCATGTTTTGAACAAACATCTCCATGGATAAAAGCAAGTTCTGCCAGAGTCCTGGAAAGAGACAGCGAAACATCCTTCTGGGAAGTACACACAGGCCTCGGTAGTAAACAGATGTGCTCATGTTTTGGACATGAGTCACCTTCTGCACAAAGCTCATGAAAAATCGATCAAAGACAAGGACAGCCTTCCTTTCAGAAGAGGCTGGTGCAGAAGTACACTTTGGAGACAATCTAGCAAGCGTCTGAACACCAGGAAGCTGACACCCTACGTTATAGCCCCACCTTCACCAAATGATTCCTCAAGATATTTCATCTCTGCCCATTTCCTCCCTGTAACATGAGGATTTTGCAAAACACCCAAGCCCCGTGGATAAGGGATGCTCCAGTACATGCCCTGTAGGATCCTGACTCTTCTGCACAGCCCACTGTCACCCACACTGGGGCTCTGACCCGGAGGTTTTCAAGGCTGAGTGTTTGCTCAAGAGCACAAACAGAGCTGATTTGATTTGCTCTGCATTTTATTTTTGCTCTACGTGCCTAGTGGATTGCACCTCTCACAGAAATGTCACTTTCCTGCAGACAGAGTGACCTTTGAAAAAAGTGAAACATTTAAAAAAAAAAATAAATCTATGATTAAAGCTGAGCCATATGTTGGAAAGAACTCCAACTCTTCAGATTTTCCACCTACACAGCGAGCACCTTACTGCACTTGTCCTCTTGCATTATGCTACATGACATGATGGAACAAGACATCAATAACAATGTAATGTGAAGTGTAAAACAAAATAAGAAAGCTCTAAATGTATCTTTCTTTGAAAGCCTTTTTTTTTTTATTTGTAGAAGGTGCAGATCTGAGGGTTACTGAGACACCAAGAGGTTTCCCACTTCTGGGTAGGTGGCATGGAAACAACCTGTGTAAGCAACAAATAAACATCTTGCTCTCTGATCTCATCTCAGGGGTGGCAATGAAGTGACAGACTGTGGTGATACCCAAGAGCGAGTCCAAACTAACCTGCTTATTAACAGCCTTGCAGCTGCTCTCAGGAGAATGGACAAGGAAAAAGGAACATATATATCATCATCTTACGTCTACTGCTGGTACCTACATGCAACATCTATGCTGAACATGAGGAAGACTGTGGTACAGCGGCCACTGCTGGTACAGCCTCTTCCACCTGGCAGTCGAAAAAGGATGGGGATGTGGGCGGGTAAAACTTGCTTCGGTCTTTTTATAACAGCTGTGGAATTAGAAATACACTGAAAATAACATTGTTTTGCTATTGGCTTTAAGGCCCATCACTAAAATTCATGCCTGTTAGCTCACCTTGCCATTTTAATTTTAAGAGGTCAAGAGAATGGTGACAATATCGCGTTATTAAAATCCTGTTGGTATGTTTTACATTGGTATGTTGACAGGCTCTTCTCCTCGCTCCCTTCAGCGCAGTCAGCTGCCTGGTGCTGCCTGGCGTGTAGGAGTCCAGACAGACCTTCCCCACAGCAAACACGAGTGTGGCTTTCCAGAGTGGGCAGCCTCCTGCTGAGGTCTGCACAAATTCACCAGGGGTTAGACCAAAAATGTCTGTGGGATTAACATAGTTCAGACCGTAGGCACTCGGGTCGTTTCAGCACGCTTGTACGGGCATGTGAATACTGTTCATCTCCTGTACGCGGCCGTAGGAGTCTGTACACGAGGAGATTCATTTTACAGGACTGCAGCCTAAAGATTTCAGGCAATTCGCCCACTGATTTCAGAGAGAGGATTGCTGGCATTTTAAGACTTTTACTCAAAGACCTCTCTGTCTTTATATGAAGCCAGTACTTTTCAATGTAGACTGAGATATCCTTGTTGTTACATATAGAACTTCTTAAGCTTTATAAGCAACAAGAGCTCATGGATGTGATACAGCAAGTCTAAGAGAAGGAGGATGGAGGGGATCAGGTGAGGATTCAAATCCTCGTTCAATAAGGCAGGAAGGGGGGAGTACACACACGAAATTGCCCCAGTCTCAGCTCCTTCTCTCCTTCCATCTTCCAAACAACTCTTCTCTTCTCTTAAGCAAAAAGACCCCCAACATCTCCCATTTAATGGTTTTGCACAAAAGCTGCACCTTAAAACCTCTTTGCAGGCCTGTAGCACAGAGAAGAGTTACACCACAGATCCTCAATCAAGCTTCAGCAAAATTAATGATTTATACTTTGATTTTACCCTGCTAGTTACACAAAGTGTTACTGTGCTCAGGCAACCAGCCTGTTGTAACCAGGTTATGGGCACGGCTCTAGGGAAGAAGATGGACTTGAGCTTAGTCAGCTGGAGTACACAACTTACCTGGCAATTACACATGTGGACCTTGAACTGGTCATAACTAAATTTTACAAGGACCTAGAATCAGGAATTATGAATCAAAAGTGCTCCTAAATTGCACATCAGGACTGAGACTGCAGATGGGGACCAATAAATATGTAAGGAATCAGAACTGCTTGCGAGACACAGGGCATGGTAAATTTAGCAATTGCTCTATTCTGTCAACTAGAGGAAAAATGAGTAAACTTTGTTTTGCTCCCAAGTAGTGGATCACAGATCATGCTGGAGAGAACCACAGCTGTGGCCCTGTGCAGAGGGTGGTAGGAGAGGGCAGGACAAGGGAAGGATGGAGTCCTTGGAGTCCTGGTGGACAACAAGTTATTCACAGGGCAGCAATGTGCCCTCATGGCCAAGAAAGCCAATGGTATCCTGGGGTGCATTAAGAAGAGTGTCTCCATCAGACCAAGGGAGGTTCTCCTCCCCCTCTACTCTGCTCTAGTGAGACCTCACCTGGAGTATTGCATCCAGTTCTGGGCTTCCCAGTTCAAGAGGGACAGAGATCTACTTGAGAGGACCAATGGAGGGCTACAAGGATGTTTAAGGGACTGAAACACCTGCTTTATGAGGAAAGGCTGAGAAACCTGGGACTTTTTAGTCTGGAGAGGAGAAAACTGAGGGGGGATCTAATTAATGTGTATAAATATATGAGGGCTGGGTGTCAAGGAGAAAGGGACAACCTCTTTTCACTTGTGTCTCGAGACAGGACAAGAGGCAATGGATGCAAGTTAGAGCACAGGAAGTTCCACCTCAACATGAGGAAGAACTTCTTTACTGTAAGGGTGACAGAGCACTGGAACAGGCTCCCCAGAGAAGTTGTGGAGGCTCCTTCTCCGAAGACTTTCAAGACCTGTCTGGATGCATTCCTGTGTGACCTGCCCTAGATTCTATGGTCCTGCTCTGGCAGGGGGGTTGGACTCGATGATCTCCAGAGGTCCCTTCCAACCCCTAACGTTCTGTCATTCTGTGATGGGGCCAGCCAGGACAGGGTCAGTAATCACCAGATGCCTTCCAGCCATTTCATCATTTAGTGCTTTGAAACAAGCTATTTCTAGCACTAAAGACTTGAAAAATGCAAGTTTTTACCATATGGCAACACTGACAAGCGCTCACTGAACACTTGTGAGCCCTTCCTCTACAGTTGTGCAGTGAAGTTAAACTGCAAAGTCTCAAAAGACAGACATGGGGAGAGTGTCAGTGCCTTCATGAGCCATTTTACTCACAGGAATACTCATCAATAGCTGCACAGTCAGTTTTAAACTTGGGAAAAGCATGTTCTCTCCATAAAAGCGTAAATAAATTAGCTTTTCTATCAATGCCTCTTGTTTTCTCACTTGACAAAGAGTAGCTTTTCATTATTCAAATTGCTTTGTGCATCAGTCAATGCAGCCCCAAACATTAAATTCTGCTCACGAGTTCGAAAAAGTCAGTGCAGATTTTGCAGCCTTTTTTTTTTTTTGTCAAAACAGAAATATTCTTTCGTGTGGCTCTATTAGGCACACACATTTCAGCAGTCTCCCACCTCCCCGGAAAACCCACCTGTGCTCTGGAAGGCCCATATCCATTTCTCCTGGCTCCTGTTGTTCACCAGCAAGCAAACCATTTGATAATAAAATGCCAGCATCCCAAACACCTGCATGTTTCTGCCACACACCAGATATCCACGTCCTTTTCTAGACAGTAGTACAACATCTTCCTTTCTAATGCAAACTTCCACCCACCCACATACCACACATAATGAGTCAAAAGCAAAGGCAGCGGATTAATTATGCTTCTGATGTTCTCCAGGTTTTGTTCTCACCATTATCCAATTCTGAAAGATTGGCATCCCTAAATCCACAGAAGCCTCTTTGAGTGGACGGCTGCGTCTGTCAGATGGTGGGCAAGGCAGCAGCACAGGCAGAAACACCACGAATGCCAGCAGAGCTCAGCTGAGTTGTGCCACCATGAGATCAGGCCCTGAATTTTTGCAGAGATCTCTTCAAGCACATTCCTACTGAAAAAGTTCAACAAAACTGAATTTTCTTTAGTTTTCTTCCTCTTAGAAACCTGATTACTTGCAATCCTTTAAGTACAATAACCTAGACACTGGGAAACAGTGATTTTTCTTTTCCTTTAAGGTGAAAAATCATCTCAGAAATATGTAGACAGACAGAAAAAAACCCACAGCTACCACTGTCCTTTTCAACTTCATTCATGAACACCAAAAGCTTTCTTCTCTTTTGCAAAGAAGCTTCTGCTTTCATGTTTTTGCCCTGGGCTCTAATTTTTCAATAAAAATAACAGCTAATTCAATCACAATGCTGAACTGTTTGGGGCTTCATTTCCTATTAGAGACTAACTTTGGAATTTTGCCATAATTTTGCTGTGTCTACAGTTTATCTGATTTTTATCGACTCCTTTAATTAAAATGACTTGCAGTACAAAACTAATTGATTTTGTGATAAAATAATTAATAGCAATTAATTCATTTTTGGAGTAATTAGCATAGGTAATTTTTCCTCCAGCTGTCATTCTCTGCCTCTTGGAAGCCATGGCCTTAGGGCAGCAGAGGTAGAACAGCAACATTTCTTGATCCAGATGTCCACAGAGGATGCTCATCCCTTCCCCTCACCCCAGCGCCTCTGCAAACACTTTTTGGTATTTTGAGCATTCCTTCATCAGCCCCAAATTGTACCTGTTTCACTATCCAGTGGCCACCTTTCTCAAAAGTAATGGTGAGGGGTTTTGTGGAGGTGTTGCCCAGGAATGCTGAGACGGTGGATTTTAACTAACCTCTCTTAAACGGTAATTGTTTGCTGACTGAGAGCATTGTATGCACACCATAAAACAAAGGAAAACAAAGGAAATTTTTCCCCATTCCCAGCACCTTTCTCTCTCCTGGCCCTTCACTTTGGCACACAGATGTGCAAGCCCCAGATCGAGCCTGAACCCCTGTGAGGCACACATGGATTTTTCCAAAGAGAGCTCAGTGCAAATTCAAATCAAGTGCTTACTTTTTCCTACATGTCTAAAATTATCTGGGGCTTTTTGTGGTATTTCAGAGTGAACTCCCCAGTTACAGCTCAAACAACCTTTGGCTTCCAATTGCACTCAAGAGCCTAACTGCTTTTAAAACCAGGAGCTGCACATCCCATGGACGTGCAGAGCTGGGCAGGAGCAGATGTGCCTGCCCGCTGCGTGATGCCCAACATGGATAACATTCAAAAAGCCACTTTGCTGGTGCTCACAGTCCTGCAGGCTGGGAAGCAGTGTGAAGACAGCCCACGAACTCCAGGTAAGAAATTGCTTCAGAAGAGCACAGCACTCCTTAATACAGTATCAAACACAGGGAGCAGACCCCGGCGCAGCAGGCGCTTCAGGACTGTGAGGTTTCCACTTGAAAACCTTTTTCTGAGGAAGCAGCCGAGAGATATTTTGCTGCTGGTAGGTGTGAAGTGGAGCAGAACAGATTTTATAGTTTCTGCTACCTTCTAGATTACTGAAAAACACCAAAAAACTACCATCTAGGAACTACTGTGCATTGCACCATAAAACCTTCTAAACCCAGTAACACACTGAAGAAGGAAGGAGGTCTTTCCCAACATAAATGATTCTATGAAGATGCAAAACAGTCCTCAATGTCTGCAGTCATTGCTGGAAGTAATTAAGTCCATCACCAGGTCTGGCAGGAACTGTCCCAGCACGGTGCAAGAGAAGACACTGCCACAGAGGCTGCATTGGGCTGCAAATGTGAAGGATGGAGAATAAATGCACCCAGTGCCCTGGCAGCAACCACTTATTTAAAAGAGATCAGTGGCAAGGCTGTGATTCCCTCACCAACAGCACCCAAATCTGACCCCCCCCACGCTGATCTGGTAGTGTACGATGAAGCAAGACACCTAAAAGTAAAGCAAATTAAATGCCAAGTGTAGTTCTTGTGATCAGGACATCAGAAAGCTTTATGTACAAACATTTTCCTTTTAACTGTTTTCTGCCCTACTAACCATATTTATGACACGTTTTCATATATTCTAAAAATTTGTTATCAAGCTGCTACTATTTCAATTTCAATGCAGACACATTTCTATCTGTCTCCTAGATCTAGAGCTGCCTTTGCCTAATGCTGTGAAGTTTCAACACCCCAAAGGTGAATTGTAACTGCTCTGGGAATTGCTTTTCTTACCAGCTCAATTCTTTCCACAAAACCAGTAAATTCTCTTTTTGACCGCTCTGCTCAAAACATCCTTATGTTTGTGTCCAGTGTTCAGCATCTGGTATGAGCTCCCTTGGAATATAGATGTTTTTACAAGGTTGTCTCCTCCAGAAAACCATTTGATAACTGCAGAGTAGCTGCCTTGGAGGACTTTGACAAGTCCTTGATTTGTTACACAGAGTTCACAGCCCAAAGGCCTTGCTTAATGACTTAGATAGGCATAACCCAGAATTTGGGGCACATGTGCATTAAGGCACCATGAAAGCAGGCAGTTTCATAGAAAATCCATTGCCTTTCATTGCAAAAGTTTCATATTTCTTCATTACTTCCATCGACTCTCTTTGGAGAACATTGGAAGAGCCTGGCACTGTGTGGTCTCTTGTTGTTTCCATGGGTCTCTTGTTTCTGCTCAGTTTTAACTCCCTCCAAAATACTCCTCTGAACAATAAGGATGAAAAAAATCTACTCCTGCTTTGTTACAGATCATGTCAAATCGAACAAGAGTGACAGAAGTCTCATACCCTGAAACTGCAGCAACCACGGCCCAGCTGTTGAGCCCAGAAATGAGAGTCACAGCTTTCCTTGAGGAAGCAAACACAAGGGAGATGGGTCTCCAGATCTGAGCAAAAAACGCTCCCTTGACCCAAGCCTAGCTTCCTGGCAGTGCCTCTTCCTTTTATTTAACTGATAATATTTATTTTGTACTTTATTCTTTCTTTTGCTGTAATTTTGGAAATCCTGAAGGAAAAAATGCATGTTTTGGCTGACCTCAGACTGCAATATTTCTGATGAGCTGACTGGAATACCCTGGTTCAGTTCATTCATCCTTAACTTGCCAATGTGTTGCCTCGTGGCACTTATGATTTATAGCTTTGCTGATTTTTAAGCTGAACTTGCAACTCAGACAACACCCTGGTGCAGTTGGTACCATCACACCTCACAACACAATTCACTTTGTCATTGCCAACACGCTTCTGCCGGGGCATTTCATTCTGCCGAATTTCTGGATATTTTAACTTGTCATCCCAAATCAGGATTACCATAAATGTTGAAAGAGCAGATTTCTCCCATAAGGCAGAAATATCAATGCTGCATTTAGCCTTGCAGTTTGCATTGCTGCTGTTAGCAGAGAAGTCTGCTGCTGCTCTTCAAGAGCTCATTATCCAAAATCATTTGGCAATGCACACTTAAAATAAAAACCCCAAAATAACCCTGCCAAGATTGAATGACCAAGAAATTGAAAAAAAAAAACCCATTTGGTCTCACTGACCCTGCAGCTAGTGAAAATCAACACCAAGGTGATGGCAGGAAGAATGAGTTGTGACAAGATGAGAAAGTACCTCTACCTTACTTATAAAAGAAAATCTATGAAATGCTCAAGGAGATAAACAAAATCTGCTTCACGCAAGAATTATCAAGGCCTTATTATGTCAGGAGAAAGAATAATTCTCTTCTCCTTACCTCCCTTTCTCTGCCCTGACTGCTAAACTTAAGGAAACACAAGCTACTGATGAACTCACCTGAATAGAAAGCTTCTGGCCAGTTCAACAACCAGAAGTATTTTAACTGTAGTTAGACTGATCCAAAATAAATCTTTCCTTTTTCAGCTTTCCAAATTAGTCTTTAATGAGATTACGGTAAATGAACAGATTTTAGACTCCTTCCATTAAACAGAAATGACATTAAAAAAGGAACCATGACAATTACACAGATGTTCTATCCTCCTCTCTTCACACAGCTACCCTCCCGACGTAGAACTTCACTAAAAACATGGAATTCCCTAATGTAGCCATAATTACCACTTCTGGGCCTTAACTCCACCACCCTTCTTCAAGAAGGCTCTTGGCAAAGTCACCAGGGACCCCTGGACATGGTCCATGTGGATATTCCTGAACCTGTACCACACGCTGGCAGAGAAATAGCATGTCTTGAAAGAGGCGAGTATATCAGGAAGATGAAGTTTTGCACAAGACTAGTCAAAATAGATTGAAACAATTAAAAAAGGCTGGAGGGAAAAGGAGATTGAAAGCAATATAATGAGCCAAGGCACTGGATGTCACTGTTGGTGGAAGAAGACAAAGGCAGAACAGCTGTGCAAGGCAACGGGATTGCTACCAGCAAGCTGGAAACAACATAAAATTCACCCTTTGAATGTTAAGATTTAGGTTCAATACTACCAGGCAGCAACAAGTGAATGCCAGTCATTTATTTATGTCACCCTTCAATACGGAGTTCAATAGATGAATTTACAGAGAAAGTTTGGCAGGCTTGGTTGTGACAACTCTTTTAGGGGAACAATAACAAGCTTGTAGTGAACTCCTCCAGGGCTCTGCTTCCCTGCCTGTGTGAGATCATTTCAGATACAGGGTCTGTAATGTAGCAGATGATGCAAGATATTTAAATCTACATTTACAGGCTCTAGAAGGTCACGGAAATTTTAAGGACTGGAGCAATCTGAAAAGCTACTGAATTTCATGTTCAAGGCTCAAGATAAATCAGCCTGCGTGAGCACTGCTAGTGGTGACCGTGCCCACCCAGGGTAGCCACACTTGTGAATACACTTACATATACTGAAATATAGGCTGAAATGACATAATTTCAGTATATTTACATGTGTGTGGTCATAGAATTATTTAGGTTGGAAAAGACCTCTAGGATCATCAAGCCCAACCTTCGTCCAACAGCTCCCTGACTCCTAGGCCATGTCTCAAAGCGCCACATCTACACCCCTGTTCCTTTTCTCCCACAAGGGACACCCCAAAATCCTTCCTAGATCATCAGCCCCACACAAATCCAGCTCATCCTTCGCAGCCTCACAATATCTTACCTGCAGGAGCTTCTCCAGCCCCAGCAGCTCCTCAAGCCCCGATCCAAGGCTGCACCGAGCGCGGTTCCTGCTGAGCTGGCCTCAGCCATCCCGTTTTCCTGCTGAAACCCTCAGCGAGCGCCTGGAGACCCTGCGAGGCGGCGGGTCCTACTCTGCTCCTGCCTGGGCTGGTCTCACAACAACACCCTCAGAGGCTTTTGCCCTCAGCACCTTCATTTATTGCATCAAGTTTTAAGAGCATCTGAATAATGCCAGAAAAAAAAATTGTCAAACTTAATAGTTCCACGAGGTTTAGTACACACAAACCTCCATTCGATGATTCGTAGGATAAACATTATTTGTCTTTAGCAATTCATGAAAAACGCTTTAAAAAATGGTTCCAGTCACCCAGTGAGAGAACAGAAATTATTAAATCACAGCAGCATACTGGTGTGATTGAACACACCTTTACCAGCAAAAAACAGTGAAATATCCCTCTAAGGAGTTCCCTGCCAACTCATGGTACAGGAAATATTTCTCCAAAGCACAGCAGATGGCAAATTCTTGTAAATATCATAAGTTTGTGAAGAACATGAAATGGGCCATCAGGAGCAGAAACATCAGACCATTAGAAAATGATCACTTTAAATAAGCAAGTGCTTAAGTTCATTTTTAATTAGCTTAGTGAAGCACATACGCAAGTCCCACAAGCCAAAGACATCTACCCACATGCTCTGAGTTATATAGACATCAAAAAACTTCACTGGATGGTTCAGTCTGGAATGAATGGTTGACACATCTATGAGACATAGTAACACAGCGACAAATGCAGAAAAGATAATAACATGCAAAAATGGTGTTGAAGAGTCAATTGTGTTGGGCAAGTTCCTGGCAATCTACACAATTATCTACTGCATCTCTCCTACATCTAACTCATGCAGAAGCCTTAACTGCAGGCAATATAACTCTTATGGGGACAGAAAACATTTGGGATCAAATTAATGAACCCTTGCAGGGGGATAGAAGCTCAAAACCCAAGAGTTCTGCATGTTTTGTGCTTTACCAGTGGAGTTTGTCCCAGTAACACATGGGAGCTGATTGCTGGGCAGGCCGGCTGACATGCTGCAACTGGAAAGCTCTTTCCACCTCAAGAAAAACTGCAATCCAAGAAAATCCTCCCTCTATTCTACTTTTTCAATATCTGCACATGTATGCTCAAGACTCTACTACAACCTGGAGCCTTACAAAGTGTGACTTCCCACAGTCTCCTGGTCCAGAGCAAGGATCTCCTGCAGCATTTCAAGAAGTCTCAGAAAGGTCAGTACTTTTCAGCAGGAAGTTTAAAGAATCAAGGTTTCTTGCTCTAGAGAACATGTTCTCTAGAAAAATAAGTATGTGAGTAAGAAAGTACCATATCTCGCCAGAAGTAAAATGTTTGTTTTCAGTAGTATCCAAAATAGCTCATTTTGAATGTCTATTATGGCTCCATACCGTACATCCACAATATCTAAGGGATGGAGCCCATCTTCAAGTAATGATGCAATCCTGTCGATTTAAACCAGTAGAGACTAGCATTTAAGCACATAGCTCTTCATAAATGCCTCAAACCGTCTCTCAGCACTATCATTTCCTTCAGGCACTGAGAGGTCACCAGCACAGACCAGGGAAATGTTCACTGCCTGCAGGTTCTTTGAAATATTTCAAGGCACTACATTTGCTCAATAAATTTCCTTTCTGCCTATTTTTTGATCTATGGAAAAAGAAAGCTGTCTTAAATGTTCTGATATTAAGTATACAAAGACTGTTTATTCGTGTCATTATACCACAGCTTTAAAGTCTGTGCATTTTTTCTTTGTTTCTAACTGTCGGGGGGAAGAACCACCACCAACAGATTTATGAAACTGGCATGGATTCAAAGCCAAAGTTGATCAGAAAAAAGCTTTGAATACAAGACACAATAACTAAGCCTGTCCTGTGAAGCTTTAGATAGATGTGGTCTTCCCTCAAGCCATGAAGTCCTGCTGGAGAAACTTCAGCTTGTCATACCCTTTTAAGAAATATCCAAAAGCTCCCCAAGGCCAAATCTCTTTGGAGTGATTTGAGAGCATCATCCATGCTAAGTGTTATCATCTTCTCCATGCCTCAAAATCAAGCTACTTGAAGGTTATCTCAGTGCAGCAAGAGAAGCTCTTGGACATTAACACCAAACTGGAGGGCAAATGACTTCCCCAGGATGTACTTTATGAAATTTTGCAGCAGTTCCCACCAGGAGCAGACAACTCCCCTGTTACGGTTCTAGGGAACTTTCCTAAGCAATGAGAGTCACTTTAATGCTAAATTTCCCCAAGTGCCAAAAATTAGCTCAAATCAACGAATAACCTGAGAGCAAGATCTGGGTTCATTTATATTGATTTATCATCACATATAACGAGTCCTGACCCAGACCCACTGCAATCAGCCTAACCACTGCTGACACAGCACCACGTATCTTTGCCCTGGGCCTTGCCTTAAAGTCTAGAGGCACTTTTCTTTGGCAAAGAGCAGGTTTGATTTTGATCACTAACATGATTCACTTCTCACAGCCTCCTGAATTCTTCATTAGTTTGCAAAACGAACATGGGTAATTGCATTTTATTTTGTTCATAGCCTTGTTAACTTCTTACAAGAGTATAAAAATGAACATTGGCAGTCACAGGTATATCCTGAAAACCCTCTCAGTTGCACTCTCTCTGGGTCTTGAGTTTTTTTCATAGGAGTGAAACAAGGGCAAGAAGTCTCTTCCCATTTCTCTTGGAAAGGTGTGACCTGAAAGCCTGTAGTTGTGCCCATGCGCAAACCCTGACTGAAACACCATCATGACCAGATGTTTTTCTTTTCCCCTTGGTGTATCTCTTCTGGCCACCAGAATACAGAGGTAAGGGTAAATAATGCCACTTTTCAAGATCCTGCTGAGAAGTTGGGCTTGAGCCCAAATTATGAAGGCCTGGCCTTCCCTTGCCTGCCATTTGTCCAACTTTGTTGTGATCCCAGCATAGCTGAAGTAGTGTCCGAGAGGCCCACGGGAGATTGCTCATAATTTGCTCTGCTCAGAGCACAAACACAAAAGGCAGGTCTTGTGCTTCCACAAGCAAACAGGTTCAACTGAGTCCAACAAAGTACAAGAAAACCCAACACAGTTTGGGGAGTTTCAGCCCAAACACAAAGCCACTCGAACTACCTGTCTGGGCAACTGGAAATAAAGTCAGTGCCATGGATATATCTCCTAAAACACCATATGATCAGCCAAAGGTGCTGAAAAGCTGATGGCTGCCTCTTGTGCCAAGCTCTGAGTTATGACTACAGCCAACCAGGCAGAGGCTGGTGCAGCTGGGACATGGCACAAGATGTGTAAGCCTCACAGAAACTTCCTCTGCCTAGAAACAGAAACGCTTATTTTCGCCCTGCAAAAGCCAGCAGAAACAGCAGGGACAGTAAATGGTAAATAAGGCAGCTTTTCAAAGTGTAAAACGCCCATGCAGACCACGCACACACCTTCACACAGAACCTGAGAAAAAAAGAATAAAAGACTCAACAGGCTCAGCCAGCGTCCTCTACCCTCTAGCAACTGGTGGCACCACTCTCTTCACAGAGCCCCTGCCCCAAAACACCTGACCAAGGTCATGGGTCAGGAAGGTTGACCCCACGGGAAAGCACAGGCTAATTCTGCCCATGCCCTCTCCAGCAGTCCTGTGGTTCTAAGTCGAGGTCAAGTCCCCACAGCCATCTGAGGACTTGTTTTGCCAAATTCGTGAAAAACTGGAAGGGGCAAAGTTGACTGCCCCAGTCTCCAAGGCATGGCTGGGGGCTCTGGCAATCCAAGCTCATAAAAGACCAGCTGCTACCACAGACTCCTGGGATAGGAGCTGTGTCTGAGCTGACATTTGGCTTGGCCCTTGTGAAACAGAGCTGCCTTGATTAGGTTTGCACTGACCAGACCAGTCTTCTGAGACTGGGCAAGAAATAACATCTAAACCACTTGCACAGTAAAGTACATCGTGCAAGTATTGGTTGGTGGCTTGGTAAGTAAGCTCTTTTATTTTTACACAGGGATGTAAGAAATCTAATGCACAAAGAAGGTGTACATAAAAGAAGACTAAAAAGAGATTTAATCTATAGCTCCCTTTTCATAGGCTGATTTATCCCCCATACCGGAATGCAGCTTTTGGATTAAGATTTCTGAGTAAGCCCATGAATTCCAAGGACACAAATTGATTAGAGAGTGAATTAAAATAGCGGTGGGCACAAAAACACCATAAAAATTAAAACAAATCAGAAACCCCCCCTAGAAATGGGTACTTTGAAGGATAATCAAACTGCATCATGGAATCATGGAATGTTAGGGATTGGAAGGGACCTCAAAAGATCATCTAGTCCAATCCCCCGCCGGAGCAGGATCACCTAGACCAAGTTGCACAGGAACACGTCCAGGCGGTCTTTAAATGTCTCCAGAGAAGGAGACTCCACAACCTNGCATAACCTATTATAATGTAGCTGGTGAGAATCTTCCCCCAAACGAACACAACCTCCTAACCCAGGAGCATGATGCAGACATCTGAATTTGCTACTGCTGGGACCCTATACTCTCTTTGTTGTGGTACATGGCAAAAGCTGATGTCACAGGACTCTCTTCAGCAAAATCACCAACAGATTTGATACAAACAAAGGATTAGAGAACTGTGAACTAGTTTAAAAAGCTCCCATCAATTAAAATTCTTTCTCATAACTAAACAAGGGTTTTGAATAAACACTTTTGTTATTCTCCAGGAAAACTCTGCCTGCCTTGGAAATTTAAAAAGAAAACAAAAATCAGTGGACAAAGTTTTTTTTCTTTTTATTTTCTTGGCTTTAAAAACCTGTGGAGATTTGAGCAATTGATTTCTTGCTTTTCACATTTTTTCAGAGTTTAGTTGTTTGGGTTTTTTTGAGGGAAGGGGGACTGAGACTTTGCAGACAAATTGATTTCCCTGAAATCCCTCCTCTGATCACTACAATTGACACAAGCTCTGCTCTGTCCTTCTGTTTTATACTTCAGAGATTTTGTCACACCTACAGGGACAGAGACTTTCAAGAAAGGCTCTTTGGAGACTTCTTGAGTGCCCCCATGTTCAGCAGACACATTTCTAACCTATTCCTGAACCCCGTAACAGAGAGTTTTCTATGGATCTGATAAGAGATACACTGTCAGTGTCTATAAAGAAACTTCTTGTGTACCACAAAGGCTTGCATATGAAAATACAGCAAAGAAAGTGAAAATAAAAGTCACATAGTCTATAAAATTAAGTTAAAGTATATTAAATCCTCATGCAGATGTTTTCCATATGTAGGAAGGCAGGCTCGAGTTCAGGTGGTGTGACTTTGTGCCAAGGTAAAGGCTGGGATGCCTGTCTCTTGCTAGCCTGTCATCTTTCAGGGAATTATAATTTCTAATTTCAGAAGGAATCATGGAAATTCCCATGCCCCACTGTGTGAAAAAACTGCCTCGTGCCTCTCTGCACCCTGCTTCTAGATAACCTGCTTGGGGCAGGTTATCTGACCATCTACACGGCTTCCAGATCCTACAGTTAACCAGGAGATGTGGAGCATGCGCATTCTAAAAATAACAGAAAACTCAAGTGCAGCCCCAGCTCTGCTTCTGACAACAACATAGCAAGAAGGGAGAGTTAAAAATCTCAACATCCACAGTAAAATGTCAGTTCTGAAGTCTGACTTGAGGTTCTTTCCAACAAAACCTGACTTGTTAATTCCTCTCACCAATGTGCTGCCTGTTCACAGGATATTCTCTGGGAAAAAAGTGCAACTGGAGAACCCAACAGAAATACACTTTGATTTAAGTAATTTCCTGACAAAGCAACAAAACCCAAACAGTCATTTATTCAGCTTTCAAAATGCAAAATACCCTGGCAAATGTCAGTGATTGACGGGATGAGGTTTAAATGGGGTAAGAGCAATATTCAACCAGAGGAAAACAGACACACTGCCAGAAACACATCTGGCCAAGAAATGCCCATTTTTAGAAACAACCCACAAAAATATAAATCACAAAGACCTTCAAGGAAAAGCAAAATGAAATATCTTCTTAACAAAACCAAAATCTGAACCAAAAGGTAG
The DNA here is from genome assembly GCA_013401335.1 of Brachypteracias leptosomus. NCBI lineage: Eukaryota > Metazoa > Chordata > Aves > Coraciiformes > Brachypteraciidae > Brachypteracias > Brachypteracias leptosomus. The sequence continues at coordinate 760,914 of VYZX01032369.1, forward strand.
TTTTATAAGAACTATACAAAGTATATATAACTTTGTAAGAACTGTTTTGTTGTTTGGGGTTTTTTTTTAAAGTTTAATTGAAAACATCTGGAGGAAAAGAAAAAAAAAAAATCAGCCAGGTGGACAGTCCTTATTTTTATCTTGGTCATTCAAATCAAGATCACTTGATCAGCTTGAAGCATGTGAGTGGAGCTATTTTGGAGATGCTGAGCCACACGGCAGCTGAGGGAGCTGCCTTCTACCCTCACCAGCTGCCTCTGGCAGACCTGTAGCTGGGAAAAGTTTGAAAGCTTTTCCTTACTCTTTAGCTGAGGACTACGGAAAACATTTTTGTATCAAATAAGAAAAAAAATCAGGATTGGAAAGTGCTGCCTGCACTATGAAACCCTGTGGTATTTTTTCCCAACTACCCAGTATCAAAGTGCATCTTCTATAAACAGAGACCTTGCCCTTGCTCCATGTGACCACCTTGAGCCTTTAATTGACCCATTTTTGTGATTACTCACTGCCCTCTCACAGGATTTGCATTTGCTTGCAATTACTGCCACGCGACTGGTAGCTGGAAGCTCATCATTGCTTCTATCAATTGTTTTTGCAAAAAGCATTTGCTGGTCGGGCTTAAAAAAATTGCAAGAGGCTGGATGCAGGTGTCTGTTTAGGTACCAGCCTATCACTGAGGCTAAATGGATTTAAAGTGGCTTGGTCCTAGGCAGAGGCACAGAAAAGGAAAAGATATCTAAAGGCACAATGGAAATTAATAGAGAAATTCTCCCGGATGGCTCCAATGCTACCACATTTTCCCTGGACTATGGCCATGAGCTGCACCAGTCCTTATCACAACCATGAAATGGGATGGAATAAAAGCACATCCCCTCGCTCTGCCCTCTCCTTTATCCCAGCACCTCTAAATATTTATGGAAACTGATAGAGCAGGCACGGTGCTTCAGCTGCTCTATGGCCAACTTTATCATGCTTTTCCACACAGGAGGATGCAAATAATTAGGATCCTTCCAGATTCTGAAAATAATTGCAAATCTCTGGCACACAGGGCTAATAATGATGGCTTTAAGGGAACAGCTATAAGCTACTGCTCTTGAAGCAGGGGTGAGTTTACTCCACTGAAACCTGCTGTTGCTGATTCCCATCAATAACAAGTAAGCTGCAGAAAGGATCAAAGTTCAGAGAAATCCCTGTGTTTTAGATGCTTACCTGAATTACCCCGGCCTCTTGTGTCTGATGGGCCACAGCAGAAGCTCTTCACAAGGAATCTTTGATATATCTGGTACTCCTGATACTTTTTACTACACCTGGTAGTTTTGACAGGTGCAGATGTAAAAAAAATAACCCTCTCCTTCAGCCTACTGTTGTATTTCTCCTGGATGCTATTTATTAACTGCACTGCAATAGCAGCTGAGAGCAACATCAACCCAAAGAGAAAGTCCTTCCCTTGGGCAGCTGCTGGCCAGACTCAAAGACATGAGAAAACCACAAGATGCAGCAATCTCTTGTGAGAAGCAGAAGGAAAGCTCAGAGGGATGAACCTGATAAGCATCACCGGCTGGGCAGAACATGCTCACTCTTCCCTGTGCTGAGGGAATTGCTCTGCCAGTGGCAAGAGCTCAAGGGAGGTGGAAATTAAGGCCAGATGGCAGGTTCCTGGGCTTTCATCAAAAGCCCCTCTCCCATCAAATGGTTGGAAGGCAGCATCTGAAGGACATCTGGATGCAAAGGCTGGCAGGTTACGTAGCATAATAAAGTGAAAAATAATGGGAAGAGTGAGGTTAATTAAACATTTCTGAGCCTTTAAAAAAGGCTGGGGTCACCCCATCAGCAGAGGCAACGCTTTGGGACACAGCAGACAGCATCCCTCCTGCTAACAAGCTGGTTTTCAGCCTTATTTAGTGTTTGAGTGACTTAATTTTCATAAAGCATTCAGCTATGCAGCAGCACAGGCACCTTCTCACATGGCATGTTGTTCTAACAGATCCAAACTCTGTTGTTTTTAAAATCTCATTAAATACATATTCAGCTGTCAGACATTAGCACACATTACAAAAAAAGGAAATTGATGGTTGAGACTGAAAATCCAGCCCGATGTGCTGTCCCTGTTTTACCCCAGCTACTCCAGCAGACTCTCTAGAGTGTGTGATGGGTCACAGCCCATTCGCTGCAATACCGAAACACAAAAACGGATGAGTCAAAGGCAGAATGTCAGGTCACATTTTTCAGGCTTAACTCAGGATTTAATTGCATTTAGAGGTTTAAGTCAGACTATTACAACTGCCTTTAAGGTAATCTTCTCATGTAGGAGGGAGTATATATGTCCCACGCCCAGGTACACCTGCTAACCCTCTCTTGCTGTTTAACCATCACTCAATACAGCTGCTCTGAGATCCCACTTTTCCTCTTTTTTAATTGACTGCGGCTGAATAACCAGTTTAGCCTGTAACTCAGGAACCACAGGCATTGCTTGTGTCAAGGCAAAGAACTCACCTCCAGCTCAGCTATAGAAACACATGGAAAAAACTGCTATGAGTCTCAAAAATCACTGAAGTTGGGAGATGAAGTTTATGGGAGCAAGGCACTGTGGGTCTCTGCGGGGGTTTGTGTCTAATTAGGGGTTGATGGCTAACATGAACGTGTTTGAGAGCTCAGCCCATGTGAAACATGAGGTGTGTGTCTCAGATCCTGTCCATGGGCTCACCTTCACTGGAGAGGTAAGGGAGAATAGTGCACTGGATTTTACCCTAGTACCATGTCAACGGCTCAGCACAAAGGTTATTGGGATGTGCAATCAATCAAATCCACCACTAGAAAGAAGAAAGTGGAGCCAAAGTCACCTGGAAAAGCAGCAGATGACAGGGGGCTTAGCTAATGCAAATAAATAAATAAAGAAGCCCTCTTTTTTTTTCCCAATACTTCAAGTTCATGACTCCTAGTCCAAGAACTGTTTAGTGTGGCCAGCATAGCACCAGTGTGGACATTCAGACAACCCCTGCCAGAACTTCTTCACATCTCAGGCCTTCCTGTCACTGTTCCCCAACATCTCCAACTCCCGTGACTGCTTGGACTGAAACACCACAGAGAAGAATTCCCTCTACCAAAATAAAGTTTTCTATAATCATACTTGGGTGAGGCTCATTGGACTGTATCATCACATAAATACTGTACAAATACTTACAGACCCAAGGGGTTTTTTTCCTTTTTTTTTTCAAAATTAAGAATCCAAATTCTCCCATCCAAAGAGAATTACCTCACTTGCTATTACAATTTTTTTAAAAGAAAAGATGGAGCCTTCCTTTGCTGTTTGGACCAACTAGTTCAGCAAAAAGTGAAATTTCTTTCCTCAATGTTCAAATAGCCTTTGAATTAAATACTTGTTGCAGCAAGAGAAAGCTTGGCTTGTTTTTGCCATCAGATTTGAGATCAAGAAGGGATGAGATGTTCTAGGATGAGAGGCAGAAATGCCAGATGAAAGACTGAATCCCAAAGAAGATTTAAAATAACTGCACAAAGGTGCTGGCAGAAAAACCGTGGGTAACTCCAAACTGCTGGGATTGGTTCTAGCATATGTATTCTCTCATTGCCTTGAGCTGGAGGCAAATAAACATCAGAAAGAGCCAGAGAGTTGGTTATGCAGTGTTGGCTGAGATGGAGCTCACCACCCCCAGTGTCAGCATCATCCCTGCCTAACCCTAACTGGAGGTTTATGGTGCTTGTGGAGGAGGTCCAGCGCAGACCTCCGTTGTCCTTCTCCTGGGTCACACCTTGGGTGGGCTCTGCTCGGGGCCCAAGGGAATGAGGGCTCATTCACACACACCTTGTGTTACCACAACCACTACACTGCTCATCAGTAGCCTCTTTCTGTCTGGTGTAGTCTTTACTCCAATGTTATTTTTTTGGTTGGCTTAAACAAATTCAGCCTGGTTGCACGTAGGATGCTGCAGATGCAATTATGCAGAGCCCAATTACAGCAGTGATCAAACATGCCCCGTTTCATTTCCTAAAGCCCAAATCTATAAAGGCAGTATGCAACAAATGTCTTTTAACCACCAAATATTCTCCTCATGGAGACTCTCCATTTTGGGGGGTTTACTTTGAAGTTCATTTTTCAATTTACAAGCCCCCTACCTACTTTTCATCAGGATCACATCAGGGCACCCTCAGAAAATCAGACAGAAATAGGTTGAGCATAGAAAGAGCTCCGACAACCTGTGGGAAGTAGACTAAAATCCATAATAACCACAAAAAACAAACTCAAATCAAGATAAATCAACAAAAATCATAATAGAAAATGTGCAGATTAGAGATAATCAGCTATTATTGCAGAGAAACAATTTCACGCCAAAGAAAGAAGGGAAAGCAAAAAGTGACTTCCAACCTTAAAAGGCTCAATTGGGTTCATGTGGGTTCAGCATCTTCTCTGCTGACACAGATCTAAACCCTCAGTCTGGAATAAAACACACCAAAATTGCTCACTAGTTTCCAGCCCATCTGAGGTGACTCCAGCAGCAGAGAGGTGCTCACAGAAAGCTGAACTGAGCTGCTCCACATAAAACTCACATCCAGGGATTACCGGGTCTGAAACATCCCAAATATTTTTTCCATACTTTGATTTTTATTATGCCACAAACCTGTTGCTTTGGAATAACCACCAAAAAATTACCTTGTTAAGACACCCAGACATTGACATTTTTCTGTGTCAGTGTCTCATTTGGTAGCCTTGATAAATTCAGTGGAGGTGTCAAAGGTGCTTCAGATAATATTGCAGTTCGAGTGTCGAAAAAATCAGCCCACACTCAATTTCTTGCAAAACCCCACTAGCAGAGAGAACAACATGCCTAAGAGCCTACTAATTCAAATTTAACTAAAGAAGTTAAACAAACAGCTCCGCAGCACCCAAATACTCTAACTTACAAGCAAACAAACATTATAGAATTAACAAAGAGGTGCCAATCTAATTAAAATCAATCCACAGATACCTCTAAACACCAAGGGAGCCTGATTAGTAGCTGTTTATAGTAGCTGCTTAAGCAAATTGTGGAGGAGTAATAATTCTGATCTTGTCACTTGCCAGAAGGAATTTTCTCACCTCCAAAACATTCCTTCAGCTTCAATTTATTTAAAGTTCAGGTTTTAAACCTAACCAATATCTTTTGTGTCATAATTCCTTCTAAATAGCAGTTTTTAGAAAAGGCACACCATAGGAATGGCTGCTTCTTGTGTGTTGTCATACACTTGTGAGCATCATCACATGCTTGTGAAGCTGCACAAAGGATCTCTCTTGATAGAGAAAGGAGCCAGGGGCATTCAGAGCTGCCCAGTCAGGAGCTGCCTGGGACTCCAGCACCAGTTTTCTCAAATCCACTGGCTGTCTCATTGCAGTGGAATTGATTACAAATAGGCCCCTCCAGAAAATTTTCACGGAGAGCATTTATCCAGACGTCCCACATCTTTTCCTTTCTCCCACCAGCTTGAGTGGCACGTTAATGAATCCCTGTGGCTATAAATAGATGGCGAGTTTTCAAAAGACTTTCACAAATATTTGGGGCAGGAGCGGGGGAAGTGGGAGAGTTTAAAATAGAGGAAAAAGTCTCCTGCCCCTCCTGATGTCCGCAGGTCCCCCCTGCAAACTGCCCACATTCCTCATCTAGGTGGTCCCTCTCCTGCACCACAAATTGCACTGGCTCAAAAACCTTTTGGAGTGCTCTGCTCTTCCAGTGTTAGTCACCCCTCTGTGAAACGAGCAATGCCAGACACCTGATCATGGGACATAAGGAAAGAAAATCCTGTAGGTGCTCCAGCTGGACAGGAATTATTGCTGGGGGAGAGAACCAGACAAAGAGATACACAAAAGAGAAAGGGACTAAATCTCCTAAGACGTGATGTTCTGATCCATTCCTGTAGACTTAGCTATGTATGAGAACAGAGTGTCTATGGCTGAAGAGCTACAGCACTTTGGCTCTCTAGGAACACAAAACACAAAGCATCCTAAATAAAATGAGAGGTTTTTCCTCAGGTTCGTTCCAGGGGTTTCAAGAATGGTATTTGCCAAATGGAGAGAAGACAAGAGTCCAAAAATCATAGAGATGAGAAAAGAATTAAGTTGTAGCTGAGAGAGAACACCTTCAGAAGGAAAAAAACATTTCTCAACTGGACACTCAGTCCAGGCTGGGAGAAAACTGGTTGCTGGACAGAGATGCTCTGTAAGTCAAGAGGAAAATGATGAGCTCCAGGTAAATTTCTAGACAGCTCGAAGATCAGTAAATCCTGAAAACTCCCAAGAAAAGTGATGATGCTAATTGAGTGTGGGGTGAAGGTGATTCTTCCCTTGTATGACCTCTGTATTTCATGGCTAGTCTCTAGACAGATGATGTTAAAACACTACTTTAGCAAAAGCACTGAAGGGAGCAAGAACTGAAATAGGAGATAGAGGTTGTGCTAGATCCTCTTCAGAACTAAGAAATTCTTAGAAAAGATGGAGATCAGAACACGGCAACCTCGGGATCAACTGGCCTAGACTGTCTGGAGATTTCACAGAGCCAAGATGATACACGGGACCATCTGGGGCCGTGATAGACACTGAAACACATGAGACCAGTCTGTGCTCACATACCCTTCCCATTCTGCAATGCAACACCTTACAGCCTAAAAAAAAAAAAAAAGAAATTGGGTCTGACAGAGAACATTTTCAGAAGGAAAAAAAAATTCTTAACTGGACATTCAGTCTGGGCTGGGAGAAAACTGCTTGCTGGACAGAGATGGAGTCTAAGGACAAAGAGATGGCAGAGCTCCTCCAGCACCCTGCTCTCATCTCTGTAATTACGTATTTGTGTCTGAACGATGTTATTTCTTACTAGCCATGGGACCAGCATCCCCAGGGAGATGGCCACCTCTCCTCTCTCAGCCAAGCCCAAAGGTAATGACAGCAGCACGTCCACCTCAGGCAGTGCAAGAGCAGCTGCAGCCCCAAACAATACCCCAAGCAAATCACTCACTGTTGCTCTTTTGGGTGCTGAGTGGGAAAGTGAAGTCTAGAGGCTCAATCTGTGGGTGCCGCCCCTCCCCTGCACATGGCACAGCTGCTGAAATGCATTTGTTTTTAGAAAGAAGGGAGAAAGAGGGGTTTTTTTGGTATCCAATTCACAGAGCTTTGCTTTTTTTCCTTTTTTTTTGCCTAATGTGAAAAGTGCTTTGTGAATGGGCCAGCTAAAATTATTTATAATGAGCTAATTTCCATAAAATTGGGCTAATTAATTTCCATGTTGCCTGATGAAAATTGCTAACATCGGCTTTTTACTGACAATCGGGGTCCTGCAGGCAGGCTTGCACCCATCTGACTGGAAGGAGGTCCAGGCTGGATCCTCAGCTAGTGTAAATCACCAGAAACCTACTGAAACAGAGCAGCGGGCTCATTTACACAGAAAAATAAACCATTTGGGCCACTTCACAGTTTTCACAGGGATAACAGTGTGTTACCTTCAATTAAATGCACATATAAATAGAGAGGTATAATGGAAAGTTTGTTTTTCAAGCTCCTGAAAGCCAAGCAAAGACTCAGCTCAAATAAAATGTATCTACCCTTCTCTGGATTTAGGGAAAATATCAGTCTTGGTGCAGCAGTCAACTGGGAAGCGACAGGAGGGGCAGCTCAAAGGGAAAATGAAAAGTAACCTTATGGGAGCGATTCAGAGCCTTGAGGTTTCACAAGCAGCCAAGGGACATGTGTGCTCCTAACTGATCTGCATATGAAAATTGCCACTAAAGGGATTAATATTCCCGTTTTTAAAACCATTTCACACAGTATTAGTGAACACAAGTCCAGTTACGGCTAGTCCTGCTGAAAACAGTTGACTTTGCAGAACAAAACGATGATGTCCTACACATCAATGGGATTTCACAGGTGTAATTAAAGGCAGGATTTGGCTGGTCTCAGAAGCAGGAAAGTGCTCCTTGGAGCCTCTTTGTGTTGTGGGCTACACTTTGACAATATTTCCTAAATCACATTAAGCTTTAAGTCCCTAAGCCCACACACCACCAAAGGCAACTACTGTTGGCATTTAAGAAGGTATTACTGAGTTGTAACATGGGCTTGAGATGCTTGTTGGGCTCCTAAGAAATATTCTATCAATATTGTCTTGTTATTCCCTCTTTCCTGCACCTCCACACCTTCTTTTCACCATCACACCTTCTGCAACGTCAACATCCACACCTCCAGCCTCCCTGACAACAGCACAGACCATCCTTCCCAGATAGAAAAATCTTTCGGGCTAACACTCTGGATCAACTTGTTTATCACACTACAGCAAACCTAAGTAAAGCAAAATCAAACAGCTTGTTTTTCATGTCTAAATACTGCTAAATGCTACTGTATGAAGCTCACTTTGCCTTAGGTTTACTAACACAAATCGAATTTGGCACTAATCAGATACCAAGTTGGTAAGCAATATGGAAATGTGGGATTTGCACTGACTGCTGTAGAACACACTAACTGTATTTGTGCAAGACTTGTAAAAAACCCACCATTATTAGTAGCCACACAGTAGCTGTAACTTATTAGATACCGCCTCAGCAATTTATCTGATGTTGGTCTCAGACCCACACTTCCAGATGATCTACATCTATTAGAAGGCAGATGTTTCAGCTTTTGAGTTTATCTCGTGCTCTCTCGCCTTGCAGCCCTCAGGCTTTGCATGGGAATCTGTGACTTCCAGGATATTTCTTTCCAGAAATGGGGAGGTCTGTTTGTGGGCTACCATGGTCACTTCTACAGTATTTCAGAGGATCTCTGAAATTCTCCATGTTGGTCGGTGGGATCAAGCATGACAGGTCTGTATGGTGAGGTGTACAGAACGTGATGATATGCCCTTCCATGGAGACACCATCCTGGGTAAAGGCTGCCCCACGTACAGGACTGGCACTGCATGTCCTCTACTGAGCAATGTCTGCCAAAAGTTGCAACACGGTGCCCACCTCCAAAATCCAGATGGGCAATTACACAGGGCAGTGTTGCAGCAGGAGGAAGGGGTGAGGGATGTCATGTTGATATCCTGGAGCCTCTACACACACCCGTCTGAAACAGGGCCTCCTACACTGGTGCCTCTGAGGGAAATATTTTAACCCGTGTGCTCAAGGCTGGGATCTCTTCTTCAGCTTAGCCTGCCATGAATGCAGATACTTTTGTTATTGAGATAAATGCCTAAAGCTTTTTGGCAAGGAACAACCCTTTATAGAAGGACGGGAGCTACCTATTGCATTGTGACACATACATATACATATATTTAATACATTGCATTTTAACATTTTTAATAGCACTGCATGAAATGCTTGGTTTGCAAGTGTTCAGTGTCCCCATCATGAAGAAATGCAACTCTATGACTCCCGCAACTTTGACATCTGAGACTTATCCCCACCTCTAACAACTTATGAAAACTCTTTAAGAAGTCATTTAAAGGCTTCGTTTCTATACTACCTTTATGCTCCCTATCAGTCAAACATGCATTCTAGGCACAACTGCAGTATAGGTTTATGTGAATATGTATATAATATAGCTAAAACATTGATATATGTCAAGCTAATATCTCTTTCTCCTTTTATTTCCACTCTTGTCCTTACAGAGGCACTTTATTCCACTGAAATATTAATTATGATTTTTCTTCCCCTCGATGTGCCTACATTTGTCTTTTGCTTCTATTTACTGCTTCATGACAGCTCATGAAAAGACAGTCAATAACTCTGTTTTCCACTCCCAGGCAATTTGAATGGATGACTTGCAAGAAAAGGAAAGAAATTAAAAAGGTATACAGTGATGGGGAGGAGAACACAAATATCAGGCCATGGTTGTGCCCAATTACATTTTCCAAAGGGGTTCCTCTAATTGCTTTTTCGTTTTTAATTCAGTGAGGCGTAGTCTCAGCCTGGCTTTCATGTCAATAGCAGAATGAATGCTCTTTTAGAGAGGGAAATAAGGCCCACTGATGTGTTTGTATTTCTACCTCAACACAAAAACTCCCTGGCTGAGCTTTTAAACTCCATGTATGAATCAATGGGGGGGAAGAATGGCTGGAATGCAGCAGTAATAGGAAAAAGAAAACATGTTGATTGCTGTTACACACAGAGAAAAATCTCTGGATGTAGCCATGACAGGCAAAACCCCCAAAGATTTTCAATGCAATTCTGGTAAAGTCCTAAATGTTTGCAGTGTCTATAACACCTCTCAGCCCAGGCTCCCTTGCAAGGCATCCAGGGTGATCTGTGCAGACGAGCACACGCAGCATGGGCAGCAGGGCTACAATCAGAGGAAACGGGCACGACTTATGACCCACCCCAATATCTGACCTGGACTTGCAATTCCCTTTTGCAAATGGCAATCAAGGACTTCTGAAGAGGTCAGTCCTGGCTCTTATGGAAGGTGTAACCCCCCATTTAAAATGAATTCCTGTGCCCAGTTAGCTGTGGCTCTTGTCATCTAAGGCGTTATTAAATTAATGCATTTGGAAAAGGATTTCAGTAAGCATCCCATAGCTGAAAAGACAACAACAGTATTCTTGGGTAGAACACCAAATATTTAAGGATGTAAATGTAATCCCCTTGAGCTTGGGGCATAGAGCTGTGTCTGTGATCAGTACCAAGAAGGAGGTTTGTCTCTGGGGAAGGATTCTTTGGACTGCTCCACTGGGCTGGCAGCCTCTCAAGAACCTTACCTCTGCTGCTCCCACTGTTTCCTGCAAGAAATAGCCTATGAACAACCTCTCCTACCTTCATTTCCACATTTTGGTTGCTAGGTTTGGCCCCAAACCAGAAATGCAGAGGTAAAGAAATGAATGATGAGTATTTTTGAAACAAACAAGTTGAACCCTTCAGGAAGAATCCACTCGAGTTTTGAGAAATGCCGCCAGGTGGATTAACAGGAATGCTCATACGAGCTGAAGCAGCTCCAATGCAGCAGCTGGCTTCACCCTGTTAGGATTTTGGGATCCTCAGACTAAGAGCAGATCCTAAAGTTGAGACGAGCAGTGGCAGTTCTTGAGAGAATCAGAACTGTTTAGGTTGGAAAAGATCTTTAAGATCATTGAGTCCAACAGTTAACTCGGCACTGAAGTCCACCGCTAAACCATGTCCTTAAGCACCACATCTACATGTCTTTTAAATACCTCCAAGGATGGTGACTCCACCACTTCCCTGGGCAGCCTGTTCCATTGCTGAACGACCCTTTTGGTGAAGAAATTTTTCCCAATGTTAAATCCAAGCCTCCCCTGGTGCAACTTGAAACCCCATCCTGATCACAGAACTGGATTTCCCAGCAAAAAACATTGTACTGGGTTAGTCCTGAGCAATTTGCACAGCGTTGGCCACAATCCAGCAGAAGACATTCTCTGGCCATCAGTCATTACCACATGCTCACAGATGAAGCTTTCCTGCCTCACTTAAAGGAACTTTTCTAGAGTGCTATTGGTAATACACATTGAAGCCTAAACAGGCGGGCTTGTTGAAATAACACATCTTCCATGCCTGCAACTGAAGTGCTGATGGAAATACAATGAAATCCTTACAAGGCAGAGAAATGAGCTTTTTTTTATCAGGGAACAAACTTCCCAAACTTATAACAGGAAAGGGCCAACCAAAAGATTACATCATTCTGCTCAATAAAACGCTGGGTTTTTTCTGCAGACTGAGGCAAATATATTCTAGAAAAATATTGAAGTGTATTCAAATACTTGTTGTGGATGCAATAGCTTTCATCCATTATGCCTATAATTTGCTGCATAGATGATGTGTCATTTTAAGGCTAATGTTTTCCCACATATTCAAAAGAAGTAGGTGTCTGATTTTCATTCATTTTTAAGAGTAACTGGAACTCTCCTCAGCCACACTCAGTCAGGAAGCAGGCTGTGTGTAGTCACTGCAAGGCAGCATGCTGCTAGCATGTGAACTTAATACACACTATGTTATTAAACAATAATGAATCGATGGTGTTTCAGATGAAGACATAAAAGACTTTAATCACATTTATTTACTTTGCTCCCAAGGCAGAGTGAGCTGAACACACCTGCACATCCCACTGTGCAGTCGCTGCAAGCTACAAAAGCTCCAGCTTCTCTCTCTTACCCCATAAAAAAATCCCCAATGTTGTCTGCAGGGCACATTTAGGTTGTTCAGGATCAAGGTGGAACAAGGTCCCTTGAATGCAGGACCTGAAGTAGCCTCCTCTTGCTCCAATTCTGTCCTTCTAATCATCACACTTCTTTTTACTCTTTTGCGTTTCTCCCCTCCCCAGCAGCAATCTTATTTCCTTCCAGCCCTCCCTCTACTGCACTTAAGTGAATTCAACTCACTTAAAGAGGTTCCTGGTTTGCAGCCATCAAGTGCAAGCTCCTACAGCTCAGCTCATCCAAACATCACTTGCTTACACTGATCTCACCTTTCTGTTACTATAGGGTACCTATTTCCACACCTTTCACCAGAAGCACAACATTCTCCTTTCTGCTGCATGACATTATTTGCCTTAAAATAATATTTTAACATTTCATTCGTTTCTTACTGACCAAACAGTACTTTAGCTGGGTATAGTACTACAGCATTACACCTGTAAAGGGATGCAACACCTAAATAAAATGTAGTAAGGTGTAAAAACTGAGCTGTAAATCAGCACATCACTAAACAAACTGACCAAACCAGTTCCACCACTGCCCTAATTCCATCAGAAATGATGCTGTCGATGATGACAATCAGTTTGAGGTGGTTTGATTTTCATTAGAAAACTATCCTGAGGTGAAGGAGGGAAGCTAAGATAAAAATAAAAAAGAAATGCTGTCAGCAATATCATGAGCTTTCCAGGGAGGCGTGTAGATCACAGGCTGCAGAAAGCCTCAGTGCTGAGAGTGTCCTGATGGACCAAGGAGGGGGGACAAACCCCCCCTCTGCTATTAGCATGTGCCAAGGTTTAGGTTTACACTTGACTGGGAGATTCCTTGACAAAAATCATGCATATGTCAAAATCTGTGCATTGAGATGGGAATAAGAACTTACAAGGTTAGTATAGACAGACATGTAAGTGTATGTCTGTGGTTAAGTGCACTGGTTGAGTAACTTAAAGCCCTCCTTTGCAACGTAGGAGACAGGGAGAAACTCTGAATCTGTTGTTTGCAGGGGACCAAACACAAAGCTGGATATTTAAAAGCAATGTTTATGTTGCCATAACTTGCCACCCGAGATACAAGGGCTTCCTTATTAGTTTTTTACAAAGCTGAAACCAACACTCAGTCCACTTCACCAGCAAATGAAAAATCAAACCCAGATATACCAACCCCCCTCAAGCACTGTTCCTTAATCCCAAGCAGCTTTTTACCAGGACATAAGCCAAATTGCACAGGCAGGATCAATCTCCCACCCCTCACTGGGGCACATCAATATGAAACCACCGATCAGTCCTTAAGCCGTACGGCAGCAGATCCCCCCCCACCCCCCCAACTGCAGCCAGAGCCTTGCAGAGGACAGCTGGGGGTGCGGGTGTGCCAGGTGGCATCCTAAAACCTCCCCTGCTGGAGACCAGGCTGCTGGGCACAGGGTAGATCTGATGAGATTAAGCAAAACTCACAGCCTGGGAGCTTCATAGTGAGAGCCACGGTGATGCTGCTTTTTCCCAAGGTTTTAGGGGTAGTGGGAGTGAGAAGTGGGCACAGGAGAAGCAGAAGTGCCAGGCACCAGCTCTGCATCTCCATTTGTGCCCTGGCAGAGATGCCCTCAGCATCCCCCAGCACACCTGAAGCAGTGACACGGGCAGACAGAAGAAACTCAAAAGCACTTTGGACAGTGGTTTCACTCCAAGACTTCCGTGAATCAGTTCTGCCCATGCTGAATTAGTGTCTTGGATCAGAGGTTAACTTGCAGCAGCATCCACTGCCCTTTAGTTGCAGACACCCGCCTGCAAATTGATTGTCTCCTCAGGCAAGAGGGTCTTCAGATAAACGGCTGAAATAGCTGTTGCCACCCTGCCACTCTATTGTGCTGCAAACCCCTGACAACTCTCCCCGGCTCAATAAAATAAGTACAAGGAAATAAGAAAATAACAGTATCAATAGGAGTGTCGCCTTCTGCAGCAAAGGCAGGGAGACGGCCCCGGAGCGGGGAAGGCATGTCCTTCAATATTTAACTTCTTCACTCTTTGTTCTCTGTCTCAAGTTGAACAATACGTTAATTACCTGATGAAGCGTTATAATTACTTTAACAGCTCTGCTCTTAGTTATAATTACTGCATCAACACTTTCTTTTTCATATGCTTCAATCTATACCTATTACATTGTCATGATGAAGACACATTAACATTATAATACCGTATAATTAGCTGATGAGCAATTAAATTATTCCACTGCTCTTGTTCCTCTTTGCCAAGAGGTTGCTTTCCAAGCGCTATTATCTTCTTTTTCTCTGGTTTGCTTCAGAGGTTGGGTTTTTTCCTCCGTTTTAAAAAAGGACCTCATATACTTTATTCAAACAATTTCATTTAAAATTCCAAGAGAGTATGGTAGTTAAGGCTCCAGGAGAAGCTCATTTGTTTAAAATATTTTACACTTCTTCCCTCTCAAGTTCAAGCTGGTTCTGTTTTCCAAAAGCTGCCTAGAATAGGAAAGCGTCAGAGAAACATTTGTGTAAAAAAATAAATGAATCATTAATTGCTCCCTTAAAACACTTCAAGCCACATCATGGGATTATGCTAATAGGGAGGAAATGGAAAAAAAACAAACAGCCAAACAAACAAAAACCTGGTTTTGTTTTTATCCTTATATTTCTGTTACTTTAGACCTCAGGGAAAAACAACAGAAGTATTTTTTGCACTTTTTTTTTTTTAACTCCCTAAAGAAAAATGTTGATGATAAGCTCAGCGTAAGTATTGGAGAAGCCTGGCTCAGTCTAGGCAGCAGCCCTGGCAAATTCTTGTGGTGTAGAGGAAATCTCCTAACAAACACTGTGCAGTACACAATAACGCTGCGTAGAATTTTTTTATCTCTTGCACTTATCTTGATTATTAGCCTGCCTTGTAGGACTCCTTTGCTTTGTCCTCTCACTTGATTTTGGTGGCTATAAATTGCTCATTTGGTTTTCAATCAGTGCAAGTGATTCGGATGTTATTGTATAGCCTTTCCCTCCCCCTTGCTCTCCTGGCTAAAATAATTTTAATAAGCTTATAAAATGTCTACAGCATCGCAGCGGTGGAAATACTGGATGCACCAGTTTTAGGTGGCACTGGGCTGCCTAGTTTCCACTCTGGGATTGTTTCTAACTTCCTTTCAGCCACGCTTTGCTGTCATGGCTGTTGTTCTTCAATCAACATTTTATAGTCAAACAGTGCTTTTGATGTAATAACACAGAAAGATGAGCAAAGCATCATGGTAGGATGACAGAGCAGACCCTGGTCATGCAGGCTGACCCCAGAAGCCTGGGAAGTAGTCCATCACCAAACAACACTGACTCTCCCCGTCCACCTACCCAGCTTTCTACAGGGGGGTTCTCCACCTTCCTTAGTACCATAACCCCTCCATTTTCATTTGAAGTGAACAACTGCTTAAATTCACTCCTGTCATTTGTTACATTGATTAAATTCCTCAATTTCAGACCTACCCACTGATTCTTCTGCCATCTACCATAGCAAAGCCAAGTTTCTCATCTCCATTCTCAAGCTGTTACTGGGCAAAATTCCTCATTTGCTGTAGGCACCAGCCCTTGAAGTGCTCAAGCCTGTGCTTGCCTTCATCTCTACCCAAGAAAACCCTGAAGGACCTGACTAAATTTGTCCCAGTGAGGATTACTAAAAATGTATGGCATCTGACTAAACATCCAAAGGACGGAAAGTTGGCATGAAGGAACCTTCTTTGACTCTTTCCTGAAGGCTCCCTGTCTCTGCAATGCCTGCATCCACCTCATAATTAATAAAGCACTCAATGGTGTTCAACATCCATCCCCTTAAACCTTCCTTGGTGCTGCTCGTGCCCATCCTTGCCACCCCAGACCTTTGCCCTTCAACACAGGGACAGGTTTCCACGTGAGTGGTCTGCTCACCTGAAGGGTTCAAGTCTGCTCGCTTCCTCCCTGCATTAGTCCTAACGCTTCTGGGTGAGGTGTGAAACTGTCAGATGGGAAAGCACCAGGAAAACCAGCGTTTATCCTCTGTGATGTTACTGCTGCTTCCCACAGTGCTCAGGATAAACTGCTAATCCCAGACAGAGGAATCAATGGCTCAGCTCTTGTGGCCGTTCAAGCCCGTGATCAGTTTTGGACGTTTCATCTAGTGGTAACTCTCCTGCATCTCAGTTATTTTTAAATCATACAGCTCAAGGATGTGTTATTTGGTTTATCACCCTCTTATTTTCCACAAAAACTCCTATTGATCATCTACAAAATTCTCTGCAGAAATTATGTGAAAACACAAGACGGTGCTGCAAGGCAATACACAGAGATGAAAAGAAGCGCACCAGGGTTGATCCCCTCTCATCCTCTCATCTGCCCCATGGCCCCAGCTCTGCACACAAAGCTCCCAGCACCACTCACACGTGGCCACACCTCTTGCACGATGACTCCAGCAAGGTCCACACTAGCCCTGAAGGAACTAGTATTGTCATCTGGGTGCCTGCAAGCTGCCTCGCACGTGAACATGGGGAGGACAAGAGTATCACGAACGGGCAGCAATCAGCACAGCGCTTTTTCTTTCTTGCTATCTCTATCTGCTGGAGTGGGGATAGAAAGTTCAACATCTTGGCAACACGTTGTTGTTTCAGGCTTTTTTTGGCAGTGCTTTTCCAAAAAAAGCCACTTGGCAGATGTGGCACACAAACGCAGCCAGCCAGCTCATTTGTTTAGCCTCAATCCTTACTCATCATCCAAGGGCTTTGCACAAGCAACATACGTGCCTCAGACAGTCAGGATTTATTAGAACAATTCCATTTTCAGCAGTTTCCAGAGAGACTGCCCTGGCACACGGAGCTGGTGTAGGTACATCCTGAACACCAATGGACCCAGCACCTTCATGGAAAGCTCTCCTCACAGGCTGCCTTCAGAAGAAAAGCTCATCTTTTAACAGGGGTTCTAGTCTCCCCTGGCAGTGCTGGGGTCCTGCTCTCCCACACAGACAGGGACATGGGTTTCTTATAATTTCTTATAATACCTACTAAATTCAGAAAAAAATTTACTAGCACGTCCCAGTGCCTACTGGGGTCACTACCCCCGGCTGAAGAGCTATGTTTAAACTCTATGTTTAATTTTTGGAAGAAGGGTCAGCTTCATTCTCTGCAGCTATGATGGACTGGGCTGACCCCTCTCTTCCCTCTCCTCAACAACAACCTTTTTTTCAGCATTCGCAGCTTTTCAGCTTTAAAAACCATCTCATCATTTTTGCCCACGTCGTTTATTTTCCAATGTTGTTTTAAACTGTTTGCACATGGCCCCTGGTATCTCAGTGGGTGAGCACTTTACAAATAAAATGATGAGGAGGGTTAAAAGGATGCAACTTGGTAATTCATGATAGTAGCAGCCAGATGTCTTATTGCCTTAGAAAGAAACAAAAAGGAGAAAACAGATCATCCTCATGTGGGTTTGGCTCTACATAGAACACTTAAAAAATGAAAGCAAAATAATATAGCAGATGCAAAAACTGAAAAGCTGAACTTGAGTGAGCTGAAAACCAAACGTACAATGGAACAACGAAACATATGCTTCCTCACACTATTCTCCATCATTGGTACTCATGCTCAGTAAGGTTTTGGGAGCCTAAACCTCTCTCCAAGCCAACAGCTTCTTGCTAAAACAAGATAGGTTTTTATAGTTGTTAATGAAAAACAGGATACACGCACCTTTGCAGCATGGGCTGCAGGAATAGAGACAGCAAGGGAAGGGTGGATCCTGCCTCAGTGCACTTCACTGACGCTTCAGCATCATGTTCACTGAAAAAAAGCTGGGTTTATGGCTTGTCTTGCAAAGAAAGAGCAAAAAGGGAGGAGAAAGCCGTGGGCTGGATAACATGGTGCTCCTTTTACAAAACAAAACCCTGCTGTGCTGTGGAGTTTAAAATAAAATTATCACACGTGGTTATTAAGCTAAGTACAACTTCAAACAGAAGCGAAATTACAGACCCCAGCTCTCCCACACCAAGGTTGGGAAACAGAGGGCCCTTTGTATTTTTCACATGATCCTCTGACACTGAACTGACCTGAAGCAGCAAAACACCTCATCCTAAGATCATGTAATTCAGAACCATTCGATAAAATAAAAAAAGATTTAAGAATATCACTCCCCATCTATCCCCAACTGAGCTGCCGTTTGGATGTATCATACGCCACCTGATATTCAAGGTGTCTCAGCCCCCATTGGCAGCTTGGGAAAACTGTGGTTCCACTGGACCCTGGAGGACTGGATGAAAAAATCCACCTCTCCTAAGACTTCATGGCAAAGTCAGCCCGGGCTGCAGAGCTGATCATCATCCCTGTGTGCTGCCGAGACACGCGTGCCTGGGCACTGGGAAAAACAACCCTGCCATCTCACACTGGTGGGGAAACCTGGTGGAGACAGAAATTGTGCCAAAGGCTTTGCAGAAAAAGATCTTTTCCTTTATAGGAACTGTGAAATGCCATAAAGCATTACCAGGAGCACACATCTGAGAGAGCAGGGTTTAGCTGTGAGGCACAGAGCGGGAAGCAGCCATGCACAAATCTCGGGACTGTAAATGTGATCACCTCCTAAAAGCCATCTGGAGCCTAGTATTAAGCCTAAATCTAGTTCTGCCTCAGAAGCAATAAATAAAATAGTAAAATAGTCCAGGTAGTGGACAAATTCAAACTTGTAGGGAAAATAAAAAAGTGACTTTAAGGTGCTCTCTCTTTTTTTTGTTTTCTTTCCCCTCTCTTAATAAAGAAGAAAGATATTCACTGAGAACCTGAGTTAATGCTCCTTGAAGCCAATTTTCCACTGAATTTCACAAAGCTGTGGATTTTGCTCCTGGTGAACTTGGTGGTAGTATCAAGAATGGTCTCTTCAAACACACAGGTTGCAAGCTTAAGTGGGCCTCTGTATTTACTTAACCCCTTGACACAACACAGGAAAAAACTCTGGCACAGGCTGTCAGTACTCACAGATGCACAGGAACTATGATCCCTCTGAAATCACACCGAAGGTTAAGTTTGCAGGGTCTCAACGCCAAGAAACCAGCTGCTTAGCAGATAAAACCTTGCACATCACCACTGGCATCAGCCGAGCTCAGCTAATTTATACTGGCAGCAGATCTGGCCTTTAGCACCTGAAGGTATTTACTGAAATTATGAAAACCATTTAGTTTCATCAGAGCCTGTATATTCAGCACTGATAGTAGGATAGGGGTGGCAATGCATCCAAATAGAATCAGGGTATGTATTTTTCTGGCTCTAGAAATTATTTAGATTGAACAGAGCTAACATGCCTTGTATTGGGACTGGGGTTGTTAGACACACAAGTAAACTTAGGAAACACACAATTCTTGTGATTCATAGTAAAAGGATCTTGATAAAATAGGAAGTTTGGGGCTTTTTGTGGGTTTCACCCAGATGCAGTACCTGCAGCACGCCTGGCTGGGGCCCCTATAGCCAGCAAGGCTCTACTCCAATTAAGGCACATACAGATACAACGCTAGAGTTGGGTTTCAAGGTTCTTGTGCGGGTCACTGGAAGATCTCAGTGGGGCCATCTCTTGCTCTACAGCTCCGGAAAATCAATAAGCCCAGAAGACAGGTGTAGCCTGGAGTGTTGCCAGGACCATCTGCCCTCTGAGAATTGGCATCGGCCACCCGGCACATCCCCTAATCACCACAGCTCTCCTGCACTCCAGGAGCTTCCCGCAGCACCCGTGGCAACCGAACCACACTCCAGCAACTCCACTGCCTCTAAGGAAGGTCTCAAGAGGCATGCATGAGCCAAAGCAAGGACAAGAATGGGTGAGTAACGATGAGTTTAACCACCGCTAGAACACTGTGACTCCATTTTGGGCCAGTAAGGCAGGGGAAAGCATTCCATGCAGAGAGGTTCGGCGAAGATGGGGTCAGCAGAGCTTCAGCTGCGTAGCTGGCAACTACACCAGGAGTGACAAGTGACAAAATGAAAGGCATCCTTCTGCCAGTCCTTCCTCCTTTTATGTCCTGGCTACAACTCCTTCCATTATCTGGAAAGACTGTAAGCTGCTTATTGGGTTTCTTGGTCGTGGCACCATTTCTTTGACAAGGGCCGAGGTCATGAGAATGCCAGGCCAGACACGTTGCAGGATTAAATAAATGAGTAAGAGTTTTCAGGAATGACAAGTACGTATTCACACGCTCTGTCCTGAAAAAACAAAAGCAATGCTAAAATGGCTTTTACCTTTTCTTGTAAAGCTATAACTGAGGAGTAAGCTAAATAATCAACAGGGATCCTGTTTTATTTCCTCGTGCTTAACTCCTTTCAATAACAAACATGGGAAAAGGGAGGATTCCTCAGACCTGCCATGCAAAGTGAATTCCTTTCACAGCACACCAGTGCTTCCATAGTACTACTAATTTTAAGCAGAAATCTCATTCTTTGTGAAAAACAAACAAAAAATAATCTCAACCATTTTGACACAAGACACCTCTGCTAAGCTTCTAGCACAATTTCCATCAGAAGATCAAGGCCTCACCAGTGTGTCAGACATTGTTATTTTCCAAGGCAAAGGAATCCATCGCCCATTCAATCTATGATGTTGTGCAGAGAGATGGAGGCAACTGCCAGGCATTTCCCTCCATCTCCACCATTTAAAGCATGGCAGCGTGCCTTGGCCAACGCCGCACCTCCCAGCTCCTGCTGCAGGGAAGGCAGGAGGCCTGGAGACAATAAACGCTGAAACCAGTGGGGACAGATGCTGCCCCTCCTTTGGGATAAATGGGAAAAGCAACTGGGGCTGGTGGCCGGAGCCACGGCAGATGCCACCGGAACAAAACGCATGTCCATGTCTCAGCTGCAAGGGGAGAAGGTCTGAGGGCACGGTGAGGGACAGCATGTGTGTGGGAAGCTGAGAAACCACGGAAAGAAATAGAAGGCAAAGGCTCCTGTAATTGGAGAAAGCCCAGCCCCATGCACAGACAGCACGCCCTGGGCTGAAGCAGTGACTGCTGGGTGAAGCTGGGAAGAGTAACTAAAGCAATTACCTCCTCTGATTTTTGAAATTCCTTCTGCGATCAGGGAAAAAGGGCTTTGGGCAGTGACAGATGGTCCCTCGTGAGTCTTGCTGCGTCGGTTTGAGGCTTTGGACGTGTCCAGCCAGCCCGTCTGTGCTAGGGCCCTGTAGCAGTGGCATCAGCAGAAGGTGACCAAGGACCAGTGCTTGCAACCCAGACACATCCCAGGTGGAGGACGCAGGCTCTTGACTTAAGCTGCCAACAGAGGTGGGCTTTTGCTCACATGTTGGCCAACAAAGCAGAGTAGCTACAGCCTGAGGGGACTCTGCTAGTGGGACAGGCAGCTGGAGGTGGGCATGTTTTAAACTGGTGCACAGCAAAGTGCTGCCGAAATCCTCAGCAACTTCCATACAAGCAAGTGTGACTGGGATATAAACATGAAAAATGCCTGTCTTCAAAAGCCACCTCTCTTCTTGGACAAACATACTGCTAGAAGTTTGGGCAATGGCTTAGGAAGGGCATCAATGCTGAGGATTCACCCTGGTGTGCATTGGCACTGCCCAGGCACAGAAAAAAATGGAATTCCAGAGAGGAAAATGGCCTGTCCTGCAGGAATTGCATCGTGGCACCACAGGGGTTGCATCACACTGCAGACATCAACCTGAAACTAAAGCCGTGAGGGCCACCTCGCTTTCCTGGCACCTCCAGACTTGGATTCCTACCTTTACCCAGGTCTCCTGGAGCAAGCTGCCTGTGTGTGGGGATGTACAGAGGTGCACACACACCACGTCACCTGCATTAAACCTGGGAGCCTTTGGGCAACGTTAGAAGCAAAACATTCCACTTAATAAAGCTAATAACGAGGCGCTTAGCACCTATTTGAACCTGCCACGTCACTCCCTTGCCAAACAGCGTGCCCCTAATCAGCATTCCTCCTGACAGGTTTATACTGTAATTGCTAAAATTAGGTTAAGTACTATGGTGCCAAATGGTAGTATAATTTAAATTCGCTCTATTTAAACAACTGCCAGCTCTTGCACAGAAACTACTGTACTTGAGGTAAGCACGTTACTTTTCATTCCCTACTTTCCTATTGTGTCAAGTATTTTCTTGTGGCTAAGCTGACTCCCAGGTCTATTCTGCTCTGCAACCCTTCTTTCATTCATCACCATAAATCTGAAATGAGGCACTCGAATATCACTTTACTCAGTACAACATCTTCATTACGCCTGATTATGCATAAACCCTAGAAAGCGAAACAATAGCCCTCAAGTAGAACATACCACCACATATCTGTAGTGGAAAACACAATTGTAGGAAACAAAGAGAGAACTGACAGTGCCCAGTATCAAAGTGATAGGAAATATCCCAAATGCTAAAGCAGCTCCCCAAGAAGCAGGGCAGAAGTGCTGCCTTTGCCATCAGCACAGTGCTTGTAACAAAGCCGATGCTCCAGCCTTGCTGGGAACAAAGAAGAGCTCTGTCAGTAAAACTTTGCTGTGACTGTCAGCTCACCCACACTGTGGGGAGAGGAACAAAACTTGCACAGAAGCAGGGACTAATCCGTAATAAAGATGTAACACTGAGAAACAGCAGCCCAGAAAACGTGTTGTCTTAAGGAATAGTGTAAAAATACAGCTCTACACTCTGAACACTCAAATTTAACACAAAGGGATATGTTAAAAACTGCCCCAGATTTTAACTTTTCCCTCTTCCTTAGCCATCTGCTTTTGAGTCTTGCCTGCAGTGAGAAATAGGTGTATCTTCTATGCACACTAATAGCAATGTGAAAAAAGCTACCCAGTGTACCTCATGGAATTAACTTTTATAGCCTTTTCTTTCATTTATAACATCATTTACCATTATGTTTGTGCTACTGTGTTCATACAAGGTAATGAGAATAGACCTGGCTGGAAAACGGTCCTTCTCATTTTCAGCCACTGGGAGATCAAAAAGTCACTTTTCAGGTCTGCAGTGATGCCCAGTCCCCAGCCCACATTGACAGGTTGCTTTGAAAGATGCTGACTGGGCAAAACCATCATTTCCTAACAACAACATAAATGTGAAAAATCCCTAATTCACTACCTCATGGGAGGAAATACAAAAAGGTAACTGGAATGGCAACAGTCTCCTGGGAAAAGAGCTGTGGGCACAGAGCCCTAGGAAAGGGACTCCAAGCACGGGATGTGGGCTTAGGAAAAAAAATGGAAGAAAGGGAAGATCTCTCAAGGAGAAATGGAGGAGGCCCTTCCTGGGGAGGATTCACGCTGACCAGTGGCATCAAACACCTTCGATGCAGCAGAATGGAAAGGATAAAGCTCCCTGAGATGCAGAGCAGCAGTTCTCAAGTTTCTGGGACATGTCTGAAAGAGAGGTTTGCTGAGATCCTACGTGGTAGGACAGATAAGCTGCTTTCCAGAAGGATTCACACATCTATCTTCTGCAAGCACATAAAACATCAAATGATTTGGGTTGGAAGGGACGCTAAAGATCATCTAGTTCCATCCCCCCTGACATGGGGGAGTGAGGCACCATGCTCTTCTTGTTGCCCTTGATGTCCCAGGCCAGATTTAATTCTACCAGGGCCTTCCTACCCAAATCCCTGGATGCTCAGACAATTTCTCTGTATTCCTCCCAGGCTGCCTGTCCTTGCTTCCATCCTCTGCAGGCTTCCTTTTTGTCTCAGAGTTTGTTCAGGAGCTCCTTGTCCATCAACATGGGCCTCCTGGTGTTTTTACCTGACTTTTTGACTTGCATCCCATCTTTGTCGGAATGCATCGTTCCTGAGCTTGCAGGAGGTGATCCTTGAATACTAACCAGCTTTCTTGGGCCACTCTTCCTCCAGGGTTTTATCCCATAAATATTCTTCTAGCATTGCTCTTCCATGTAAACAATTGCTGTACATACCTCAGGCATGCACAGCTGTGATCGCATATCCCTGGCATCAACCACAGGATATGGTCTGAACCTTGCAAAAGGCTTAGCAGGAAAGACTGGCAATTGTCAGAAAATGCTCATTTTCAGCCTACTCAATAAAAAGCAGTGTCTTCTCTCAAAGGTATAGGTAAAAAATAGAATTTAAAACTTAGCTCACAAAACTGTAGTTAAACACACCATTGGGTCTATGTCTTTTACTATGCCTTAGCACCACGTCATTCAATTTAAAAAAAGCGATTCTTCCTTTTGGACTGTATCATAGATATATGAAAACATCCATTTGGCTGAAACAGATGATTTTCTGTGATTTACTGGGTCTTACTTATTCATATCCAGCTGATAATTTATCTAAATGAAATCTCTTTAAGACACTTGGCACTAATGCCAGAAATCATGCGTTACCATAGATCTGAAAAATATCTGTGAATATAAAGACTTCAACGTGGGAACAGTGGCCAAGGAAGGGTGATGCATCACCAGATTGGAAGTAGAGCTTTTGCCCGTTATCTGCCATGAAGCAAAGATGACCTATATTGTCATCTTTTATGAACCAGCGAGGAGCAGGGCCCACAGATGAACAGCCATGGCAAGCCCACCAGCTTTTGGGAAAACCGGGGGCTGTGCTCCCCCACTCCAGCTGGGGAGCTGTCCCTCCAATTCCACCTGGAAGCTTGCTTCTGAACGCTATGTTTGAGCAAAGCTACCAAGCCTCTGTGCTGGTGTTTGAGGGTTATACTGCCAGGTTTCTGGGGAAGAAGGAGAGAAGAAACAGCAAGGAGAAATGCAAGGAGGGGAGAAATGGATGTAATACTAGATTTACGATGAGAACGGTGTAAGAGAGAAGAGAGCTGGCAACTTTAGCACAAATTAAAGTCAGGAGGACAAAGGTGACCTGGCTTTGGCCACAGCAAAGCCCATAAAACTGGAGGTTTGGAGTCAAGGAAACACAGGATTCTTTTCTCGACTCCCTGATGGTTACCAGCTTGGTCTTTAAGGGCTGTGTATGCCAAGCATGCACTACCTACCCACACAGCATTTCCATCCTACCTCTCTAATTGGTCTAATCATGCATTTCATTATTAAGGCAATTTCTAATGTCACACATTGCATTAACCAAGTCTTTCAATTTATTTTCTTCCCCACTTTTCTCAGCTAATAAAAGGAGAGCAAAGGAGGAAGCAGAAAGAAACTGCCCGTGTTCAACACTGTTAATATTTAAACAAGCTCTGCGTAGGCTTTTGAAGTTCACACCTCCCAGAAGTAGGGAGACTTGATTTTTTTTTTTTCCTGTGGTTACAGATTGGAAACAATTTCTCTGAAGGTGCATTTATAGGGCTTTGGGAGACTGTTTTCCAACTGGATGGTTGTAAACAGGTTGTTAAGAAATGCCTACAGCCTCGCTAGCTTCCTACAGCCCAGCTAGCTGTGGTCCCCTCCCTTCTAGAGCCCATCAGAGGTGGATGAGTCACTTGGTTGTCACTCACCACCAAGGATAGGGGTGCTAGGTCATGAGGCTTATCATTTCCAGCTTGTAAATCCACTAGAAATACCCTTCCCTTCTCACAAACTCCATAGTTTACTTTTTCTTATGGATTTATCTTTTTATTTGCTGTCAGTTGCTACTAGTCTTGCACCAGGACCTTAAATAAGCAGAGGACATTGTCCTGTTGGCTCAGCTCAGTGAATCACTGCAACTGCTGGCTGCTTAATTCAGTTGAGAACGCAGCAGCAACTGGCCTGCTAACCTAGACTAAAATAAATCCCTCGGGCAAAGTATCGAGGGAGGGGCTACATCCAGATCTGTCCCACTCTGAAATTGCTGGAGAAGTCCTTCTAAATCCTTGGCAAGCACCTCAAGTAACAAAGGGGCATGCTGCAAAGGCAGGACCAAGTGCAGAGCAGCAGCCACCAGCATGCAGAAGAAGACCAGATAAGCCCTTGAGACATCCCAGCCCCAGTCCCTGCAATAGTGCTGACACCCACACAGACAAAAAGCTCTCTGCATCTCAGGAGGCCTAGATAACGACGCTTTATCCTGACTTCACTGGACGGCAGTGACATACAAGCATGGAAGAAAGCTGAAAAATAGCAAAGTGCTCTTTTGTAATCTTGCTGTCTTGCTAAGGACACTTCTCTCTAAGTGATAAGACAAGATCAGCGGTGAAGGTATTCATAACTGAAACCAAACATTCATTATCTGGCTCTCAGTGACTTCCTTGGCATGGCTGTTATGTCTCCTAATACCTTTACAGAGTTCAGAGCAATTTAAACTAAAGATGCTATTTTAAGCAATGGGATGCTAAACACACTTCTGCCATTAACAGGAGCCTGTCTGACACCTCTCAGCAGCTGTTAAAAAGGTTTGTCCCTTTCTACATTGACCATAAGACATACTGAATAGCAACTTAGTTGACATGATGAAAAACGCTCCTAATTTTCAACCAAAGACAGAACTTTGCTTCTGGATCATTAATTATAGCAGGTCCCTTTCCCACTGACCTGCGTCAGAAGGGACCATCAGTGCTGGACAGCCAAAGCTTCATTTCACCCAAGCCTTTGTGGGCATCAGCAACCGGACTGCTCACAGCATTTACTTTTGCTCCACAGCCACAGCTCTGAATCATTGCATCCCCTTCCATCCCAACAAGCTGCAGCAGCAATGTACCACCCCACTGCCAGCCCACAGGGCTTCCCCAGGGCTTAGATTCCAATTAGTGCCCCGCCACAGCTCAAGGTTTTGTTTAAACACAGATTTATTCTATTTTTCTGCAGCTCTGGAGAACAGGGGAGAATGAGAGGCAGGGAAAGACACAGAGATGAAACGGCTGAGGTCGCTCATAGCAACCACACACCCAGTCCCATGGCCAGCATCGAGGTCCTGGGTGGTGGAGATGCCCCAGCAAGTGGACAAGGCAGGTTAGGAGAGCCCCCAGGTAGTAAAAACTAACTGACAGCCCCAGATGCTGAGCTGGAATAAAATTGTGCATGTGCTGTGAAATACAGCAAAAACGCAGGTAGAAGTGTGTAATAAGGCAAACTTATTTAATAAGCAGCTTACTTAGAAGACATGAGTCTCTCAGAGTCAGCCATGATTTCACAGTGCAACTCAGGCCACCTACCTCCTCCCTGGCCCTTGATGCAGAAACCTTCCCAAATGCTAAACGTTGCCTAAACACAGATAAATTTAGGTGCTCAGACTGACTGCTCTTTGCCACAGCATGATTGACAGCTTACAGAAACTAGGGAGAGAATTAATGTGTTTAAAAGTGCCACAATAATCACAATATATTTACATTTTTCTGACACATTAGTCAAACATTTATCATTCCTTAAAATGTAGCTATGATACTTTGTCTCAACCGTCATGAGTCACAATGTAATTACATGGTAATCATATGGCAATTAATTTATATGATATTCATTTGAAACAGAGAAGAATTAGCCTTGTGATAGCGTGCAAAATTAACAGGCACACCAGACAAGGAATGGAAATTAAGCCACTGGAAAAAAAAGAAACAAAAACCCAAAAAAACCCCACAACCAACACAAACCAGTAGGAAAATAAATGTTAAAATCAATGTTTAAACAAATTGCTCCAAGCTTCAGGGAAAAGCTATGAGACTGAACCATCCAACTTTCTGTTTCTGAATTCCTTTCTGAAACAACCTCTCAAAAGTTTTCTAACTTCAGTTTAACCATTTCCATCCATCGTAAAGGATCATTTTTATCTTCTTACAACACGTACTTTAACAGTTTCCAAACAAACTGCATAAGGAAAACAAACAAACCAGAGGCCAACAGGCTAATGCAAAGGACCCATGCCCTGTTTTTGGATTTCAAGACCTGGGATGACAGATGCAATGATACTGCACACACCAGTGATGCTCACACACTAAATAGAGAATCAGTGACAATATCAAGCTCTCCTTGCTCCAGAGATCTCCACCCCTGCAATCTCTTTTTCTCATTTATTAGCTAACTCCAGGTCAAAGTGAGCTGCCTTGGGCGCTGAGCTCTGCTCACCAAGCTGAACCCCATGGTGATGGGAAACTCCAAGAGGGATGAGGCTAGAGGGAGGTTTGGGCACAATTATAATATTGTCTCTGTTCAAAATCCAGGAGTGAGACGATGGATGACAGCAAAGCAAGAGACAAGCTAAAAAAACAGGAGTGACCCACCACAGAGGAAGTTCTGAACTTACAAAAGCCTTTTAACAGCAACAGAAGTAAATAATGGAAACTATTTCACAGTTAAGAAAATGAAGATGCCGTATGTGGTGAATTATTCCTTTTACAGCTTCCTTTTAAAAAGTCACACTAATTAATGACTTAAGTAATCTCATTCACAAGACAGCCTGTATTTATTTTGCAAAGAAAATGTTTAACTGGAATAGCCTGTTGAGGTCTTCCTAACTCATCTTCAGCAGTTGTCTCGGGAAACAGCACTGTAGCCATATTTAATACATGCACTATGTACAGCAACTTTGATGAAAAGGGGAATAAAATTATACAATTATTGCATTAATTATACATTATACATTTTTGTTCAGTGGCCCTTAGTGCTTTTCAGAACAGCTGGGTCACCTGGAGAAGAACCACACTGCAAAGCTCTCTCATTGACACTGTGACAGGGATGCCACGGATACTGCAAGCAGCTGCCGGGAGTGAAACCCAACATTTGCTTGAAAATAAACCCCATCAAGTTGGTGAGGTGGGGTGCAGGAGTCATGCAGAAAGCTGCAGCGTCATCTCCCCAGCAATCCCTTTAGCCTTGAAAAAGACTCTGAAATCCAAACCCAGCCCAGCCCCTCACCTCGGGATGCTCCTGAATCACATCTGGAACCATTGCTCTCTGCACAGCAGTTTAAGTCAACCTGCTATAATTTTCCTATCTCCTTCATCCTCACCTGTTCTCATCCAAATACAAGGTCTGGCCCAGGAGCTCCCCTGAACCAGGAAATGGGAAGCACCACATTTTGGTGGCCCCATTCACTGGGGAGCTCTCTGTGCACTTGAGACAATCTCATCCTACAGGAACACGTTTCTCTCCCTGTCACTGCAGGTCAGGGAGCAGCAAATCCCAAACTACAGAAACTGTGAGCTCACGTGGGGTCTGAAAGCACGGAGGCACAGCCACCAAGGCAAATGTAGTGCCAGGAGTTGCACTGTTCCCACTGCTCATGGTCCGCAAGCCCAGTAGCAAGCCAGACCACCCACCACTGGGCTTGACCTTGGCAAAATCACCAAAGTCTGAACAAACCGCTTTTTGAGGAAAGAGCAGAGGAATGGTGGCTGGTACTGCCCTGAGAAGCTCCAACCACAACCATCACCAGAACACAGTGGAGGTGGCACCAGATGCCATGTGGGACAGGATGCTAACAAAGGCACCAGGGACCCTGTAAAACAGGATTAAGCTGAGGGGTTGGAACTGCTCAGGGACTTTGAATTCTTGGTGCCTCACTTGCACCCATGTGAAATGAGGCACAAGTCATCTCTGGCCATCCACCAGCACAGAGCAGAGGCGATCTCATTCAGGCCACAGATGACAAATGATGCTCAACAATGTCTTGTCACTTCTTAGATATCACAACTTCATTGCTAGCTGTCACACCACAGAGCCACTCCCAGGCTCCTCCTCTGCGCTACAAGGAGAAAAATGGATATTTCAAGCTCCTGATTCCATTTACTAGTGGCTTTTCTATTTATGTGGAGTAAATACTCCAAGGCTTAGGCAAATAATGAAAAAATAATAATTACCTAATGAATTCTCTGATTGATTTGATAAATGCTCTCCAAACAGAAAGGAAAATGGAATCATAAATAATGTACTCCTCCACTGATAGAAATAGTTTTGAATAAACTTGTACTTGTCTGGCAGTGTCTGCAGAGACAGCCCCGGTATGTGCACAGGTACCACGCCTGCCAGGAACCACCAACAGGAGCTCTGCTGTGCTGCTACTCCATCCCACGCAACGCCTGGTGCTTTAGGAGCAAGGTGAAGGGTGTATAAAGGACCTGAGGCAAAGCGATCTCCTGGTCCAGAGAGATGGAGAGTTGTGTCTTAGCTCCATCAACCTCCATAGATACCTCATGCGTATGTTAAACTGCGCTGACGGGCAGAGAAAGACTTCAAGTGGTTTGGCCTTTTCTAAAACCCGAAGTCCCATCTGGTTCAAGCTCAAACACAACAGAGAGCTGCCTTGTCCAGGCACAAGCTGGTACCCACACACAGCACCATGCACACACCTCTTACCCTCACGGGTCTCCCTGACACCCGAAGCTTTCTCCAGGCTCTACAGCAGATCCCCCCTCCCTCTCCTGAGGCAGCCGAGCTCACTGGAAAGGCTTCAGCTGAACTTTGTGTGTGTTTCTTGGTGCCCTCCCTGCCTGCAGAGCTAACCTCTGGGAAGCACACGTTCAGCTTTCATATCATACCTATGTGAGGTGCATACAGAGCAGGCTGGGAAAAGTGTCAGCAAATAAATTATTTATCATATTATTGAGTGGGTTCAGCTCGGATGATCAATATGAAGAAACCCTCAAATGCTCTGAAATGCTTAATAAGGCAAAATCCTTGGATCCACCAGATCAGTATGCCAGTCTCTGCAAGGACTGGATTCTTCTCTGGCATTTGGGGGATTTCAGGTTGGAAATAAAGGCTGAGCTCTTCCACCACCCATGCCTTCTGCCACCTTTCCTGCATGGGTGACTTAACAGCATCAGTTCAGTCTCGCAAGGGCCAGATGCTCCACGTGCCTTTCTGCCTGCAGCTCACCCAGCAAAGCAGCACCTCTGCTGTGCTCTGCAGCTCCCAGCTCTGCCTCAGCTCTCCGAGAAACCATAAAACCTTCTGGAAGCAAAATCAAAATACTGCATTTCCCAGGTGTTCTGGAGAAGGATTCTCAGTGCATATGTATATGTATGTATGGAAAAAACCCCTAACGTTGCTGCCTTCTTTTACATAACCCCCCAGAGCTTCACCATGCTGCCTGGCTGTGGGCCAGAAGAAAAGTATTTTCAAGACTTACCAAAACTACATTTATCTTGTTCCTGTTTTATATGCCCAGATTTCACAGATGATACTTGATGGAAAATGCTTTAATGGACTATGAATCTCTTCTACGCCTGCTCCAGGCTTCAGTTAAATATGGCGAAGAAGAACTATTTGTACATAAATAAATTATTCTTCTATGGATAAAACTAGTCAATGTGGGAGATGAGATCCAGTTCAATTAGAGCCTCCATGACAGTAATGAGAAAAATACTCTACCATGACCTATTGTAAATCTAGGAGAAAAGGCTCCAGCAGGGACTTAGCAATTCCTGGGCTAATTGTACATAATTAAACAATGTAACAGCATCATTTACAATAATTTCAATGAAGTTCAATGATACACACACTTACTAATTTTATTACAACATCTGTGATCTTGGTTTTGTTTCATTTATTACATTTCTTATGAAGGCAAGTGCTCGTTTCAGCACAACAAAAACTGACCTGCATTTTTATGAATAACTTGTTTCCATCAAATTTTAACCCAGCAAAGAGAACGCAAATTTAATAAAATACCACGAAAAAACCCAAAAAATCTATCCTTATTAAGTTGGAAAAAGTTTTCAAAGAATAAACATATCAGCACAGGGGGAAAAACAAAAAAAAAATAATCAATTTTTGGTTGACCAAAGTAAATTGAATATTAATCTTAAATGTGGCAAAGAGGTCCGGCTGGGAAGGGAAAGGAAAAACATACTTGAAAAATCAAGGCTTTGTAGTTTACCAGAATATATTCTTTAAAACAAACTAAGAACTTTGAACAAAAAAATATCAATTGTCATCAAGCAACACTTTTCAGTTTTTTTGATGAAAAAAAAAAACAAAGAAAAAAAAAAATTTCTCACTTGGGTCAACACCAAACAACTTTTCTTATTCTTTCCCAGTTCAGTCACCAAGTCGAACTGTCAAATATTTGGCTTTTACAGAAGTTTGCTTCTCCTAGTCACCAATCCCCCCTTCCCACCGCCCTCACCCAGGTCACTATTAGGTCTCTCACTTACAAAGCATCATCCATTACCTATTTTTCCTTATTGCAAAAGCTTTATAATCTACTGCAGACCAAAGACTGGTGAAACGTCCTTTCAATGCCACCAAAAGAGCACCCGCACTCCAAGCCCTGCTTCAGTTTAATAAGATTAAACCACATCACAGAGACACCACAAAGCCATGAGCAGAGGTGCTCATGGCCATCTCTCCAGAATGTTTTCCCCCAAGATGCTGGGCTGAGTATTGCCTCAGTTTGACCCCAGTGATGTCTTTCAGCTAATGGTCCCAACAGGGAACAGTCCCGAGACACTGGCATGTGCATCAAGAGCTCAGTTTTAAAGCTAAAATGGAATAATTTGTTTGAATTTTACCAGGGGAAAAGGATTCCCCCATTGACCATAATACCTGGTTGCTGTACAGCGTATATGTTATTTTCATGGCATTTTATCAGCCTGCATCAGTGGTCCTCAGAGGTGCTCTAGAAAAACAGCTGTCTGCTTTCAATTTGTCATTGCTCCAGTGGATAAATTTTACAGCCTCCTGAGGAAGGCTAAAACAAAAAAAAAAAAAGTGGAACCTCCTGAATGAAAATAGGAGGAATTAAATTAGGAATCTTGGAGACAAGAATGATTATGCACCTTCTTATGTTTCTAGGATGAAAATCTTCTCAGAAGAGGAGGAGCAGAGATCTTAAGGTTAGCCAAAAGAACCATGTGCTAAAAGTGAATGGGTGGCTTGGGTAAGAGCCAGAATGAGATGGGGAGACCTGGATTTCTGCCTCCAACAAGGCTCTCCAGACCCCAGTCACAGGCAGGGGCAAAGCTGCCTGTTCTGCAGTCAGATATCAGGTTTGCTGGGATCCCTTGGAGAAAAGTCTCTGCTCTGCCATCATCATATGCAAACCATGGAGTCACTAAATGCTCTTTGGCAAGGGGCAAAGTGGTTTCACACTGACAGCCCCGATATAAAGGATTGGGGTTTGTTCCCCTTGTATTTAGGAAAAGAGCACATATCTCCTACCTGTCATACTGTTCCTCCTATCAGCCTTGCTCCTCAGCTTTCCCAGTTTATTGCCTCTCTTAGAAGGCGGCAGACCTCTGGGGAAGTGTATCAAGAGCAAATCGCAATCAGTCTTCATAAAAAATAACAATAAAGAAGAAAGTAAGCCTGCCCTCAAGAGCTGGCAGCTTTTCCTCCTACAGTTGCCTCTCCTGGCTGCACCATGCAAGTCTTCCCCTCTCTCCTTATCTTGCGAAGCAAGCCAGAAAAACGAGGAGGAGACATCAAAGAGGATGAAAGAGAAACTGAAGCTCAGAAATAATAGGCAATGAATCTGAAATTTGAAGAACAGCCTTTTTTTTCCCCTCGTAGTATTGTTCCAAGCAGCATGAGCTTGTAAAAGTCTAATCACTTCCCATCCAGCTCATCAATCACACGAGGGAACCAGCCCCTTGCACAACAGAGTGAGCCTTAAATTGGCTCCCACCAACAATAAAAGGTAGCAGAGAAGGACAATCCCTTCAGAGGATAGTTTAATAAATCTTGTCTAGACAGGGAACACAAGAGAAGTGGAAAAGATTTCTTGGAAGACTGTGGCCATTCAGTCCCATCCCACTTGCATTATTGATACGCACTTGCTGCAACCGATACTTTAATGTGAATTTTCCTATTTCGATTCCTGTTATTCAGTGTCTTCCAAAATTAAACACTGAACTTTAAATATTTAAAAACAGGTGAAGGCAGTAATTGAGGCTGATGGCAATTGCATGCTGGAACTATTCCTGCTGTGTGTGCTTGCCGGGCTGAAAAAAATGCCAGAGAGACACTGCTGCTGCTACTCTATTTTCAGCAGTTGCTGACATTTTACTGTGATTTATTCTCATTTTCTCTTCTTCTTAAAAATAACAACAACACTACTACTCTAATAATAAACAAGAGCTCTCACGTCCAAAAGACCTTTCAGCAGAGGACTGTTTCTGCCAGCAAAGGGTGCCTAAGCTCAGGCTTGTGGAGCATGTACTATATCAACCCCACTGGCTGCTCACCTCATTACGCTCAGCCCTACATTACCCTTTGGTTTCTTAGTCATAAGTCTTCTTTCAGTAGCCTGTCCTTCTCAATGCAGGGGTCCAATTGTCAGCTACCAGCCAAAAACCCCCTTCCAGCTTGTATTTGGTGTATTTTTTGATGGCTTCCTCCTCCACTTTTATCTGTCAGAAGCGCTAAAGACTCCTACGAGCCATAAAGTGTTTCTGACATTCATGGCTTTTAGATCCCAGGTTTCAAAGAACTGCTGAAGGTTATGTTGATTATGCCCTGAAACGTATTTCTAGAAAGCTGTAACTTAAATAAAAAAGGTGTTTTGCTGTCACAGTGATCAGCCAAAACTGTTACTGAACCAGAGCATATGGGAGCTGAAAGCCATCAGAGAAACGTGTGATGTTCCAGGCTGCTAAGATTTGCTCTCTCCAGCAGAGATCAGAGGCAGCAGGAAAGCAGAAGAGGCATTTAGCTCAATTAAAAATAAACAAATAAAAACAAAGCCTTGTATTGAGCGGGATGATGGCCGATTACCCACCAGTCAAGCGAGGGCTAAGAAAAATCATTGCCTCTTAAAAGTGCTACCAGACAAGAGCCCTTTTTGTTTTGTGAGAGCCCCAGAGGGGCACTCCGAGATGCTTCTGGAGGATGGAGCTGAAGATGTTTATTTAAGGAAAACAAGAGGAGCCTTTACTGGGAGCTTTCCTGAAACCCAAGATGAAGGCCTCCTTTTGCTTCTGAGGAGTCCCTGCTAACCAGACACAATGGGATTCATCCTTCTGGCAAATTAACTGCCAGTGGACACTGTCTGCAGCAGATCTGATAAATATTTGCATCTGCTCTGAATTCATGGCATGATGCACCATTAAAATTTCATGCGGGAAAAAGAACATTGCTTAAGAAGCTGTCGGATTTGGGCTCCTCTCAGTTGCAAGGGTATTTACAGGCAGGAGACACTGTCAAACTGCCAGTTGCTTCAACTAACAAAATTTTGGCCCTTATTAGACATGAAAAGATATGTAATTTCCATCCAGAGGTCAGAGTTAAAAACCAACACTTTATGTACAGCAGCTCAGCAAGTGCCTTAACGAACAACCGAAACTTTAAAAGGAGTAAAACCAAGAACCAGGACTACATCTCACAATCTGAAAGCATGTTTGGAGAAAGGTGACCTTTCACGAGAGGATTTGAGGTGCAGGAATGGAATCAAAATTATTTCTTTTTAAACTGAAACCTCAGGGAGTATGTGAATTCTGTTCAAAGTCATTTAAATAAATAGGAATTTTGTAACTCCTGGCTGTGGGCTTTGCTGGCTCTGACGTGTTTGAGCAAGTGTGCACAGATTACCTTATGAAATGGTTTCCATTCAGTGTTGATCTTTCTGCATCAATATTGTCACACTGATTGAGTTGAGGACACCAGCCTCAGGACTAATGAGTGTCCTAAGGTCTCTTGGAGACAGCTGCTCTGCATCTCCCAGCATGGGGCTGTAAGAAACCACCCTTAAAATGTTCCTCTCTCCCACCTCTCTGCCCAAGGAGAGACAGAAAACTTCCTAGTGCAGGTTGCTCCAAATGCCACCTGAAAAATCCTTTTTCAGAAAATAAATATAACTGTGGGTAGTTTACTCCTCCTTGGTGCACAAAAGTGGGTGGGCATTGGCAATGGATCCACAGCAGGATCTCCACTGCACAAATCATAGAATTATAGAATGGTCTGGGTTGGAAGGGACCTTAAAGGTCATCTAGTTCATGGGCAGGGACACCTCCCATGAGACCAGGTTGCTGAAAGCCCCGTCCAACCTGGCCTTGAACATCTCCAGGGATGGAGCATCCACAGCTTCCCTGGGGAACCTGTGCCAGTGTCTCACAACCCTCAGAGTGAAGAACTTCTTCCTTACATCTAATCTAAATCTACCCTTTTCCAGTTTGAAGCCACTACCCCTCATCCTATCACTACAAGCCCTTGTAAATCAGGTATCTTGCATTGCTGAGGTGTAAGTCTAACAAGAAACAATATCAAAAACATCAAAACAATTGGATGAAGGGGGATTTTCCTACCTCAAGCCATTCTCTATCCATCCAGCCCTTGGGGCGTGGGTACCTGCACTGCAGGACACAGTCCCTGCCAGCTCCTGGTGCACCTCCTTGTTCCCAACAGCACCCTTGGGTTTCCTCACACGTCGTTTTCCCAAGCAGCATGTTTCTAACACAAGCTAGAAAAGGAAAAGCCCATGGAGCTGAGTGCACAGAAAAGCACCCACTCACACCAGGAATCACAAGCTTTAGAGCTCTACGTACTGAAAACATAATATTGAGGCAAATGACATGAACCCAGTATTTCCCATCAAAGTTGAATAAACATTTCACACCTCAGGAACACCAGAGAACATGACGAGTCTACAGGGTTGAATGTCTGCAGCAGGAAGAACCAGGGAACTGTCTGACTTGCATCATTGCAAGTATCTTCACATTAAGCATACTTAATAATTACCTGTTCTATTGAATAAACCCAAAACATTTTAGTCAAACGCCATGATTACAAAGCCAAAGCAAAATAGTATTTTAACATTTTACCAAAATTTGCTTTTTGAATGCTTCCAGCCAGCTTTACTTATGCTGCTCAGCCACACAGCCACCAACACAAGCTGGATGGATCCCAATGCAGGTAATGTCAGGGCTGCTGCCAAGGATGCAAACATACTGATGTTGGTATAGATTTAAACATGCTGGACCTACTCTGCCCAAGGAAGTGCTGGCTTGCCTATTAGAACACCTGTAGCAATGTCACTATTCCACGATTTTAGGACTTTGTTGTTTCATCAGCGTAGTCCAGGCGTGTGATGGCTGAGCACGTGCCAGATGGATTTGCAAGGTGAGAGGTCTTTGTAACAAATAAAGCAAAATTTCTCAATTTGGTAATGGAGACATTTTTGATCAAAAGGCCATAATGCCATGGAAAAGATCACATGAAAATGCTTGCTTTGCAATGACTGGATTTCCTTACACACAATGCTTCCTGACAGGCTTTAACCATATGTATTTGATCTTACACATTTGATCAGTTTGAGTGATTTTGGTGTCACCCAACCAGGGACACTTATAGGCAGTGCAAGAAATAAATGCCCTTTTAACTGCATTTTATTCTGATATATATAGCACCGTTCTGCTAAAATAATTCATTGTATCCTAATGAAATGAGCACAACTTGCTCCAGAAATGAATGAATACTCACTCCCTGGTGATGGGTATTTATGTGCAGGGACAGAAGGTCTGCAATGGAAGATCTATTGCTAGTGCCCGAACCCATTTTATCTTCATTTCACACGATACGAGTGAACCGAGTGTTGTTTTGGGGGTATAATTGATCTAGAGCTGAAACAAATCAGCTCCGCAGCTAAGTGAGGAGATGAAGTACTGGATAACCTGTAGTTTAAAACCAGCTGTTCCGCCGAGATCAGATGATTGCTTTAGCTCTGCAATGATGAGCTGACGAGGGAGCGCGGTTCAGCACCTGCCGCCGTCCCCCGGCACCGCTGCCGTAACCTCCGGCCACGCTGGTGCCAGGCCCTGGAGCTCACTGACAGCGTGGCTGGGATCAGCTCCTGGTTTGCTAAATTGATGGACCTCACCTGGCCTCAAGTATAAATATCAGCTTTTTCAGGAAACAAATAGGCAGAGAAGGTGGGAAGGAGGATACCCGGCCACCGGTCAGGTAACTGGAACAAATGCCAGCAGAATATTTTAGGTCTAAGCTGTGCAGCTGCCTCTGCTGTCTACAGTAGTTATAACACAGCATAAATATTTGCAAATATTTCCCTCTTATTTCTCTCTGCTTGCACATCTCCGACAATTTTTGACAATTCACCCCATCCCTTTCTGCAGCACCTTCCCATTCCTGCAATGGCTGTTTTTAACAGGTTTCCCTATTTTAGGGAAGGTATCACCTCCTCATGAGAACATCACACAAATGGGACAGAGATGCAGGGAGGACATGGGCTTGCAGTTGTCTTTTCTTTTTCCTTAATCATCTTCTGTGTTTTCAACTAAAAGAACCTCTTCCACAAAACCTGAAGATAACTGGGTTTGCACAGCAAATGAAATATAAACATGTTCACATCACCAGGCTGAAGAGACAGGCTACCACAGCAGCAGGGATGTTCTGCATTGAGCTCACCAGCTCAGAGGTCACCCCCATCTGCCCTGTGCACTTCCTTTCTTCTTCCTTTCACCAAAAAATTTACCAGACTCTAAAGAAATTAAAAATGGCATTTTAAAAATGACAGCAATCTGTAAGACCTATTAGGTCAGGTTTTCCACATCCGTATCAAAGCAAGACAGCTCCTTACAGCACATATATTTTCTTCTAGTTGATCACTCAGCAGGTTTGAAGGGAATCCAGTAACGTCTTCTGCTTCTCAAAGAGGTTACTCTACACTTTTGCAGAGCCTACCATTAATTCCCTGATATTCATTATAGATTTTCCTTTCTCAGGCTTTCACTGTACACCGTACTTTCAAAGGATGAACTGCCATTATTATTCCTGAGGCATATATTACATGGGTTTGTTGCTCTTGATTTACAGCAGCAATATGACAAGTATCTTACCAACTCTTTCCCTCTTCCCTGCCCTTCGGCCCTTTCTGGAGGGAAGCCAATGTGTATGGAGCTGGGGGGGGATGTTTTCAGAAGCCCCCTTCCAAATTCAAGGCAGGAGGGGTCCTTCTGCATATAAACCAGTGCTCTTCATACCAATATTGGTATAAAAAGGATTTAATAGCAACCGATCTTCCATATCTCAAGCTTCCCTTGTTTGGAAGCAGCAACCTGCATGTAGCCATGGGTGCCGGTGGGTTTTCTTGTTGCTGTTTCATGGGTTTTCCCCTACAGCAAGACGTAGGTACTTCCATCATCACCATGATTATCCACAATTATAAACCAATTTATAATATTTTACTGCTTCTTTGCTGGCATTTTAGAATCTGAATTAATCATCAGAATGAGTGGTGACATCAGGCTCTGGCCACCATTCAAGCTCTTGGATCACTTAGTTACATCTCTTCCATCCCGAATGGCATTTACTTTGAGGGTCTCATCTCCATCTTAGGCTCATTAAGGCTGTTTTCTTAAAGTATGAGCATAAACTCTCTTATGAAATGTGTTTTTGGTATAACCTCTCTCTCCAGTGAGCAACATTAAGCTATCACTATTCTTTTTCCTGCATGAAGCATCGCAGGTTTGTCAAAATCAGCATGATATTTCTACTTCGGCTTTTGACATTTTCAAGTTTATTATGTTCACACAGTACCTCAAAGCACTTCATTCTTCCTCTCTGGTAGGACTAATGACCACCAAAGGAAGAAAAGAAACACTTTGCACTATACAATACAGCCTGCAGATGCTATTACCCCTCTACCTAACTTCAAACACAAGTACTAGAAGTTGATGAGACCAGATAACCACCTGCAGAAGTACTGCCTTGAACTAGGTTCTTGTTGCTTTAACCAAAACCTCTCGATTGCACCTTTCCGTGATGATGTTTGACACCAGGGACATCTCACCTGAGAAGTGGGTGGTACTTAATTTCATGTAGATGTGGTGCTTAGGGACATGGTTTAGTGGTGACCTGGCAGTGCTGGGTTAACAGTTGGACTTGATGATCTCAAAGGTCTCTTCCAACCTAAAAGATTCTACAACGAGATTCTAATGATTCTATACCCCATAGGATTCAGCTTGCACTGCACAGCAACATGCACTGCACTTCCTTGCTGGCTGCTTGTCAGGATGGGCAAATCCATCCTCAATCCCAGAAAGACACATCCACTATCACCCCCCTGACAGCTCCAATCTCCCTGGCTTCTCAGACCAGCTCCACACAACAGAGCACCTTTCGCTGGGACACATCCTTGTGAATAACTCCCTTGACCTACTATTTTTGAGGTGGATGCTCAGGAAGGCCAACTTCTCCCTCCGGCCCAGCCTTCCTGGGCTCCTGGGCAGGATACCTGCACAACACACATGGGGCCATAATTAGATGGCCCAGTGCTACTTTCAGGTTTGGGGTGGGAGCGTTGCTGTTGCTGAATGCTGCAATCTGCAGAATTGTGCTGACATTTCTAAAGTACAAAAGCCCTCCGGCATCCATCTACAGAGGAAACCTTTAAAATTGATCCAGTTTAGCACAAAAACTGTTGGCTAAGCCTCCATCCATCCCTCTGCTCCTCCACCTCTTGACACAGCTTACAGCAAAAGACTTTGCTTTCCCTTTCATACAGCTTTTAACAGCAATTCAAGCCCATTGATCCAGGACTGTGAGTCAGTTTATTACAACGCAAGATTATTCAGCTCCTCGACAGTCGATTTGTTTAATTTCATTTCATTCCATAATAAAATTGGATTGCAGAGAGGGAGGGCTAGATGAAAAATTGGCAACAGATTGCCTAAATGTTCAGGAAAACAGAAAAATGTCACTCAAGGGAAAGCAGAAAATACTTCCACATGGTTCAGGCTGCTACACCACAATTATGTACGTATCTACATGCCTATCCGCACCTCCCGACCTCAATCTCGGAGAGATTTCAGAGGGCAGGTGGACAAAGAGAAGAATAAATAAGCCTTAACAACATCTGAGCAAAGCTGGGCAGTGAACAGCATGAATAGGTGGAGTTTATGCCATCTCTTGCTAGGGTTAAGTCTAGACTTAAAAACTCATTACACTCACCATTTACACCAAATAAACCCTTCTATAGTTGAAAAAACCTACTCATTTGCTTTATAACTTAAAAAATCCATTTACAGTTTAAAAGTGTTTGCAACTACTTTTTTTTTTCTGTTGGTTAATTTAACTTTATTCCATTGTTTGCTTTAGTCCAGCTTCAGTTAGGCCAACATTGCCAATCACATTGGTAGTGGAGAGGTTTGCATTTACAAGACTAAGATCATTAACAGCATAAGGTGGTTGAAAGGGAGGGTGTAATTGGGCTTTACTCATCTAGAGGGAAGATCAGCTTCTAAGAGAAACAACACCTAATTGAGGAGGTTTGCACTGTTTTCTCTTTAATAATGCTCTCCCCTCCACTACCAATGTTTTTATAGTACCCATCACAGCAGCTTCTGGGTTCTGGCTTAGCCAAATATATTTTAGAGAGATGCAGGAGCTGACAGTGTCAGACTCCTTCATGAACAGACAAAAGAGTTTGGTGGCACATTAAACAATGGGAAAATAAATAAATTAATAGTCTGTATTTATTAAAAAACCCCAAACAAGCCTAGACAGAGCCATGAATCTCAACAGTTGCTTTTGTTCATCTTAAGAATCCAACCCCCGTTCTGTGTTTCTACCAGCAGCTAAGAACCAGCTGAAAGCACAACCAGTTTGCCAGACATGTGGCTGGCTGTGCAGAGGAAAAGGCGGGTCATAAAGCAGACAAACGAGGTGACATTGATGGCCCAGGAGCTACCCCAGACTGACACCAGGCAGCACAGCCAAGGTGGCTTACCTGCACCTCAAAGATCCCCAGCACGTACAGCCCAAGGAGTAACATGCTTCCACCAGCATGCATTGAACGTGAAGGGAAGGACTGGGGTCAGAGTGTATGGCCAAATAAGGCCCCATAGAGCAGGCTGCTAGGAAGGGAACAACATCCATGTTAGAGAGAAGAGGAGAAAGGTCCTCCTGGCTGCTGCTGAAGCTACATGACCAAAGCCCAGGAAAGCATTCACTTCACAGAGAGATCAACAGTTTAAGCAAAGACCCCTAAGACCTCTCTGTGACGTTCCCAGAGTGATAGCTGATTTTGTCAGCTCCTCCAAACACTCTCCCCAGCCATTCAGATCCTCCACACACTACCCAGGCTGAGCTGCTGCCAGCCAGCACCCATCCACCGCGTCACCTCTGCCAGACCTGTAAAGCACTTCACCTGGAGTGGGGAAACCTGTGTCCTGGGCATGGTTTTGGTCCAGCAGGACCAGGGAGAAGGGCAGACTCCCACCTCACATCGCAAGGAGGACGGGTGCAGCCCCTGGGCATGGAGGAGCTGCCCCACATCACCTCCCCAGTGCTCTGCTCTGCCTAACAAAGGGTGGCTTTTCTGCAACCACAAAAACCGAATAGCAAGCAAAAAAGACGTTACTGATCTCAAGCACGTGCATGGGTCTGGGTTACTCTGAATAATTTAAATCAGGCTTCTTTTATCTCTTTCCTGCTCCAGAGTTGCTACCAATGCCATGCACATGGATCAGACAGTCTTCCCAGGTGGCTGGAGGTGAGGTGCCTCCTGTACAATGGGAGCTGAAAGGGAAATGCTAAAAGACAATTTAAAGAGACTCCCTAATCATCCTGGACTTCACATCTTCATCTCTCATCTCCACACACTATACAGCTGAAGGATGCTTCCCCCAACTGAAGTGGATGCAGGTAGTGCCTGCGGGAGAGCTGGGAAGCTCTTGGCCACTGCCAACACAATGAAGCAGGGAACAAAGCCTCAGGTTGGGACCCATCCCCAAGTCCTCCCAAAGTCCTGGCAGGGGACCCTCTCCAAACTACACATCTGTGGGTGCACGTGTTGGTGAAGAGTCTGTTGACACCACCTGCTCGTCATTCCACACAGATGACAGCACATGATTTATACTGCAAATCGATCACAGGGATGTGGACACAAGGGAATGCAGCCACTTGTGCCTCCAGCAGCTCTGGCAGCACTCCCAAGAGCCAGCCCTGTGACAGACGGGAAGCAGCTCAGGAACATCCCCAGCAGGCTCAGGCTCTCCTGGAAAAAGGGCATCATCTGCAACCCTCCTCCAGTCCATCTTCCCCAAAAAACACTTCCTGGGGCATCACACAGGTGCAAAGAGCTGACCATCCCCACTCCAAAACAGCATTTCCACAGCATGCAACTCTCCTCCTGAATGCAAATGGTTATTTCAAACTATATCTTTCATACAAAGCCACCAAAATAATTGCTAAATTAATGGGGCAATAGCTAATGTACATATATTTGGTTACAGCTTGGCAAACTCAGCTTGAGGATTAATTGTATATTAATTCTCTTCTGTGTTTGTTTTTGAGAAACTAAAAATTTAACTCAAGCAGGAGACTATCAGTTTGCAGAGTGTAAGTTTCTCTCAGCCAAAAGCAAAGCCCAAACTCCACTGCAGAGCTGATCTGGGCTCCTTGCCGGTGCTGTGTTGCTGGTAGGGGAAGGATGAGAGAGGAAAGAGAGGTTGCACAAGGGGATTTTTCAGTTTATTTTAGGGAGAAGAGGTTGGGGTTGTGTACAGAAGAGAAAGAAGCCTCCTAGCCCAGTTATTCCGCCTGTTGTGATGCCCTGGACAGCTACAAAAATAAACCAATGGGGCTGGGAGGAGTATAAAACCCGAGTCAACAAATGGCTGTGGGCAACTAGCAAAAGCATCAGCTGCTTGGAGAGGTGAAGCTGCTGAGTTGTAAACAACGTCAGAAAAAAGCCATGCAAGAGCCTTGCAGTCAAGCGAGGCCACTGTGGCAGGGCAAGAAAGAGGCGGGAGGTGGGAGGTGGGGAGAAGGCTCAGGCTCACCCCTCAATGCTCTGCAGCTCCAGGTCTGGTGGGATGGAACAGCCATGGGCAGCATGGCAGGCACAGGGTGGCTGGAAGCCCCCCAGGATTATTTGTGCCCCTGAGTAGGAAAGTGTGGCCAGTTTCAAGGGGAAAATGTGGTCAGAAAGGTGGGAGGGGGGTAGATGGGAGAGTGTTGGCCACATGGGCAGGCTTTAGCAGGGAAAGAAGGGGAAGTGTGAGCAGAGGAGATGCAGCAGCCAGAGCCTTACACCAAAGAGGCCTCGGAAGAGGCATGAACTGAGTGGTACTGTAGCCTGTATCTACCAAAAATGGGTTGAAATCAGAAATGTGTTGAAAAGCGGTTTTGGAGCATCTGAGGAAGGGAGGCACAGGGACCGCTAAGGGCAGTCTGTGAAGCTACAAGGACATACCTGCAGGACAGAAGCCCAACTGGGACAGCACAGGAAAGCGGACGCTGCAGAGACGCAGATGCTGTCCTATCAGTGCAACATGAGGAGGAGAAGCAACCGAAGCACAAAAATAATGTAACAATTTCAAACACATTCAGGCTAGAAAGCACTGGAAGCCTTTCACTTAGCTGGGAGGCTCTGGGAGTGGTGGGTTTGGGATGGAGCTGGGTGAGATTACATCAGGGACTACGTGGCATTTCACATTCCTCTCCAGTAGCAGGGACCAGGAACCCAGTTTAAACTGCTGGGATGATTTTAAGCCACTGTTTCTGCAAAAGCAAGGGGAAAGAGCAGAAGAAGCTATTCTCCCAGAGAAGAGCTGTATCACACGTGTTTTTTGCAGCTAGCCTCTGCTCCCACTCCACCCTCAGAGTTTGGGATCCAACTTGCTTTAAACACGGCTCAGGTTCATCCAGCACAGTTGGTGGCTTATCACAGCTGGTGTAAAACATTTTGTCCCTGCCGGAAGCATGGCCCCACATGCCACTGGCCTCTGGTAACCCAGCCAGCACCACAGTTGTGTTCATTGCTGTGTGCACAGGCTGCCCAGCCAGGTTTATACAGCAAGCTGGAGGTGTCCTCTTTCCACCTGGGCTTGTGCGGCAGGCACAGTCCTGCTCATCATGCTGTTGCTGGCTCTTTACTCTTTGTTTTCTAATGGGTACGGTCCTGGGAGGACAATTAAAAATACATAAAAACATGTATTTGATTTTCAGGTCTGTAATTACCTTAAGGCCACTTTGCCTCTTGCCAGCCAAGGACAAAATACATGTTTGGTGAGGCTCTCCTGATGCAACGCACTGCAGGACA
This sequence comes from Brachypteracias leptosomus, assembly GCA_013401335.1. Taxonomy (NCBI): domain Eukaryota; kingdom Metazoa; phylum Chordata; class Aves; order Coraciiformes; family Brachypteraciidae; genus Brachypteracias; species Brachypteracias leptosomus. Next base: position 805,889 of record VYZX01032369.1, read on the forward strand.
AATGCTACAGGGCAGATCTGCCCAGCAGCCCCCCCACCAAATCCCTGTGCTGGTGCAGAGCTGGACTGTGATGCTTCACAAACACTTCTGAGGAAAATTTCCCTCCACATTGGCACAGCCACCCTGTAGCCTCTCTTTCTGGGGGACTCCTGACAGGCACTATGCCACATTCCACTCCCTTTCTGTCAAGCTGGGACCTTACTGAAGCCTGCCCGCTGGGAACTGAGATAGCATTTTGGTGCAGGAGAGGGTGCAGGGCTGTGCTGCCAAGCCTTCAAGAGCCATACGTATCATCACAGTGACCTGCTGAGCAAAGTGGATAAGGCAATGCCCTCCTGTCCCTGAGCTCCCCTTCATAACACGTCTGTGCAGACTGCAGGCTCTCTCCATGCCCACATCTCCCCTGAGCTCTGAAGGACCTGCTTAGATTCGTTTTGCTATAAAAGACCAAAAAGCAGCTCCAAATGCCTAGGGACCAGACAGCAAGTTCACAACCCACTCTTTTCCTGGGGCTGCTCTGGCAGTCCTCCCCCCTCAGAGGGGACTGTCTGGCCTGGTCTTCCTCCAGGGCTATAACACAACCAGAAGCAAAAATATATAAAATCCAAATTCCATCTGCCACAAAGCATAAATGTGATTGTAAGGAAATCGGTAAGTAGGGGCTGGTGCAGGTTGTCACCAAGCACGTGGTTACAATGCTGGCAAAGGGAAGATGGGGCTACAGGTGGCTGTAAAGCTGCCCACCACGAAACACCCACCCTGCTAAACAGCAGGCAGAGAGCTGCCAACGTAGCTGTGGCTGAGGCTGCTACAGAGGTAAATAAAAAATAGAATTTATAAAGCAGTGCTAGATCATTTTTGAAGGCTGTTGATTGCAGTTAGAAATAAGTGTCACAATCATTTGGGAGAGTTATTGCAGGGAACAGAACAGAATTTTGGTCATGTCTTCCAAAATAAATAATCTGAATTGGTTAAATAAAATCCAGGCGTGAGAAGACAATTTACTGACTGTGAATTGCTAAAAGGCTGGGGATTAGTCCAACATAACTCCCCTTTACCAAATGTGTTTAACAGAATAAGAGTACTTGCAGAAGATTGTTTTGTGGTATACTAATTGGGTATTTCACATCGAAAAACGAATATGGAGATGCTATTAAGAAATAAGAACTGTCCACAACACAGTCAGCTTTGCCAAGTGAAACTGTAACAGGCTCCTGCTTCCAAAACCAAACAGTCGGTTGCAATATGAACCAGTGCACAATCTGAGCTCTTCTCAAGATTTTTTTTCTGAATTACCAAGCAGGGAAATAAATTTTAGCTCTAGCCTTGACAAGACTCAGGACACGCACCAACTCAACCAGCGTATCTAGTTTCATAGTCCTAGCGCAAAAGCCTGGCCTGTGCAAGCGATGCCAGTGGGTTGTGAAGCACTGGAAGATGTAGCCCAGCTTCTTCCCACTGTCACTGTTGACTTGCTGGGTGAGCCTGAACATGAAACATGGACAAAGAAGCTCTTAGGGTCTGGTTTCCACTCAATTATTTGTCCTGCCCAGGTCAGTCATGCTCTCAGAAACAGTAAGCAGGGCTTATGCCAGTGAAGAGCCTGCCTTGGCCATGACAAGGAGGTGCTACCCCAGTAGCAACATGGGGTGTTGCCTCAATTCATTGCCCAAGCTTGCTGTGGTGGGACTCCAAAGACTGAATTACCCCAGCATACACTTTCTGTGGGTAGGTTGAGCCTCAGAAGAGTAACAAAGAAAACCAGCTATCAGCCCGCAGTCAGAAACATCTCTTGCCTTTCCCAGCACTCAGGTTTAGACACATTTTTTCCTTCTACTGAGTGCTCCTTTTGTCTGCCAGTGCTCTCGATGTGACCACAGCGCAGGGGAGCACCAAGCAGCAGAAACAGAGCTGATGGAGCTGGATGGAGCACATACAGAGATCAACTTCACTTTGCAATTGCTCACCCTTGTTTTGGCCACCCACGGGCCAAAGATTATAACACAATCGGAAGCAAAAATAAAATATGCAAAACAAACCTAGAAGATTTATAGTCCCGTTCTGCACACATACAAGAATGCTAGGAAGAAAACCACTGGTACATGCAATCCCTTCTTACAGAAATGATGCCCCTGGTGATCTCAAAGCCACGCACCGGCTTGCAGGCCTGGAAGTTTAAGTGCTTGAGCACTTCATTCAGGTGATAGGCAGTCTTTTTTAGTCATCATCATCAGATATCCAGAGAGCTAACTCATAGACATAAAGCAAATCTACTTAGGGAATAAATGTCTAAATAAATATGAGAGATGGAATGCTGATCTTTTAATGTTCCTCTGCAGGGTAAATAAAATTATGGGGGTTTTTTCACTTCAATTCATTTATGGCATTCATTTATTATTGCATGATAAAAAGGCTCAGCATGCCTAGCTTGTTAGGTCTTCCCTCCTTGCTGGTGTGAGAGGCTTCCCAGCAAAGCTGAGCATTAACGAGAAGGCAGGTGGGCACCCAAAGCCACAGTACTCATCAGTCAGATGTACAGGTAACCCAGGGGTGCATCAACTGCCTACCTGAATTCCATCTGGAGTAGGAACAGGGCAATTATTGCAACAGAGATCAAGGAAAATCAGGGCAGGCTGGAGGAGCATCATCTTGCACGACGAGTTCACTATATTTAAGTCTGAGAGAGACAAATAGCCTTTCTTTTAGTTATCTCCCATCTGCCACCTTCATTTGGCCATTAAAACCATTTTTAAAATGATAAAACAAGTAACACTGCCTAACTAATGAATGTCAAATTATCGGCGCAAATATGCCAACATTTATTTATTTATTTGCCTCCCCAAGAACGTGCTCTCCTCTGTTTCATTTTCTACTTTAATGACTACAATTCATCATATTAACTAGACTTCCAGATTGCTGAGTTTTGTTTCAAGTTCTGCTTTTTGCTGAGACATCTGTGAGAGGGCATGCACAGGTAAGAGAAGCAATAAAACTCATAAAAAAACGATAGTAGCTGTCACCAAAAAGCACAAGTGACCAAACCACCTTCGTTTACTACACAGGGCCCTTCTTTCTTGCTCTCATTTGCTGATTTTACTGCCCACTTTCCACCAATATTTCACTCTGCTTACGGCAGCTCTCCACAAGGAATGTTAGTTCCCTAATTCCCACATCATTTGCTTTCCCTACCTAGCAGCTGGCAGCGTAAGAAGGAAGGAAAGCTGAAGGGGGAGAACCACCCGTGATGAATTCAAGCCACGCACGATGGCCCAGCCAGGGGTTTCAGCTGGCATCTGAGACTCCAACGATGCCTGAATCAGTGCAAGGATCCTGCCCTCACAGGAGGTATCTAGCTGCCGCCTAACATAGTGGGAAACGTTCGTCCAGCTGCATCGAGGCTGTATCTATTTCAGAGCACAAGCATATGTGTTTTCCCCACCTGTCACAACTGTGAAACGTATAGATAGAATTTACTTCCTAGGCATTTGTCGCTCAAATTAACAGGCAACCTGTTAGTCTGAGTGCAATTAGCACCCCAAACTTTCCTCCAGACATAGTTGGTAGCTGAATTTTGCTTGCAGATCTTTTAGCAGCCTGGTGTACACTTGGAGTAAATATAGGCCAATGTATAGAGTGGAAATCCTGTGAAATCCCCGACAAATTTAACGTGAAGCAAAGTTAAACATGCTGGTGGAGAACCCGCTTTGCCTTCCTTAGACCTCGTAATGGAAAGTTCACATTTTTACAAACTGAAATTGAGCAGCAGGTTCACTCGAGATGCGGGAAACGGAACAACTGAGTGTAACACAACCTGCTGGGGCTGACTCCTGCCCCCTCTTCCTGCTGCCGGATTTAAACCTCCCCGCTCCCCCTACGTGCTTCTCATGAGAATGCCAGTTACATACAGACACGCATCCTGAAGCACGGCATCAGCGTTCTGCACAAGTCTGCACGAGCAATGCCATATGATACGAGCAGCGTAAATCTTTATCTGTGTCATGGCTTGACTTCTTCTGTTGGGGAGTATCAGCCTACAACCACACCGCCACGGGCTGCCTTTTCTACTATGATACTCACACCTACATACCAGTTTACACCATGGTGCAGCCACATCGTCTGCAGCACCCTCAGTTGCCCACCTGAGTGCACTTGGTCACTTCCTTGCTGGGATATTTCTTCAAATTTAGTTTTGGAACATCAAATAATAGTGGGCTTAAATTCTTTTAATTCGGCATTCACCTTTCCCTCCCTGTGGCTGCTGGCACGTTAACAGGGAATGTAGAAACCACATTGAAATGCTCCTTCACAAACCCAGAAGTATGGTGTTTACTCAAAATTTGATGTCAGGAGGTCTGGGGGAGCACACAACCCAGGCTCCAGGGTAGCAGGACAGCCTTCATCTATCACAGACTTCCTACGGATGCTGGAGATTCAATTAAGCTCATAACTCCAGCCTCATAAACAAAGAGGGTTTTATGTTCATTCAGCAATCACTTTTCTTTCCTTTTCCTTAAATGCTCCACAAACGTTGCCCAGGGTTCTTCCCTTGCTTAGCCAATCAGTCCACATAGAGCATTCTACTGGGATTAGCTTCCCCAAGTCTCCAGTGCTTGTTTACATGATTCTCTGACTTTTCGAAACCCTATATTACCTGCTCCGTACCTGCCAGCAACCCAAGTGATTGATAGAGATCTGTAAGGTGTCACCTTTCTGCGTAGTGACGTGGTTTTCTCCCCTGAGATTAATCTAAACGACGCATACTCAGAGCATCTGCCACAGCAATGACAACACTCTTGTTCTCTGCACATCTGTGACATTTTATTATCTTCTTATATTGTGGTGGACCTGGTGGAAAAGAGACCTGCCCTTCTCCAGCCCAGCACCTGTAGCTAGCCTCCCGAACACAGAGGATGGAAGGAAGGAACAAAGCTCGCTCACCCGCAGGAAGGAGAGGTCTCGGTTGTGCTCGATGCTGGTGATTTCCAGGTTGCCCATAACTACCTCGCAGTTCTCATAGTACTTGCGCAGGGCCCGATACTGCTGCTCCAGGTCAGAGAGGGAGCTCAGCTTGTTCTCCGTGCCCGCACACACTGTAAGAAACCACAGGGCAAACAGTCAAGATGAGTGTGGAAGAGGAGCACAGGAGTAGAGAAGGAAATAAGGTTTGTATATAGGGATACAGGTAATTGTAACAACAATCCTACATTAGTAACAGGATCGGGTCCTACCAAAAATCCAGCACAAGTTACTTGAATATCAGCAGCAGAGATAGGAAGGTACAAATATGGTCCATGATCATCTCAGCAATTTAAACACACTTCACCAAATGGGATAAAGTGTTGGCATTTACCAAATGCAAAAAGGCTGAAAACGCAGAAATGCAGGAAAAATGCAAAACTAGTTGACCCCAACGCTTTAGAAAAGGCCAAACCCAGGCCTCAGTGAAGTCCCCACTAGTTCTGCCAATGTCAGAATCAGACACTGAGCAGAGATGTGCCAATCACAGACTAAAGAATGTGAGGCTGGAGAGATGCTGAAACCAAGCTGACCCGGGTAATCCAACCTTTCCTCTACTCCGCTGATACTCAGAAAGGTCTGATGGACAAGCCAAGAACAACCTGACCAGAAGGCTTATGCCCTACACTGTCTGCCCCATCAGCTTCCTTAAGACTCCAGCTCTTCCCAGCTTTATGCAATAGAAGGACAACAGCAAAAACCACATTGTCTTTCCACTAGTCACCAGACAACATAGAGTGGAGATGCGTCAGATGAGTTAGGAAACACCACCCTAATACAGCTACTTTTCAGAAGATGCCCTTTAATATCATACTACTCTGTTTTAAATGTTGCAGTCCAGTTGAAAGCTACTGCAGACTCACAGCTCAGCTCAGTCCATCAGCTCCCCATGCACCAAGCAATGACACAAATGAATGTGGGGAAGAAGCACAGAAGCAACATTTTACAACAGCAGATTTTCAAACAGCTCTGGGCCTGCCAGGACAAAGCTACTGAAACAGTCAAGAATGGGCTGGGCTGCTTCGTTTTTTTTGCATGCACTTACTTCTCCTCTTTACCAACAGCTTGTGGGTTGTTCTTATCTGCAAGCAAATTAATCTCGATATATATAAACTTTTGAAATGGGCATTATGTTATGCAAAACATGAGCCAGACCAGAATAGCATTTCTGGAGCCATTCCCACTCCTGGATTAGATCAATATAAACAAAACTCTCCATGACTGGAGGCATAATCAGTAAAATTGGCTAAAATATGCTTCTTTGAATGATGTGGGTGCTTTTTTTAAATATCAAAAGTAATTAGGTTGTGGAGTACTACTATTACTGACTGTTTACTTACTATGTCCCTTGTTGTCTTTTTTTTTTTTTTTAATAGCAAAGGGAACAATTCTCATCTCTGTTCTCCACCACAATCTCTCTGCTGCTGAGCAATCTGCTCTTGTGCCAGGGCAACTCGAGCTTCAAGCAGCCTCCTGGCGAAGGGCTTCGGGAGGCTGCCAAAAACCCAGGAACTGCTCAAAGTTTTCTCCCAAGGAAGCTCCCTCTGCCCTAAAAATGGCAGCAGAAATCTGTTCCTCCTGACCCGAAACTCCCCACCGGGGAGGGAAAGCCAGGCTGGTTTCATGGTGAGCCATTCACAGGGTAAAGGCTTTATCAGATCTTTTTTGGGTTTTGTGTTTCCACAGACCAAAGCTGAACAGGCACTACTGCTCTTCCAAAGACATGTTTTGTCTAGTTACCAAAGGAACTATTGTAAGGGATTTAATTTTTTTATTTCTTTCTGTGACCTGGTAGAAGTAAAATTTAAATGTCCTCAAAAAGTTTAAAAACTTGAAATGTTTGACATATATTCATTATATTGTGCTGCAAAAAAACAGGTTTTAAAATAAAAACTACCACCTCACGTCAAGGCTTAATTTAAAGAGAACATTCCCATTCTGAATTTTTACTTGTAAAACCTTACCCGTTTTAGTAAAGCATATCTAAACAAGATCTTATTTATAATATTTTTTTAATAGCCATTCTGGGGGATTCTGAAGATACAAAGACATGGTCCCACTGCGACCTGACTTAGCTCTGCTCGACTGGGAACACCTGGAAGGATCAACCACTGCTGCTAGGGATGGCACATCTTTCTTTTCGAAAATACAAAGCCCTAGCTCATATTTAAAGTTTTTTTCAGAACAATCTCGAGATCTGCTACACAAGCACCTCCACTCTTCAGGGCGACACATACTTCTCCCTGCCAAAAGACTTCTACAATATTTGCTACCAACGACAAAATCAGCCTGTTTGCTGCTTCCTTCAACGAGATTGAGTGTGTTTCCAGCCCAATAAGTATTATTCTGTCTTAAAGCTCCTGAGGACTAATAAATAATTTCTGTTCCACTTTGCAATCAGTGCTAAGGATCAACATAGCTCAGGAAACAATTCCAGCAGCTCAACTAATAAAGCTACAGACTGCAACACTGCTAGCTGATGTTGCACACCCATTAAACGCTTCCCGAAAGCTAATTTAGCCATTTGTTGCTGAAAGGAGGAACAACACCTGGAGTCTGCTCCTGAAAGAGGATTCCACGGGGGTGTAGCCAGCCCAGACGTAAACTGGGGCTGCAAGTTTTATTTTGAGTGAGATTAACTTTGTACAACCCAACCATTGCAGTAACTACTCCCAGCTTTCTGTATTGCTATGGAAATCAATTCTTCCACATGAATAAAATCTTAAAAGCAAATTTAGAAGAAACTGTGCTGTTAAATTTATCTCATAATAATTCCAAGCATTTAATTTCTGTCTTAAAAAAGGAAATATCCTCTGGTTTTCTGTTATACAAAACACATCTTTGTTCCAGCTCAAATCTGGGTCTCTGCCGCCTGCCTGGTACATGGCAAAAGGTCTGGCTCCTCCAAGCCTGCTCTGCAACAAAATTTGGGAAGCCAGGAAAAGTGCCAATCGTCCCAACCATTGCATGGCATGGCTCAGCTTTTGCAGCTCTGGACTGTCCTCACAGGTCATCTCCTCCCAACAGGAAGAAATTGGTTACAGACTGCCTCAGATCTACCCCACATTAACTGTGAGGTGCAGCAGTGCAGATTTTTTGCCACTGGTACCCACCCAGCAGTGCTGCCAATTCAGAAACAGTACTGGGAGCAGGAGGGAGCCCTGAGCTGCAGAACGAGTTGAAGTGCCAAAGCGAATGTGGGTGTAACCAAGAATCACTAATAATCCACTATTATAACAGGCTATTAATCTCTCTGTGCCTCAGCTTTACAGCACGGGTTTTGAACATATATGTTGGATGCACCTAATAATTAATGCCAGATTCAAAATACAAAAGAGAAAAAATAAGAAAGTATTTGAGCAAAGCAGATTAGACTAATGGTCACTTGCAGGATAGAGCTGGGACAGTACCTCCATCCTTCACAGGGTTCTTTAAAACAGAGAGGTTAGACGTGCTGTTAGAGGTTTTTTAAGGCAAAACTAATGGGGTAAAAAGTCATCCCTGCCATGAAGGAGAGATGCTTCTGCCAGGTACAATTGCAAGGGTGCTCCTGCTTGCCCCTACGTGCCAGGGAGCCAGACCTGGGAGGGACACTGGTCAGAACGCAGGCTGTGAACTGGTAGTTAACAGTAAGTTCTATCCCCTCATTTTGAGCCACAGGAGGCAATTCCCAGCTGCTCCAAAGCAAAAATAACCCTTCTAAGTCTGATTTTCCAAAATAGTTAAGGAACATGAAAGCAATTATGTACACAGTGGGAGCTGAGCAGGGGTCACAATTCCCAGTCCCTCTGCCCCTGAACTCAACACAGAGCATGAACACCCCCACACACCCTCCTGCTCATCTCTTGGAACAGCAACAGGCATCTACGTGTTGTGGAAGCTCTTTAAGTGTCAAAACAACACACATTCTCAGGGACGCTCCAGCTGTATATAGGCATAAACACAAGCACAACACAATGTATTTCCTTGTCATGCCATGGGGCTTGCATGGTGGGCTTCACCATAATCTATGTTTCATAAACTCTCTCCAAAGCACTTTGCTGTATATTGTTAGACACATTCTTTTATAAAGCCCCAGAAACCGGTGAGCAGCAACAAAATAAAGATTGTGCATTAAAAGGAGTCCCTGCAGCAGAACTTCTCCTGGTTAATAAAAAATGCTTATTCCCCTGCCTCTAACAGAGGTCAGAAAAGTGGCAGCTTAAGATATGCCTCCAGTCTGCAGCTTCTCTGACTGCCTAGCATCCCTGATGCTGAAGGATGTGGACCTTGCCAGCAGAGAAGCCCCAAGCAAGCAGTGACAGCGATCAGTCAAGGCTGGCAGCCTGTGGCTGCTTCTCATCTGCACCCCAAATGTGGGCAATTTTGGGTGGATGCTGGGGCAGGGCCATCAGAAAAGTGGATTTCAGGCATTACTCACCCATTCAGTTGTTTACTTATTACCAGCTACCTAAAGTAACAGAGAAGAGCTTCAGCTCCTAATGGCCCCAATTACAGCAGTAATAATCATCTATTGAATTGAATTTATGGCTTTCATCAATATTCATGCACATGGCTTGGAAATTAATTTCCCATTGACTTTTTTTCATAACAATGCCAAATCATTTGGATGTTCACTCAAAGGTAGCAAATAATGAAGACATTTAAAAACGTCCTTTAGCTTCTGCTTTCTAGGCCGTTGTTTTGCTCTGCTTTGTTTATGATAAATCTATACATTAAATTAAGAAATCACATGTGACTCTATCTTGTTCTCTTTCTTATAATACTAATGGATTTTATAATCCTCCTAGCTCAAGAGATGAAATAACTTTTGGAAGGAGGTCAGCTTGCTTCACTTCTTGTTCAACCCCTCTCTGGGTGTACCTTGGAGTTGCTCAGGAAGAGTGAATCCCATCATCTCCAGCACAGTCACCCCCACCTGAAATACCAGTGTCCCACTCCTCTCCCACAGCACATTCAGACAAGCAGCCATGAGGCTTCCTCGTTGCCAACTCCAAGGGAGTTATCTTGGGCATTTCAATATATAATTTTGAATCATGAAACATTTATTATTATCTTTGCCCCACGTTGGCCTCCACCTGAGCGTAGCACAACCTCCATGTGTTTAGGTTGCAGGAGGAGCCTTAATCTCCTAGACTCACTGTTTTCAGGAGCATGTTAATGAAAAGAGAATCACACGTTCCTTCATCCCAGGCAGGAGAAGCCCAAAAACAGTCAACATCTCTTTCTAACACATTCTTTTCCCGTACTTCCCACATATTTACTTAATTAGCTGCGTTTTTACAGACAGCACCATCATCAGGGTTTCTTGAAAGGCAGCTAATGTCAGTGTTTTTTAATAATTGCAAACACTGGTGGCAATTTGTTAAGACCCCCAGATGGGGGGGGAGGGGGAATACTCAAGCCCCTTAAGGAGTAACTAATTACCAGCAATGCTGCAGCAGTCCCCATTCATTTCATTATGCTCCCTGCTTTCAGCAGCAGCCTGGGCACCCTGTCATGTACACACACAGACCAAGGGGTAAACACACTTCTAATCTTTTCATTATTATTTTACAGCTCTCCTTGAACGACCTGCAAAAGCCCTGAATTTTCATGCAATTAGGCACGTCCTAATGAAGGGAGGGACTGCCTGCACTTGCAGTCTTGCAGATGTCTCCTGGGAGAAGGCAAAACACTCCTGGAGGTCACCAGCCGTTTTCCTGTAAACCCAGTGGTTTTGCAGAGTTTTAAAATTAGAGCCTTGCTTTCCCTAGGTGAGAGATTGTAATGAAGGAGTGCATAATTTTCTCGGTAGTCCTAATTAAAAGCTCAGCTGGCACAAATGTTTTCCTTCCGTGAGGTCTGCTCTACGCTAGAAAATTATCATCCCATTTGAATCCAGTTGCACGCAATCAACCTGACTGCCATGAACCCCTGGACAGCCACACGGACATGAGAGGAGAAGCTCAGCATTGCCACCCAGCTGCCATTCAGTCCATCAAGGTGTCATCAGGATGAGGGGACACAGTACAGGCTGGCCCATGGTGGCCATGAACCACACCATCATGGATTTAACCCCTTCTACCTGCGTGCAAACACCCCAGAAACACAAGCCTAGGAGTACTATTATTTATTTTGATTTTCAAGTTAAACTCTCTACAACTGCTAAATAAAGTCAAATAAAAGAAATTAACTACAATTTCCATCTGGGCTTTAATCTGCAATGCTAAAACGACACTCTGAAACATGTCTACAGCTTTTCATTCTCTTCTTGAGCCATCACTCTAAGTGCTCAAGACCAGGTTGGATGGGGCCTTGTACAACCTGGTTAGTGGGAGGTATCTCTGCCCATGGCAGGGGGGTTGGAATTAGATGATCTTGAAGGTCCCTTCCAATCCAAGCCATTCTATGATTCTATAATCCTTCTCTTTGTATGGAGAAGAGGTCTCTGGGTTGACACCACCCGGGACCAAAAGCACTGATTCCCTGAAATTTGCTCACTAAACTCCCAAACATCATTTCATGTGACATTGCAGAAGCTTCCCCAGAACTTCCAGAAAAGCTGCAAGGATGTGTGTTTATCAGGGTGGTCCCATCTCCAGTGAAGGCTGATCAGGTGCCACCTACAAAAGGAAGCTCATTCCTAATTTTGTTAACAGGAACACAAACGGGCACAGTAAAGACTGACAGTGACTGTAACTCCATCAAGAAGGAATAGTTAGGTGTGATAACACCTTCCCAAGCTGAGGGCACCCTCCCCTTGCACCAAGCTCTCCAAAATCTGTTTGGTGGATGCTACACTGCACACATTACCCATGTAGAGCTCCTGCTCAGAGCGACCAAAAAATGGCATCAAAACCTTGACTAGATTTATACTGTGACATTTCAAGGGTAATTGGCTGTGCTGACCATGTCAAGCCATTGTCATCTGCTTGCTTTATGCCAATATTTCCAGCATTGTTTCTCTTTTAGTTTTGGCACTCATATATTATTATAGAGCAACTGGAAAGGACAAAATGGGAATAATGCACTGTAGGACACAGCTACCACTAAAAGCTTCACCAATTGTTCTTCCTCCCCAGGCCTTTGTACCAAAATATTTTCTCTGGGTACTTCTTCCCTTTATCTCCCTATTCTTCATAGACACACACGCACTTTCTTTCCTCATTTCATTCTATTTTGAGGGTAAATAGTTGCTTCTTAACTATAATGTAGGTACTGGACTTGACAAGCAATTAAAGCAAACAATTTCCACTCATCTAACTTTGCCAAATTAGTCATCTGCCATCTGCTCTATCATCTGGCTCTCCTTGAGGTCTTGCTGTGAATCTGGAAGCACTCACTCCAACAAGGAGCAGTGGATAAGCCTCCAAGCTGGCCAGGAACCCAAGGGATGGAGATGACACGTGGCCCTGCTCTGCTCACCACCATCCCCACCAGGCCAGCTCCAAGGAGGTGCTTGCTGGCTCCAGTGGTCGAATTGGTAAATTACCAGCACGCACATGAAGACGGTGAAGCATTTAAAATTAAAGATTTTTTTTTTACAGCCTCTTCCACAGCTTGGTAGCTTAGAAGAAGTGTGGGATTTTCTTACTGGATGCAGGATGCAAAAAATAACTTACTTTATTGAAATGTCTTCAGCATTTGCCATTTAGTTCCCAATGAAGGACATAACCTAAACAAGCAATTAATTGACATTATCAATGAAAGATTTGAGTGGTCTCTACTTCCAGCACCTGGCTTAATTCAGGTAAGGCCTCATTTGGAGACAGCAAAAAGTTTTTCAAACAGCTTCAAAATACAATGTCAATGTCCTCTGCCCTCCAACTTCTGAGCACTGGCAGGACCTTTCTCTTCTACCTGGTTTCCAGTCTGGGCTCCTTATTGGGTCCCCAGTACAATCAAGAATATCACCAGCACCCCTTTTCCAACCAACTTAAGGTTCTTCCATGAGGAAATCAAATACCACTCCAGAGTGCAGGTTAGTCCATGCAAATGCTGCTGTTGCTCTGAACCATCACATGGAGGACTCGCTCTCCCTGTTGTTGGTGAAGACCACTACAGACCACCTGTTCCTGCACTAGTCTCCAGTTTGGCCACTTGAATGCAGCACCCAAAGTTATGCTTGTGAATCTAACTCTTAATGCCAAGAACCAAAATCCTTCCCTACAATACCAAAGCACAGACCATCACTAGTGCCTTCTAAGATTAATAAGCACACAAATAAACCATCCTGAGCAATACAAGGCCACATGATCTTGGGCAGCAGAGCAAAGTGCCAAGCTGAAGGCCTAAGAGTTTGCAGTATTCCTCTCCCCCCCCCTTCCCAAGCCCTGCTCCAGCACAGCAGCAATGGCTCATGCAACCAGTTTCCCTCCATCACAGTGTGTCCTGGCTCCCTACAGGGGCAACATGGTGGAAACCTCTACAGGTCTCAGCAGCAGGAAAGATTTGGGTTGCTTTTTCAATGCCAAGGGAAGGAGTAGAGAGGGAAGATGATGCAGCACAAGGTACAAGCACTAGGCGAACACATACATGGGTGGGAGTGGGGAGAGCAGAGGGGAGCCAGGCACTTGGACTGGAGTTTTTGTATACATGCCTTCAACATAAATCAATTTAGCAAGGGATGCCAGTAACATCTGCTGTGAGGTTGGCCCAAAAATCATCTCCCAGCTCACAAACCAGGCTGCTTTGCTGGGGACATGAAAGGCTCCTTCCCCCCTGCAGTCTTCTCTCAGGAGCCTAGAGGCGCTCAGCTTGCCCAGAGCATTGCCAGGGTGCTGTGGCAGTGCTCACCTTCCCCAGCAGCTCCTGCTGCTCTGCTGGGACTCCTGCAGCTCCACAACAGCCGGGAGCCTTCGCCTGCCTTCCTTATTTTAAGGTTCCCAGATGGCCCCTGAATACTGCAAGCATTCACTCAACTTAAATGCATTTTAATTAACACTGTACAAACACACCAAGTTTGTGCACGCACAGGGGAGAACATTCATTCAGCTTCTGCCTGATTCTCAGCCCCAGAAATCCAGCGGGAGCACAGGCAGACGCTGCGATGGGAACGGGATTGCAGTCCTAGCTGCCTGGACAATATTTAAAATACACTTGGCAAAATGCACATCAGCCCTCAGATCCCACTTAACAGCACTTAAGCACTGTTTCTGTAAAATATAGAGCTCAGACAAAGTAGGCGGGAGAAGTGCTTTTATATCTGTTGATGTTAACTGGGAATAATTACTCACCACTAAAACACAGCAACTGCTGCATCGTTACAGGGCAAGATGAGACACAAACCACTTGTGACATAAAAAAGGAAAAAAAAAAAAAAGGTATTTCCCCAAGATCTTGCACAGAAAGTTTTCTCCCGTTACATTCATAATTATCACATAACCCAAATCCACCTAAGAAAGTGACTAAAATTATTAAAATTTAAACACGTAAAGAAATGGACCACTCCAAATTCTAGCAACCCTTCAAGGCAGGACTGCAGAAGGACTTAAACAAGACATTCCCAGAAAAACATTCAGGAAATAAAGAAAACCAACATCTCACAGGAGCACCTGAGATGGCCATGCCAGGGCTTGGGTGTCCCCACCTATCAGGCCACAGCAAACCCAGCGTTTCAAAGCTGCTTTGCCCAAGTGCTTCAAGGTGAATGTAGGAAAAAGGGGATTAAGAAACCATCATATTTTATCCAGTATGCACAGGTCTATTAAGTTGAAACTGCATGAAGTCTACTTTTCATTGATGAAAATAACAGGTTCTCAAGCAACACGATAACTTTGTCAAGCAGACAGGAGAACTGGGCTCAGATAAGACAGCTGAAATGGTAATTATCTAAACTTGGAGGTACTGCAGATGAGGAGAGCAGTGTTGTGGTTGCAGGGGCTGTGCCGAGGCTGGCTGGTCCACAGGTGGACACCACACTTTGCCTGCAGCCAAAACATGCTGGATCTGGGAACAGGACCATATCCTGGGGTCTGTGATGGTCATATACGTTTGTCATCAAGTCAAAGAATTAATCTAAAATGCTCTCTTACACAAGCCTTCCTTAAACCGATGGTTGTATTTTCTTATTGCCCATGGCTAAACTAAGTAATAAAAACCCTATGTTATGAAACCAAGTGCTTTTAGGTATTGGTTTATAGGCAGGAAAGCCAAACTTTCAATAAATAAAGTCTATGAAAGAACTTTTTTTACTTCTACATGCTATATATAAAAACATACAGCACAGTCTTAAACTCATCTTCTGCCACAGATGATCCTTCATCTGCTGCAGCTCATGCAGGTTTCAGATGATGCAGGTTGCTGAGCACCTCTGGCATTGCCACCAGGAACGCTTGGGAATGAAGATGCAAACTCCCACCTTCTCAAACCTGCATGTTTTGAATCAGGTCCTAGATTGCACAATTTAAATTAGACATAATAAAAATTTAAAAACCTAAACAAAAGCCTGAGCACCTGAGAAGTTCTTCCAGAGGCAGAACTTGCATTTGAATTGATAATCTCATTGTCCATGAGCAGTACATTCAGAGTAAACGCCTCCAGTGCTGAAGCTTCTGCCTGTTTTACCTGGAAGGTAAGGATTGTGTCTGCATCTGATGAGGTTCTCAGTTTGCCTCGTTATTCTTTAAAAATGAGCGAGCCAGCAGCTGAAATCACAGGCTGACTTGCCCATCTTTGTGCAATTCCTACTGAACCTTTGTAAATGGTTCCACTTTCCAAGGGGGTGTGGGGGCAGTCAAAGCTGCTGCAAAACTGCTCCTCAAATGCACTTTCCCTGCAGTTGAATCAGGCAAACTTCAACATCTCTAATTTTCCTCACTCCCTCCGTTGCTCTGCTGCACTAACCTAAGGCATATTTATTTGTTATTTTTTCTTTCATGTACTGTCAGAAATCATCCCAAAAGGTAAGATCCAAGTAACTGTACTTGTCAAAATCACGTGTTATGAATTCTGTATAGATCAGTTTGCTTAAATAGGCTTCCTGTTAATGTTTTCTGTTCTTTGTGCTAGGTTTTTTAAAATGCAGTCCATACATATTTTATAAATGTTTGGGCTTATTCCCACTCCCCTGCCCCAGAGACTGCCCTTAAACTCCTGCCCATTGATTGTGACGGTATCAATTTGTAAAGGTCAACAGAAAGCTTCTCTGACAGCCAAACTCAGAAAGCAATTTTTTAAATGAGCTGTTTCTCTTCCTCTACAAAGCAAGATGCCAACAAAATCAAAACCCAAAGTCTTTATTTCACTGGCCTGACCAGTAGCTTTGATACGCTTCAGATCTCTGATGGCTGCTGAACACTCCTTGGAAATCTGAGCTTGTTTGAGGGTCTTAAAAAATAACAACATGTGAAGAAGCAGATTTATGAAGAGAAAGAGCAGAGAAAGGTTTGTGAAAAGAAAAACATTAATTTGCTGCTCCTCTGAAAACTTCCATAGACCTCGGGTTACTGAGCTCCCGGGGACTGTCACACCAATGTCACTGCTGTGTGGGTTTGGCCTCGTGCATCCTTTTATCATACATGAGTAACTTATGTTTTAGACTAAAAAACAAACCTCCCATAACCAGTCAGATACTCAAGAAACAGACTATGTCAACTTATTTTCACGCTTGCTTCAGATTTGTTCTTAGAGAATAGGTTATTTTATTTGGGGTTGCGATCAAAAGACTCTTCAAAAGGCTTCTGCCCTTTCCCCCCCCATCCCAGTGTTTAGTGGATCTCTCCAATTCATAACGACGGAAAGTAGGGCTGCACAATTTATAACACTGTTATACACGAAGAAAACTTGCCATAAATCAAAGAAAACAGTTACATAAATGAGTATAAAAGTGCAGGGAAATGTCACAAGACAGCAATAAAGTATCTTCCAAATGGTAAATCCCAGGAGCAGAAGCACCATTAGTTTTGAATCCCTCACTCAACAGCATCAGGACTGGTTTATCACTGGAGCAATCAGTACTGGAGCTTGACTCCTTTAATAACTGCGGACTGGGGCAAGACCACACACCCTTGGTGGGGAGTCAGGGAGAGCAGGAGGCAGTAGACAGGGACTGCACATCTGCCCTCACACCATCACACAAATGGGCCAGAAGTAACATCATGATCCCATGGGTCTTCTCCTGCTACTATACACACACATATGCACATATATATATATAAATTAAAAATATGGTTGGTCTTTTTAGAGCCTGTGTGGCTATTTTTTTGGCTCTTTTTCACTGAAATACAGAAACCATGGAGGGTTGATTCTTGTTTTACTTGCAAGAAGAGAGATGCCCTTGTCTCCTCTGCAGGCATTGGAAAGAAAGCTGCTTTAGCAAAAAGACAGCAATACAGAATGGGCACAAACCTTTGATGGGAGATACCTCCCCCAGGGATTGAGGAGGCCATGGTGAATATGGCAGTCCCAGAAGGAAGTCATTAAAGATTCTGGAAGAGCAGGATGAGGGGTTTAACTCTACAAATGGCCATATAAAGCCTTTCTCTGATTTCCCAGGCCCCAGGCTCAGGCTGTTGCTATCTGGTCATGTTTCTGCAAATGCTACCAACAGAAGAATGCACATGTAACAGCAAAATGCCAAGGAATTTGTTGGGATGAAGGAAAGGCAATGCCTTGCTCAATACTGGAGCTGCCCTGGCAACAGTGGTAGCAGCACCAGGAGGATCCAGGGGCAGATTAAAGCTTCAGCCAGCAACATACAGAGAGCATGACAGGAGAAAACTACCCCAAGGCTGAGCATGGTGCAGAGGACTCCCACCCCAACCTCCTGTGATGCTTCTCCAAGGGATTCCCTTTCCATGCTGCTGGCTCCAGTGAGGTTACAGGTGAGCAATGGGGAGTGACCACCAGCCCATGCCCTTGGGCTTATTCTTCATGTCTGTGCACAAGCCATTCTCTGATTCTTTTCAACCTGGAAAATTCCCAAGACTATTCCTGACCTCTTAAGAGGACATTTACATACACCTTAATCCTGCAAGTGGTAACCATTAGCTCACTGTTAAAATAACACGTCCCAGTGATGTGCCAAAATAATCTGTTCTCTGGTTCTAAAGGCAAGGCAAGGGGGACAAAAGGAAAAGACAAGGCAGATTGCTGGCTACTGTTTTCAAAGCCATGGATGACATATTCCCACAGACCAAAAATAGCTTCATATTCCTGCCTCTCACAGGAAGATGACAGCATTTCTGCCTGAAGACATCCCCACCTGATTTGATTTTCATAAACAAACACTGATGAATGACAGGTGCCTCACTCCTCAGCACCAGTAGAAAGCAACAGGCACGTTATTAGCAGCCTCGCTAAGAAGAAAAGGCCAAGAAGCAATTTTCCCAAGGGAAGCCCTCTGCGAGGAGCCTGCTCCCGGGGTCCCCGTTTCATTAATATCTTCCCTCTCGCTCCACTCGATGGCCTGGTTCAGTGGAACCTGGGAAATGGGAGGGAGGTGGGAGGTGGGGGCACAGGGTGCCTGGCTTGTGATCCCAATCAAACCTTGTGCCGGGGGCTTTGGCTGTGGTCTCCCGCTTAAGTGATGCAGAAGCACGTGTGGCCAGAGCAGCTTAGTGCAAATTTACCCACTGCAAAATGTCCTTGAAGCTGCCTGCCTGTGATGGGGAAATGGCAAAGAAAGTCAGCAAAGCTAATTTGCTGGTAACAAGCCTGGCTCTGCACCACTTGTTGATATATGGTGACCCCATCCTTAAAAACACCCCTACACCCAAAACCACCTCACGAAGTTCCCAGGAGTAGGGCTTCCCTTGTTTTCCTTCCTTAATACTTACTAAATCCATTCGCCTTTTATTACAACCACCAATCCCCCCACCCCCAACTCAGCTTGGAACAGCTTAATTAATAACAATTAGCCGCAGCACAATTGTGATTCAGGTGGCGTTTTGGAGCATGAAGGAGAAACTTGACACTTTTGCTTGTGTGCACGGACAGAAGAAATTCCAGGCAAAGTTAATGGAAACTGAGCGGCTGAGCGACGCCGAAATTCAAATGTACTGTAAAATTACTAAATGATTTCAATGTCACAGGAAGGCGTCGCGCTACTGCCAGGATTATTAGCCCTTGCAGAGCTTTAATAATATTTGGTCAAACACCTCAGGAGCACATCACTGGGATAATATAAAATATTTTCCTGTTTTAGACGGAGGGGGGGAATCTCCATTCAGAGCAAAGGGGAGGCGACAGCCTTGAAAAGATCCCTGATGGGGTGAGATGCCAGCAGGTCGGGGGACACGAAGGGTGTCAGCTCGGTGCTCCCCAAAGCCACCTAGTCCCTGCCCGGCTGTCCCCTCCTTATCGAGGAGAAGGGGAAGGACACTTTATGAAATTGCAGTTGTCTAAAGTGGTCGAAACACCTGCCAGTCATGGCAGGTTTATTGGCCACACTCCCCGTGCGGGGGGGGCTGCATCTCAGTGCCTCCACCTTCATTAGTGTCACTGCAGTCAGATGTAATTTATGTTTAAATATACATGGGGAATATGAAGACAGAGCTAGCGACTACTTTCAAACAAGAGGAAAAAGGTGAAGGCTTCAAAGCTTTTTGTTGGAAAACAAGGGAAATTCTTAGCTGGAGAATGAGCAGAGCCTGCTAGTGACAGAGTATTTCCTAGTTCCTGGAGGGACAGCAATGGCTGGCTTCATCTTACTAAAAATTGAAAAAAAAATCAGAAAAAAAAAAAGATGAAGTGACCTTACAGGATCAAGTACCAAAAGCATGAAAAAGCACAGAAACATGCATTGAGTCTGCATGTTAAATATGAGCACACAAAGGACATCTGTGCGAGGCAAGGCAGCTCCAGGTTTGCCTGGGAAATGCAGCGTGAGGACTGCACACACGAGCTTGGATTGGTTTGCACAAGGCTTCTCAGTGTTTTGCATGGAGCCATCAGCCTCATCTCAGGGAAATAATCATGTCATGTGTGGACCAGTAAAGTATTATCCAGCAAGGGAATATACCATAGCCACCCTGAAGGCAGAGGGAATTCCATGTGGCAGTGCCTGGCCAGGAGGGAATATGTTTGGAGGTGGTTGTGATATAGGTGGGATGGAGCTAGGAAACCATGTGTTTCAGGCTCCTCACCAACAGTAAAAAATGGCATTTTCTAAAGTAGACAGATATGAGAGACGGGAACATTGGATTGGGACAGGAGACTGAGAACATGGGGGCTAGAACTGGAAATGTGTGGAGCTCCTGCCCCAAAACCATGCAACAAACCCTAACCTCAGCAGAGCACTACCTCCTGGGGAAAGCTGGCATATGCTCAGGAACATATACTTTCCTTAGAATCTAAAAATCTAAGCCATATTGTTGTAAAAATGTGTCTCAATGTATGAAAACTGTTCCAGGGCTTCTGCCAGAGCCTGCAGACAGATGGGCCAAAAATATGTCTCTCAGCAGCATGAATCCATCCTACTTGCCCTCAGCATCCCCATCCCAAGAGCACACAGCTGGCTCCATGTCACCAGCACTACCTAACTCTCAGCAGCCAAGGAGAGAGATCATCAAGTTGTGAACTCGCTAGCTTACTTCCACACCTTTGTCACGTGCAGCCAGAGCATCACACTAGATTCTTGTTTTCTGTTAGGTATCTGCAAGATTCCCCTTTTTGCCAGGACAAATTTCCATCAAACTTATGTTTGACAAAATACATCATCAAGAGAACTGGCTGGGCATCAGTCTCCTTCCCAGTGGTCATGCTGGATAAGAAAAAACAGCTTTGGAACTTACTGTGTTACCTACATCAGGCTGAAAGGCCTATGGCTCTCCACACCCAAAAAAAAAGAGACAGTATAAGAAAAAATATACTTTACAGATCATTTGGGCTTACAGAGAACTTAAGAAGCCTCTCAGGCACCCTTCAAATTCAAATCAAGGCCTTCTGTGAACACACCACTTGTATGTCTGCAGTCATTCACGCAGGTAATACTCCTGCTCAGGAAAAGCATCACTTCTGGTTGAGCTGCTTTGCTTGTCCTCAAAGATGTTCCTTCCCCAGGAAGGTAAGGTTGGGCTTGACCCTGAAACTAATTGCCCCTCTAGATTTGGTTCTTAATGCAACAAACCTAAGTCCAAAATCAGGTTTAATACTTGTTCGGTTTCAGCCTGATGTGCTTTTTCCCAACAGAGATTACAACTGTTTGCACTTAAAATATGGTGGTTCAGAAAGGTTGCAGAAATCACCCAATACAGACTCCACCATGCTCTGCAAATTTGCCACCAGGGAACTACAAGCACTTGCTGAAACTAATGGTTCTCTACTACCCTCGACTCTAGATGAAAGGAGGCAAATTTCTTCCACTGGGCTTGGAGATAGTGGGAAGCACCAACCAGAAAAATACAGGGCCTGGCAAATCCAGCTGAGAGTGGCACCCCAGCCTGGGGGGTGAGGACGCACCCAGCTTGCTTGGGAGCGGGACACTCATCCCCTGCCCCAACTCAACACACCTCCCTGAGCCCGACATATACGGTGCCAAACTCTCCCTCTCCCCTTTGCTCCCACTGGCACTATGTGATTAATATCACATCAAATTTGTCTTTGTACAATATCCCACCGATCTTTCTCTGTGTAATGTTCGCTTTACATCAGGTGACAGTTTTAGTGATTCCTCCTTTATTTGCATGTCCCCTTGAAGAAGCTTCATTTCTCCTTCTAATCAAGTCATTAATTTTCCCGAAAATCATTCCCACCCTGAGATGGCTGGGTTCTAATTTGTCTCTGTCACACAAATGACAAGTATCACCTCATTGCCATGCTGTGATGTTCCTCCACATACCTGTATTTGAGCAGGAAAAGCACCAAGATTATTTTTCCACAGCCATAACTGCTTTTCTCCATGGCAGTTTGATTCTATCATGATCCTTCCTTCAGGTACTTTGTAGTAGTATTATAAAGCTGCTTGCTTTTATTTCAAAGATGATCTTGTTCAGGATTTTTTTGTAATGG
The DNA here is from genome assembly GCA_013401335.1 of Brachypteracias leptosomus. Classification (NCBI taxonomy): domain Eukaryota; kingdom Metazoa; phylum Chordata; class Aves; order Coraciiformes; family Brachypteraciidae; genus Brachypteracias; species Brachypteracias leptosomus. Next base: position 827,837 of record VYZX01032369.1, read on the forward strand.
GAGAAGTGGAAATGACGGTGCCAAAATTACTTCTCCTTTTCATCTTCTCTGCATCCTGTTTACCAACAGTGCTGCCCACCTGGGATGTCAGTGCATATCCCCCCGCTGTCACATTGATGCTTCTTTCTGAAGCCTCTTCCCCTTTCATGGTGTTGTCAGAACATGGATTTTCACATGCTTTAGTCCCACACATAGCTCTGTAACAAAAGCTGAATGCATCACAGTAAGACAGAACTTACGTGATCTGAAATCCCACCTGGGCAGCTCCTACCTTTCCTAGTTGTCTTTCAATTACATCTCTTGCTCCTCCTAGATCATTTTTTTTGGATCCAAAACTGTCCTCCCTAATTCTGGGCCACCAGGCAGAAGAATCATGAAATGCTCTTAGGAAAGCTAACATGAAGTAAAGGACGATGGAGGGCTGTACAGTTTGCAACTCGTTTCCTTTAGCACCTGCCTTTTGTTGTCAAAACAGCAGAACTACAAACTACATCTCTGATTTCCTACAGCACTTACGCATCTCAATCTTCAACACACCAGGAATACACAGCAGAGAAATCAAAGACAGAAAGTCAGAGCTGCCAGACTCCTGTGCCTGTGTTGTGGCCACTGGACCATCCTTACTCTCCTTCTGCTCATGCCACTTGCTTCCAACAAACTGTGCTCTGCCACCACCGAGCCTGCCAGACTACAAACGCAGACTTTTCCAGGGGAAAGATCTTGCTTTGTGATTCACAGCATACCTGTGATTTTCTTCTGCCATTTACTATAAGGCACTAAGTTGATATTAACACCAAAAAACCCTGGCCTCTCACCGATTTTAAGAACACTGATCGAATTCTTTCTCACCTCATGCAGTTTCTCCTTGTGGAAATGTACTTGAGCCCCAGAACCACCTCCAAAATTGTATTTGGAAAAAGGCTGGAGCTGCAACTCTTTCACTAGCTACTCCCAACACACAGGATATTAGATAGCAACAAATTCCAGTCCAATATTGTAGAACAAATCCAATCTTTCTCTTAAAGACAGATTACTTTTGCTTCATTAAAGCATCAGGGTTGTATGTACACCCTTGAGGTCTGCCCTGCCTTTCTGATTTCCTTTCTATTGTTGTACTTACTGTACCACCTCGTGGAGAACACCACCAAAAGTGATGGGTAAAAAAATGTGCAACTATTCACAGAGGATCTGAAGACCTTGCAAGGTGGTTTTTTTAATTGTCTGTTCAGCAGATCATTTCCTGGGCCTGGATTACCTGGTCACATATTCCCACAGTTCACACTGTTGCTCCATGGTAATTCTGAACACAGCACTCCAAGGAGTGGGCTGTTCACCAGAGCAGTCGCCTGGTCCCTGCTCTCAAGGTTTTTCATGGCAATGCTTCTCCTTCCTCATCTGACCTTCTCCCTTATCACCTTTCCTTCTGCCCTTCCTTCCTCAGTGATGCCCCAGCACCAGCTTCATCTGCATCCTCCGCACAGCCCTCATCTGCAAGGCCACTCTGTTTGCTCAAACACCTCCTAAAATCCCCCATCTCTCACATGGAGCCAAAACCACTAAATGAAGTCAGAGAGATGTGTTAAACAGCAGCACTGACCCAACACCTCTGAACTACTCAGTGCTGTTGGGTGGGGGCACTCTACCAGCAACCCCCTTCCTTTGGAGGGGAATTCAAAGACTGTGCCGGGGCTAATTCTAGTGCTGGCAGGAGCAAGCTCCAAGGCACCAATTCACCTAATTACAAAAGCACATATTCAATTGCAAGCGCTTATGACTCAGTTAATAGGAGTGAACTGTGACTGAAAGGATTGATTTTGTGCAGTGCCATCTCTCTCCCTCTCCCACCCTTATAGGCTGTTATTACGTTGTGTGCAAACATTGGTCACATTTTCCCAACCTTGTAATTGCACAAATCAATGACATTCTCAACCATAAAAAGGGAAAGGAGCAGAGGGTTTCCTAACACGTTTCACCGTTGCTGAAGGAATCGGAGTAGATCAAATACATCACTGTATTTGCATACCATTTCAAACCCCAACCTCAGGAAATAAATTAATTTTTTTCAAAAAGAATCAGAACTCAACTGACAAAAAAAGTTGTGTTTTGCATTTCTACTGTGAAATCCTCCAAATGCATCTCAGTGTCTGATTCGAGACACAACATGAGAGATGTAAAGCATGTGTGCAAGGGGAAAGCACATGTACTTTTTAATCATCCTGAAATAAAACCTCTACAAGTGACAGCTCGCAGAGCAGCAGAAAAGAACCTATTTCTACATGTGGAGGTAATGCCGTTATTTGTAAAAGTTCAGTTGGTCTTGAAAAGAAAGTAAATGTATGAACTTCAGGAAAAATCTCTTTTTTTCCCAGCTGAGAGAAATTGTTACAATTCTTATAAAGTCTTGTAAGAAATAATGTGAAACAATAGCGAGCAACACTGCCCAGAAAAAATCAGATTCATTTTGTATGATGGATTTATCTTGTCCGTCCCCAGACTAAAAACTTTTCATTCAGTTCTAATTTACTCAGCCAGGCTCCTGATTTTATAGAAATGCAGCAAACTCGACACAGATAAATCACCTTGCAAAGAGCAGACTTGGAGTACAAGCAGACGTTGAGCCTTTGCTCTGGTGTAAAAGCAGACAGAGAGAGAGATTTCCATGGTCTGCAGGCAGCTGCATTAAACAAAAAAGAAATTAAATTGAAAATTCGGACATTTTCTTCTCCATCAGATCATTACTGCTAAATCACTTGACTCTAACAGAGTTTATAGGTTAGGGGAAATCACCTCTGATTACACTTTTTTTCATTGTAGGTGTATCCTGGGTGTAACTATCTCCTGATTGTATTTTGCCTTCAGTCTTCAGGTATCTGGCTACAGATTACTGTGACCTCAGCTGGTGTGTCAAAGTAGAATCACTGCCTACCCAAGGATGTATGTGAGAAGAGAGCATCTCACTTGGGACCAGATTTTGTGCTGAATTCAAGCCCTCTCCCCAGAGGGCTCACACTCATCCCCTGACTGCTCAAATCCACCTCTGCTCCTGCAGCAACCTCGGTGGAATCCTGAATTCAAGAGGTCTCCAAAAAACTAGAGAAAAGAGAAAGCTACTGCAAAGAGGAGACTCACAGATCCAAAATCATCATCTGGAAAAGAGTTCAGAAAGACAGACATGGGATTCTCAACACCAAATTGTCAAAGATGTGGGATCTGCCAAACTGAAAGCCACAGGAGGAATATCTGATAAGAAATCAAGCAAGATGGTCACATGGCTTTAAGGTCAGGAAGGTGCAAGCCACCACCAGATCTGAAATAAAAGCACTTTCATTGCTGTTTTTGAAACCTTTTATACAGTGGCCTGGCAATCAGTAGAAGCAACAGGGTTTCTCTCCTTATTTTAAACAACATCAACTAAATTGACCTCCCTGTAAGAATTCACACCTTATTTTATAGCTTCCAAGCCTTTCTTTGGGTACTTAAGGAGCAGTCAGGCATTTAATCACTGCCTGGATTTCAGGTAGTGAAACAAACTGCATCTCATAGATGCATGTTTCCTTGAAAATATATTTTGACAGAAAGCAGGTCAAAATATGGATTTTTAGGTCCTATATTTAAAATATTTGCCTCAAGAGTGTTAGATCTTAAGGAGTTATACAAGTATGAGCATTTCCAAATGTGATGGAAAATCTCAGCGAAAGGAAGGAGACTTTGGGAGAATTTGGGGATCAACCCTTTCCTAAAAGTAAAAAAACCCTGAAATCTTAAAACATTAAGTCTTACTCCCTTTTAGGGAAGAGACAGAACTAGGGGAATGCCTGAAAATGTTTCATTTGCTGAAACCAGTGGAAAAAAAAAAAAAGAAAAAAAAAAACCCCACAACAAATATACCACTCAAACCTCTCTCTGATTAAAATACATAGCTTCTTGTGTTCAGGTCTGGAAGATGTTTCTTGGGGATTACTGCTAGATTTATTTGTTGCTCTGTGAATTCCCTGCTGTATATCATATGCATAGCATTGTCACAAACATCAGATTCCCAGGATCTCCTCTATCTCATTTTAGCTTCAGTTTGGTGAGTGGAGAGAAGCAGCAGGTTTTCCTCCACTGAGGATAATAATAGGAAGAATACAAATATTTTTATCTTTGCTTGTGTCTGCATTTATGTTTTTAACTTGCTTTTGGGCTCCCAGAGCTGTAACCTTCCATGAGATAAAGTTGCAAGCCCTTTGTTGTTGGGCGTGATTGATTTTTAACTCCACCACCTTCAAAATTCCCATGCCCTTAAGCCTCTGCTTTTATGTTTTCTTCTCTTCCTCGGTAGAAGTTGTCTGGGGGAGAGAAGAAGGACAGGGCTGGATTGAGATTGATCATCCTCCCGGTGGCATTTGAAGATTCAAGCTGTGCCTTATGGCCAGGCACAGTGGGGAGGAGGCAGCGGTGGGGGCCACCTGCTCAGCTGCCGTGCTTCCGAGGGGTTTAGAGAGCTTCTGAACACTGCTCATTAGCAGGACAGGTGTCCTCCACCACAGTCCCTTCTGGAGTCAAATAAAACCATCTCAAAGAGGGATGTAACAGCTCCTGCCAACCTTCACCTGTTTAGGAGGGGATGCGATAAGGAAAGAGCAGACCATTGTCACTGCTTTATTCCTCAGGCAAGGTTACCAATATGATTTGGGGACACTGATGATGCTAGTATGATTTTTTTGGCTTTAAAAGAAGACTGGACACCAAATATGTTCAAATAAGGTAGTAGTTTTTTCAAGACTTGCTCCCAAATGGAAAATGCACATTCTTTTCTATGTTTCCAGTTGAGGGGAAAAAAAAATCTTTCTCATTTCATACTTGTGTAAGTCCACTGAAGTCACCAGGAACAGAGCAATGCCCAAAGCCAACCATGGTGAAGTGTTTTGTCAAATTGGGTCACCTATCTTTAACCACAAGACACTCAGAGATGAGCTTCCCTCACTAGATGCTGCTGGGAGTCTGAGAGCATACGGACTGAGAACAAGAATATGAAGTGTATGAAAACTTTCTACTATCAGTTTGGTTCATATTATTTCCTAGTAAATCACAGCTCCTGCTGCTTGCCTCACAACTTCATTAAGTAAGAAGCTGTACCTAGCTGAAGATGTCTGTACTGAACTGCCAGATTCAGGGTTTCAACACAAGTTTTGAATAAACTGCACATTTTCTTGATATGGTACTTTAAAACAAACCGCTCCAGCACTGTTTATAGTCAAGGATATCGTTTACAATAATTCTACAGCCTCCAAGTCAGAGACACGAGGAAATATCTCGCTCATCTCTGTACCAAGGACAGAAGTAATTTGTTCTGGAACAGCATGTATTCTCATTTTGTGAACGTAACAAAGGTGAGTACCCTTGAACCGCCACGAGCAAAGCCTTTACATTTTGAAATTTAGATTCAGACAAAAAACCAAAGTGCAAGATTGCTGTATCTTCTGAACGATCCTAAAGTTCAAGTCTACTTTTATGAAGTGTGAATGTTTCAGCCTGTGGCTCCTTAAGCAGGTGCCCTGGTGAAATGAAGGAGACAGAGGCATTCAGCAGTAAGGTTCAAGAAGCTGTTTGAGAGGACACAGACATACACAGAAAGCACTAAGACAAGCAAAACCAGGGAATTTTGCAGCAAAATAACTCTCAGGAAACTTTTCATTGCAGAATCAGAAGAGCAGGTCTGGAAGAGCAGACTCATCATTCTCTCTAACATGTTAAAATTCTCTGTGCAGTTTCACAAGCTACTAAAGACTAAGATGACTACTGGATGTAGTTCATTATATGATCATATGACTACCTGAGGCCACATATTCAGATGCATCTCTGCTACAATTCTGCCGCCTTCTGTTCCCATCTCAGTTGCCCCCATTTACTTCCTGCTGTCCTAGATGCTATGCTGCAAGATCTCGAGGACTCAGACTGTATTTACATTTTGTATACCACCCAGTGACACCTATTCACTCAACCAGTTCTTTAACATACCATGGGATATGAGAGTAAGAGGAACAGTAACCAAATTAATTCTTCTCTTCCTTCGGTAAATGTGAAGAACATGCTGCTTGTTCTTCCCCATCCCACCCACATGGCTTCTTCCACAGCTGACTTCTTACCAGCATGAAGGAACTTTCTCTTGCTTCTCTGAACCCTGGATTTTGTAAAGGTGACTCATTACTGCAGAAGCTAAAGACAAAAGGTGCAACACGCTTTGCTCTGATGGTGCTCATCACCACCCCTCACCTCTCTGCAGCAATCCCAACCGAAAGTTCAGCACAGCAAGCTCTACCACAGGGTCAAGACCAGCTCTTCGCTCAAGGTTGGTAACAGCAGACAACCAGCAGCTGGTTGTGTACCCAGCCCCACAAGGCCAAACACAGCCCTCTATTAGATGGCTGTGGGGTCCAGATGGACATGTAAGGACAGTTTTGTGGTCCAAAATAAGGCAGAACAATCCCCTTTTTTCCTTCCTATCTCAAAGTGGTTTAGTATTTGTTAGTAGCTTCAGATTCACACTACATAAAATCCTTATCTGTGGCCCAGTGACAGTCCCACCCAGTCACCACTAAGGTTTACCCAAGGGGAGTTCAGCCTCCCCAACAGCTCATCTGATTATCTGATTCTTTCTTTTCCACCCAGGTAAAAGGAGAAAATTTCATCCCAGGTAAATAACACTTAGGTGAAAGCAGGGATCGCCAAGATGTCTCAGCACAGCTGCATTTGTCTCCCAGTGCAGCCTGGTGCAATACCACCACAGCTAATACCTTATATTCTTTCATGCCAGGCCAGGACTTTTCCAGGCTGGAGCCTTTCTGAGGAGTAGGTGTGGGGAATCTCACAGCTGACATTCATTGGTATTTGCCCACTGAACTAAAGAAAATCAACCCAAATCACCTCTATTTAGCTCTCGAGGCAAACACACAACAAAAATGAGTGACAAGCTACATCTGAGGAAATAACTCAGAGACAGAAGAATGCAAAGACATTGGTGGGAGAGCCTCTGGGAGCTCCCTGACTGCTGCCTGAGGGGAACCAGCCTCCAGCCTGCGGTGCATCCATCAACGCAGAGGATGAAGGCTCTCTGGCTGTTGCAAACATGAGTGGCTGTTCCTCTGTGCCCTCCCATGTCCAAGGCAGCAGGGAGAGAGGGGGAACAGCGCAGCCGAGAGAGCAGAAAGACATCTGAAACCTTTCCCAGATAACCGTGGAGATAAAGGACGACAACTACAAAGCACGCAGCCTGAACGGTGAAGGTTAAATATGGGCTCCCACTGTCATTATTTATCCCCTGAAACAGCTGGGAAACTTCCGAAGTAGTTAATATATCACAGGAGTGAAGGAAGCGAGACCAACTATCTAAACACACCTCAGGGCCTGCTACTGTTCCCATTAACCGCCTGTCTCCGGAAAGGTCTGCCATTAGACAGCCTCCCGCTGCAGCCGCGCAGATTGAACGCTGCAGGTAGGGCAGGGAATTAGAGTGAAACACATCTCTAAAGATAACTCACGAGAGGGTTTTTCGGGGGAAACAACATTTACGTGACAGTTTTGGGAGGGGCTGAGGCCACCCACACACTCAAGCCCCCATTCTCCACCTGTCCCCCTGCAAAGCTGCCTCTGTCACATCAGCTCTCATGCAGGGAGAGACGAAGAAGAGAATGCAGTTGTGCATTAAACAGGGGAAAAAATGCCAGCCTGTTCCAGCAAGGTTCAAGCTGCAGAAGGCAACGTGGATGAAGTCAAATGGAAAGGACCGCATCGTGACACAGGTGAACCCTGAAAATTTAACTAGGGCTGATCTCCTAGAGGCCAGGATAGGTCAGGGAGACATGTGCTGAGGCTCAAAGTCTATTAAGAAACAGTTTTATGGGTGCAAGGATTTGAGACAGCTGAAATACCTTTTCTCGGTGTTACCGTCATCCTGTCTACAATGAAAGGGGGGGGGAAAGCTGCAGAGCAGGTCTCAGTTTGGCTTTACCAGAGATGAGGAGTAACACTCCCAGGTGCTGGAGCTGTGGACTCAAACACAGAAGCAAGCTAAGGTGAAATAGTGAGCTTTATGTCCTCTGGGGAAGAAGACTGGCAAGATTTTTGAAAACTGTCTATTTTATCCCATACCATCTCGTATCTCATACAAGAGGCATCTAGTGTCATCAAAAATGCTCATTCCAATCTCACTTCCTTTTTTGCACCTCAAGTGCCATAATCTACCTGTTGAGTAGCTTGAGAACAAGTGAGTCCACAGGTTCACTTGGCCAAAGCTCTTTGTAGAGTTAAAATCCATGGTGGTACATAGTTAAGAGAAGTAAAAGCAAAGCTCAGATGATGTCTGGAGATGCCCCTTGTCCTGGACAGCCCCAAGCAGCACCCACCACACAGCCTCAAGCCAGCGGGTCTGTATCCACACCAGCTCTCTCTCCAGACCAAGTCGTCTCTTTGACTTGCCCAGGAGAAATGCCCGAAACAATTCAAGCTAAAAGGAAAACTCTACGGCAAGGTTCAAAGCACCTGAACCAAGCAAAACCTTCCTGCAACCTTAACCATCGCTGTCCCTGCTATTTTCAGGAACAAAACGTAATGTAAACGGTAATAACAACGCATCACAATTAGGGTACGTCAGACAGATGCCTCTGAAATGAAGGAATGGTGATAATTACGGTGTATAAGCAAAAAAATTGGTTTTACTGTTCAGAAATCTTCTTCCCTTTTATATGGGGGAATGTAGCATCTGCTACTAATATAATGTACCAATAATTGAGGTATATAGTGTATACTCATGGGAACCATAAGGCTGTTTTATTTATTCTTGGCCAACTGTGAAGATAAACAGATTTCACCAAAAGCGGTACATATGGAATCCTATCTTCACGAAGAGCCTATATATTTCTGCAGGGAGGTAAGTACTGAAATACAATAGAGTCTCAGTTGTGAATGCTAATGGAACTAGCAGAAAATGAGGTAGTACCATCAAGTTTGACCTTGAATCCTCCCCTCTGTGTGGAGGAGTGGCATCCAGGTTAGCTGAGTACCTGTGGAGGGAGTGGTTTTAAGACTTCTTAGAAGCCCAAAGCTCACTGAACCAAAACTCAAAGCTGCAAAGTCCAAAACTATTGTAGGAGCCCAAGCTCATTGAACCAAAAATCAAACTGCAAAGTCCAAAGGGGTCTAGATTAAAGGTAAATAAGTAAAGGATGAATACAACTCCCATTCCCTGCCATGACGCCTCATGCACAATATATTCACACACTGCTTGACCCTTATTAGACATGACTCGGAAAAAAGCATTGCAAAAGAGTATTAAAATAAATATCCATGCACACAAACAAATGCAAGTTCATAAAGCCTGGCAGGCGGTCAGCAGCACAGATGACACGCCAGCACTCAGATCCACAAATTTATCTGCCACACAGGTGTTTCATTTTGGATTTGAGAGGCAGCCAAAAGTGGACATATTTGGGGGGAGATCCCTCACAGTTGTTGCAGGGAGAGAGTGTAAGGGAGAGCTCTCCATGCCAACCTGTCCTCATCACAATCACCCTCCTTCCTAGTGGCTGTGGTGTTGCAGCCAGATCTCTCTCTTCACTCTCTTGCAACGTGATTATAAACAAATCACTCCACTGAGGTGCACGGATCTTTTGGATAACAACCCTATCACAGTATTTGCTCTTTATCCTCTCTCTGCTAAATTAAATGCTGCTGTCTTCATCCTTTAGGGACAGCTGAAGACGATGACAGGGACTCCCATCAGGTCCAGCCTTTTGATTAACTCCAGCAAGTAGCATTTAGCTTCTGGTGCAGCTTGTAAGCAGAGAGGGAAATGCTGACTTTGCCTAGGAAGATGCTAGATAAAAAAAGCCCTAAAACCAACATTTCCATTGACTCCATAAAAGAGCTGTTTGGCTTTGCACAATCGCAAACTCCACTGAGTGCAGTGAATCAAAATCTGTGCTAGAAGCTTTCCAAGTACACACAGGAGAATATCCATTTTTCTTCCTGGGGTTCTAAGTAAAAGATACATATCAGCTTTAAGAAAAAGAAACTGCATCTGCTTATGAAAGAGTACAGATTATAAGAAAGGTTTTATTTTAAAAACCTAACCCAGTAACTCAGCTTCTGCCACCAACCAGCTGAATGAGAAGCAAATCATGTCTCCAAAAAATGCTCATTGGCTACATTAGAACAAAATGCTTTTTTTTTTTTTTTTAAACTGTGGTGACTCTTAAACTTTAAAATGGTTATCAAGAACTGTACCTGAAGTGAGAGGCAGCTCACATGTTGCTCAGGCTATGTATATCCAGACCTAATCCACCTTCACCCTACAGGTTTCTGACACATCCTGTATCTCTGAGACAAACACACAACCCTATTTAAACCATTTCTGTTCCTAACATCTTCCAGTGATGAAGACCCTACAGTCTCCAGTTAATCTACTGTAATGCTTTGCCATAGATTCCTCGTCATATCTAACTTCTATCCTTCTTGCTGGTATTTAAGGCCATGACTCACTCAAGGTCCTTCTCTGCAACATCCTTTTATACACATGACACTATCTCCCTCCACCCCAGGACTCTTCTACACCAAACTTTTCATCCTTCTCCCCCTTTTCCTTTCAGTCTATCGAAAATTGGATGCAAAGCTACAGCTGAGAGGTGACTTCACATCCCCTCATGAGACACGCTGTAACACCAAGTACAATGACAGCTTTCTTTGCAGGAGCTCGTGCCTACCTTTCAGCTTACAATCCCCCATGACCTTCATGTTAATAACAGCTATTACAAGGAAATTCTTTGCTTTTGCATCCATTCCAACACAATGTGCTAGATGTTTTACAGCAAGGTCCTGCCACACACAGGATTAAGCTCCAATTCTGAAATTGGCTCTATAAACCAGCTTTTAGATCCCAGTACATTTGCAGTAGCAGTAACTGAAACGCTTCCATTAATACAGCAAAGAACAGAAGATAAAGAGTTTACCAGTTGAATCCCCCCCATGAGTGCTTCAAAAATTAATTTGAGCTGCCTATTTTAGAGATGATGCATTTGTTTCCTCCAGCCTCACCTAAAACTAACAACCTCCCCCTTTCCCACCCGATGACAAGCTCCTGGTGCCAGTGAGCCCAGCGAGACATGGCTGCCATCACTCCCAGCCACCGGCATCCTCAGCTCCATCCCTCTAACCCCCACCAGCAGGTCATATCTGATTTACTGATCTATTACCCATTTATATTAGGAGCTTCTTCAGGACAAAATTGAAGCCTGTGTCTCCATGAAAGGCCATAAAGAAACCCACACACATTTGAGAATCATTACAGGGTGATATTTTACTCTGTTAGCCCATTAAACAACAGATGAAATACCAGGTTACTGAAATCATAGCAGCGGTGTGGTTTCTAAGACACAGCCCTTAAAAGACCACATATCTTTTATTCTCAGGATTCTCAGACACTATATATATTTTTTTTATATATTCCAGAAGCCATCATCTGCAGAAAAGATTTTATCTTATCGCTTGGCAATGGCAAATCTATTTTCAGTAAAGAATGGGTGTTCAGAGGCTACTAGAATCACTCACTACTGCTTGCAAATGTTGGCGTTACAACTGTAATTTCTTCTGAGTGGAAGGATGAATTACATTTAGATTAATAACTGAGACTCCAAAAAAACTTCAAAATGTATTTACCAGGCTCTAGTTCCAAACTGGGTTTGCAGCTTGGATTTGTTCTTTAGTCCCTGGAGCTGCGTATCAAGGTCTGCCTATGCCGAGGAAGTGCTTCACACTAAAGTAGAAATAATTTAATGCAGCCTAATTGTTTCATGGAAGCATCTTTAAAATGATGCATAGTTTGTTTCCCAGAAGTCCCTGGAAAATAGCTCAAGATAAATTACTCTTGTCAATGCAGACCAGGCAGGCCCTGTGCTCTTCAGTACCAGTCTCGCTTCCACGGCCACCACTGCAGGGACTGGTGAGCCCCAAGCCCATGGGGCACTACACTGGTACACCCTGTTGTGCCCCTCCACACGGCGGGCACTTTGAGCAGCTTAGGGGAACCCACAGAAAACACAGAATTTGTGCAGCCTGTGAAAATAAAGAACCATTTTGGCTGCAAGCAGCGCCAGGTCTCAAAGTTAACCAAACCTCCCTCTGCAGCCCCCAGTATATGCCAAGCCTTCGAGAAGCTGTGGAGCTCTGCCTTGCTTGTAGATGACCCAAGCCAAGCAAAATTGGAATTATTTCCCATTGACTGGTTATATTCACAGTCAATCCAAATCATAAACACATCATGTTCTTCACCAAATTCCTGCCAGAGGTCCTCATGCTTTAGAGAAGCTTTTAAGCTGCTGGTTTTACGTTCCAAACAAGGCCCCTCCCTGGGAATCCTTAAATACCTCCAGCAAGGATTTATTTAAGAAGTTTTTATACAAGCGACCTTTCTGTATTTCCTCTCTCCCTGCCTCCTGGAAACTTTTGTCTGCTCAATTATGTTACAGCAGTTATGTTTCGTGACTGACAATTATCTCATAATGAAAAACAAGTCACAATTAATAAAGCTCAAAACTAATACCTGCTAAACTCATTTAATGATTTAATGAAGTAGGAGAGAGTCTTATGAAAAGATTTTAAAAGCAAGGGACTCAATTTCCAATTAGAGCCAACAATCATTCAACAGCCTGCAGGCTCCCAAGGTAAGAGACGGGGAAGAAAGGAACAGGGGGAGGAAAACACAAAGATTGTTTTTCTTTGTTTTTCTTTGTATTTGTCTGAAAGGGAAGACTTTGTCCTCGATGCTACTCATACTCAACCAGCCTCTCCAGGTGGGACAGTGTTGTCCATTGATGTTAAAGGCTTGATAAAAACACACAGAGCACGTTGCCAGGGTTTGCAATGCTACCAGTTTGTCACACATGTACTTGTGGCATCTGAAAGGGGGACACCCAAAAACAACCCTCACAGTAAGCACAGCCTGGTGACAATGCAGGACGTTTCTGAAATGCAGGGAGGGCACTAGAGGGAAATAAAAACAGACACCAAAAAAATGCTGTGGCTCCATTCTGGCAAGGGAACCATCCTGACATTGGTAGGAGGCGAGCCCTGCCAGCGTGCCCTGCTCTGGCAGCTGAAGGAACATTGCTCAGAACTACAAAGACAATGCAAGTTCAATTTACAATCATAAATTTGATTCTTGAATGATGATACACCTTTAAATGTTTTTGCACTTGACCAGCTCTGCTAATAAGCCTAAAACTAATTTAATGTTGTGCTATTCATTAATCACTATTATGGCAGGACACCCTACAGAGTTTTCACGGCATTAGGCTTTTACCAAGCCACCTCACCCCAAGCACAACAGCCTAAGCATCAAAAGAATCCATAATCATTTCTGAAAATATAAAAAAAGCAGCAAGACTGAAGGAAAACACCGAACAGCAGGCTTTCAAACAACAGACAAGAAAATTGATATTTAGGGAGAGCATTTACCCCATCATCAGAACACCCAGGTTTTACAGAAATGACACCAGACTCTGTTTGGTTTACAAGGCACTTACAATTTCAGGGAAAAAAAATTCCCAGCAACTTCCACAGGCTTTGCCAGAAGCTGACAACCTCAGGCCAACAAAGCAGAGGGGACAGGGAGCTCAAAGGCGATGGGTGTGGGTAATTCAGATCCAGCTCAGCATCAAGATTTCATGCAGAATGGAGGCACTTTTCTTTTTCAACCCATTATACCTACAAGCACACTCTAGCTGGGATACCTCTTTTTCCATCTGCAGTACTAACCCTAGTATCCATCTACTTATCGTCCCCTAAAAAACTGTTGACTAAATAGTTGTAACAATTGGATTTTAACATCTCATCTCCAGACCTATTAGGAGGCACCTCTGATGTCTCCACCTCTAGTGAGAGAGAGAGACAGTTTCCAGTCAGGCTCCAGAAAACTAACCTAAGGCTGTACATCCATGAAACTCCTCTAGGACTTCAGAGCAGTTAAATAGCTGCATCCCTCTTAGTTATCCATGCAACTCTACTGGCAGTAGTTTTTTAGGTGAAAAATCCTACAGTTCACGCCCAGGAAACATAACTCTAAGTCCAGGAGGATCTACAGAAGAATTGCAGGATTTTACAGTGGGTGAAATAACTACACAAATTTGCAGGGAGTTGGATCACATCTGACCTTTCATTCTGAATACACTCACTAACATCTCTCTGTTGGCAGTTCCCATTAGGCTTACGCTACGGTGAGCCACGACTTGCATGGCCTGTTCCCACCCTCGCTCTCAACATTGCATCTGGACCACACCAGGAGGTAACCACTCACTTAGGGGATGGAGACAGGGAGGACAGAGGACCACAGGGCACAGGCAGGAACAACTTCTCCTTAAGATTTTCAGCAGGGAAACTCTGGTTTATGTTATCCTCCTTAACCACTGGCTCCTCCAGACTACAGGGACAGACAGACGAGAAGCGGCCACCAGCAATGGCAGATTCTCCACAGAGCAGCTCTCTACTGGGAACGTGCTCTTCACTTGCCTTACATCCAAATGAGCTCTCTGCCCACCAGAGTATTATATTTATTAGGCACCTGTATTATATATCTCAGAAAATGAAAAATCATTCGACACTCCTTCATTTTAAGGTTGCTAAAGGTCACCCTGCCTTGAGGGCTGAGAAAATCCTGGAAAGTGAAACAGAATGGCACATACAGTAGAAGGTGCTCCCTGTTCCCTCCTCCCCATCCCCGTTCACCTTCTCTCTTAAAAGACCAAAACCCAACCACCCCCAAAAAAATCCCAAAACCCCAGAAAAATTAACAGCTCCTCTTCATGATGAATACTAAGACTACAAGGCCCTAAAAACAGCAGGCGAGCTGCCTGTGCTCCTGCAGTTATTACCAAGCCAAAGGATATTTCTTACAGATCTGAGGGTAACAACCAGCGATCGAACCAAGCTGTAAATTGCTGAAACTCCATTTACTTTGATGGGTCGCATCTGGCTCAACAATGATTCACAACAGCTCCCATCTTGTCAAGTCACACAGGATTTGTATTTTATTTTTACTGGACCCAGAGGAGTTTCATATACTTAAAAACAAAAATGCTCCCATGATTTTGGCCAGGGCCATGAATGTTCAGCTCCTCTATGTGTGTATCTCCAAGGCAAAGAGAGCCTGCTCCCAACCCTATAGAAACCAAACTGTGAAACTGGAATCACTTTGCCCATTCTTTCCTCCTGTTAAATAATAAGAATGTTGTTTTCACACCCAGGGCTCTCACAAGGGTTTGCAATATAAGACACAGCTGCCAAAAAACCAAGTTTAATCTTTTCCAGTTTGTGGGCTCCAGAAATTTCACAGTGCAAGCTTGTAACCATGTACAGAAAATTTATATCTGTTAACAGAAAACCTCTTTTCTTCCTTGTGTCTTATGGATTTCCTCAAAAAAAGTATATAGGTTCCTAAGACAATGGATCACAATTTTAAAATCCTGTCCTAGAGGGATCCTGAGCTGTTTATGGGGACACTGCCCCTACACACTGCCTACCTTACGTATGTAAACTTGATATAAAGTGCTTATTTCAGAATATAAATCCCTGAACTCCACTTTTCTCTCTGAAGCCAGATGTTCTCCAGTGGAGAAGAACTACAAGCAAATTCAAAATCTGTTTCTCAAAACTCCCATGAATTTTCTCAGCTGATTCAGAAGCTCAGCTGTGGGTGCTACATTGGATGGTGGCAGCTTCAGGTGTCTTTGACCTCTCAGACTCCATGGGAGAAATAATCTCCCCTTGCTCAGTCTATGACAAATAAGACTCATAAAAGACTTTACATGGCTAAACCACATCCTTATTCTACACATAGGAGAAACGAACCACAAAACTACACTTTACCAGAAGCAAGGGGGAGTCAGAAGGGGTTTTCACCACAGCTGAACACAGCAAGTCAGTGCCACAAACCTCACGTGCAAGAGATCAGCATCGCAAATACTCTTCCATCATGCTCCAAGCTGCTTGGACAAGGGAACACCATGATTTTAAACTTTATTGCTGCAAAATATAGATGTAATTTTCTAGTGCTTAACTTCACATATTCATTGAATTGCTGAACCAGAATGGATTTAAGGCCTTACTTAAATGGTCTTGCTTAATCAAGGTCTATATTGGATTGGAATTATTATAGAAGCATTCCTGTGGTGCCCAAACCCCCTCCAACAAAAGCCACTGCCCAGAACTCCCCACCTTCTCTTTCACAGCCCACCTAAGAAGCAACAAGAAATATTTTAAAAATATATTCCCCTTCCTTTTTTAATAAAATGTTCTCTCCCTCTACCCCCAAATCAAATTTAAATACACAACAATAAACCCTGCATTAGTCTTCCTGTCAAAAATTGCCATCACATCCCAGATAAAGAACAGCGACCCAGCCCCAAGGCTGTAGTTAGCCAGGTTTCATTTGACTATTATGTTCTCCGGGAAGAACAGAAAGAAATCTATCTATGCTGACACAATCAAGATTGCAATAGCCAAAACACCACAGCTGTTCTTTGAATATTTCAGATAATGCTCTGCCATTGCTGATAATATTAGGACCGCCTGTCTCTTCCAGTGCTCTGCTACAATCATCAGCGTGCCAATAGGAATATCTGCCACCCCCCCAGCTGCAGAAGAGCTTCGAAAGATGTCATTTTTAGCTATTATTTCCTCTCTGCAACACTGTATTTTTGCATCAGAGGCACTACAAACAGAAGCTGCTCAAGAGAGATGAGGAATTTAGCTACTTGAATGCAACTACAAAGGAGGGCAGCTCTTGGAATCAGTATGTTGACCTCTCAAGACAGTGAGGTGTTCCACCGTGTGCTTACACTAAAGCATGTAATTCCACCAACTTCAAAGTGACTCATAATGTGCTTTAGATCAGGTGCACCTTTAGGTCCAGATCCCCACATGCACTCAGTATTATGTCCAGGAAAACCAGTTCTACACCTCAGGTGTCACGTTCCATCAGAGGATGGATGTGAAAGCACCTAGTTCACACATTTGTGGTTCAGATGCTATTATTAAAACCAGTCATCTATTAAAAATCAACCTTTTGTTTTCTTTTTAAATAAAAAATTAAGAACGTCAATTAAACATGGTTTAGTATTCCTTACCCCTCCAGTTTATTGTGGAAAGTAAAGGTGTATGACTGAAATACTTTCTTCCTTTCTTTCTGTTAGCCTGTAACTGTAAAGGCATAAAAAAAGGTGTAAAAGATATAAGGCTGGTTTTGCTGTGGCTTTGTTGGTTCTTCTGAAAAATCAGTCGAACTGAGAAAAGGGAAAACATTTTAGAACAAGAAAAGAAAAAAAACTTAAGCAATAATTTATTATATTACACTTCACTAACATAAAGTTAGAAAGAGAAAAAGTAACCAACAGCAATTTCATGAAAACTGATGCAATGAAAACTAGATCTTCAAGAGGAGATGTCCTTACACCAGGTATTTTCAAAGGCCCAAATCTTTGTGATATCACTGGTATTTATAGAAGTCCTACCCGATCAATGGTATTTTTCCTAGTCACATGTAAAAATTCTTATTTGTGGACCCTTCAGAGAGGTCTGAATTTTAATCTTGTAATACCATGCTATAGTGTTTAGAAATGTGCTGACAGCACAGACTGAACACATACGACCAAAAAAAAAAAAGATATTTAAAGAAACAGTTGTGTAACACATCTTCTTCAGACGTAAACCCTGACAGTTTATGGTGGATGATACTAAATTGCACCATAAGACCATTTCCCTCAGCTATTCTCTATTGCATAAATGCCAATGAGTTCACTGAATACATAACAGGAGATTACTCTATGATATTTAAGCATGCCTTGAAGCCCCTAATATTTGATTATAATCTATATAAAGCCTTCAGTAAAGAGGTTAATTATGAATTAAACAATCATGCCTGCTTCTGTATCTTTAGGCTAGTGATTCTTAAAATGCAGTCATACAATCAGAGAGATCTCAGTAATAGAACGAGTGGGATTTCTAGCCATCTAAATGTGAAACCCAGTGCCACAGGTAAGCTTTGCTTATAGCTGGGGAGAGGGCTTGCTACTGAAAGCAAGCAATTCAACTTCCAATGACTGCTTCGGTTGAGATAAAATCACCCTTAGAGGTATCCACCGATGGCAGAAGGAACCTGGCACGCTATCTTAGTACTTCAGCAAAGTTGTATTTCAGCATCTTTTAAACCTAAATGAAGTCAACCTTCCTAGCTCCTCAATATAGGTTTGTTTATATTTGAGTTCTTCCCTGAAAGGGACAGATTCAAACTGTGAAGTCTGACTGTTATGCCCCAGCACCACTGTGCACTTTAGTGATTTTATTTCCCCTCTCAGTTTACAAAATCATTTGTAGGAAGGACCTGGGTTCAGCTGGAGGGAAGCTGTCCTACTGGGAACACACCAGCCTGGAGCAGCACCAGCTGAGCCCACGGATCAGTCTTTCATTGCATCCTGAGGACCTGAACTGAACTGCGCAGGGACGTGAATATCACGGAAGTGAGGTTGTTTTAATGAGTTTATCAGCATTTTATAGTAATTTGTAACTGATTTCCTACTCACTGCAAACCATTCATTAGTATCTTTCAGACAGAACTTTCTGAGTTGGGCCTGCAGTTGAACAAGGGCAGTTTCCCCATAAGCTGATTTACTACACTGGTTTGACGTTACCAGACTGGGAGGAATCCTGTGTTCAGAGGACTGGCCACTGCTTCACTAAATAAACTCTCCCAGACATGTGCTCAGCCCACAGAAATTTACTTTTTTAGTTCTCGGATGCCACAGCTTCTTTCCTGGTCAAGACAAAGATGGCTTTCATCACCCCGATGTTTTAATTTGGGATTCTACTGGCAAGCTAAAATACCAGTTAAAAAAAGTAATGGATTCAGTACTGGCAAGCTGAGATAGAAATAGAACAAGTCAAACAGTCAAAAATTCCTCCTTGCCTGGAAGTAACATAACACTTAGAAGAGAAACTTTGGTTCCAGTGGGTTATGGTCAAGAAAATACCGGGGCCCAGTGCCAGCCAGGTGATTTGAATTTCTTCAGACACCTACAGCCAGTCACATTCATTCTCACAAGAGAAATTCCTGCAGCAAAATCAGTGCTGCTGTTGTCCTACCCTCAATGTATTTTTCCTGAAAACTATCCCTGTGGGCTGGGAAGGAATGTAATACAATATGGAGTTAATGGTGAAGGCCTAAGCACTTGCCTTCATAAATTGCTCATTAATAAATACCAGAAAGAAAGTCTACAGACCTTAATCCCTGAAAAGCCCAGCGAATGACACAGCTGTGATCTTAGGGGAAGGCTCTTACCACACTGTGCATACAGAGTGCACACAACAAATGTGAGTAGCAAAGCATGTATCTGGTATCACACCACAGACAGGTTCACAGGACGATTCCTTTGGGCCTTCTGCTGCTTTACCACAGATGAACAGTCATGCTTCAAAGTAACACCAAATTTCTAGTCTCTTCCTCATATCCAAGTGTTGAGAAGATGCTGGCTGACACACTGGAGCCTACAGTCACTTTGGAGGCAGGTTTGCAAGGAGGAAAACGTGTTTCAAAGCAAGAGGTAAAAGTCTAACCTTGAAGAGTAAATAGAGATGAAGCTCTCAGAGATTATTTCAGAAACCCCAAAGCAAATTACCTGGGAAATACTTTTCTGAGCCCCATACAAGCATGCCATGTATTTTAAACATTCAGAAGATCAGCTGTCCTCTTTTCTTCTCAGCATTTTCCTTGTTCTAGGGCTAGGCTACTGGTGTCATTTCAGTTGGGGCCTCTCTCTTTTCATGACTCGTGCTGTGTTCATGGGGGGAATTCCTAAAATTGGCTCATGACTTACCCAAGAAACTGTCCTGATCTGAGCATGGAAGAGAGGTGGAAAGAAAACATTAATAGAAAAGAGAAATACAACAACACTATGCTGGGAGAGGCTGGCATTACCTCCCTTCCTACTCCCCCAGAAGCAACTGTCTCGTTTACGGAGGACCCATCACAGGTTGCCCAGGAGGGCTAAGAACGATGCAGGTACCACCTTGCAGAGCTGCTCCATTTATATTCCCAGCTAGTTCACCTGTTTTCTGCAAATTCTGCAGTTCCACTACAGACAGATCAATCCTGTGATTTGCTGTCAGCAGGGAGGTGGGAACCCCCTCAGGCACTTCCTATTTTTAAACAACTGAAGTTGTTTTGTATTTCCTAAACCATATTGATCCACGAGGCTAATGATAGTTTTTATTAAAGCTCCCTTTTGTACACTCTGCCACAGAGGAAGCCTTGGAAATTACAATTAGTGATATGGAAAATGTTTGAAATCTATTTTACTGCACAAGTCTGCTGCCAGCTCCTGCTATGTGCAAAACCAGAACAATAACCACAAATTCTGTCACTCCCACACAGAAGCACGGATGGATGACTGTACAAGCAATGGAGAGAGCTTATATAGGGTACAACTACCACACACCTTTAATTTACACCATACTGCCCATTATAGGAATGAACCAATAAAAATAACACGGGCATAATCCTACAGTTCAAAGCTATTGAAATATATGCACAGCTCCTCCCCCAAAGTAATGTAATTTTCAGTCTGCCAATGGAATGAGAAAATAAGATTTATTTTAAAAATAATTCCCCATCCTCAGGGTGTGGAAAAAGTTGAGGTCAGTCAAAATATCTTGTTAACATCAAAGGCATTTGTTAAAATAAATGCACCGGTAAGGGATGTCATCTCTGACAGACAGACCTATGAAAAAAGAAAATCCCACCCAACCTGTGCATGGACGTGGTCAAGTCTAAAAGAAAACAGAAGAGAATGAGCATGTCTAGGTCACCAAGAAGCTTTTTGTCATTCACTCCCACTGTGTGTTCTCACCTGCCCAGCACTCAGTCATGTTTCTCCAATGAAAAGGATAACCCTGGGTGCCCACTCCTTGTCACCTTGTGTTGTCACCTACATCTGTCAAAAGTACTGGCAGTACTATGATAAAACAAGTCACTTCTGGGGAAGTAAAAATGAAGAATTACCCCCTCCCCTTGTAAAAAAAAGAAGAACAACAACAAACCAAGACAAACAAAACCAAAAAAACCCCATGTTTTCATCATCCGGATCTAAACCACTGTTTCTCCTCTTGAAAAAAACTGTAAAACATGCTTCCATAAAATGGTACTGCTGGGAATTAACAAGCTAATAAAAAGGACTTTAAGGATGCATTAAACTTGGGTTGGGGAACTCTCTTGCATTTGCAGCATAAATGCTAATAAAATTATAAATCTGTTATTAACTTTTTATATCCCTGCCAAGCGATAAAGACTTTAAGAAAAAAAGATATTAAAAAGGCTATAGATGTATGATTTAGGATGAAAAAGCAAGTAGTCCAGACAATGTAAGAATTACTTACATCCTATGAATTCTTCATACAGCCCTGAAAATGCACACACTTGTCTCCCCAGGGCAACCTGGGATTGATATCTGCTACATTGTGAGGGCAAGGAGGAAAACAACAATAAACAAACAAAAAAAATTCACTTTTCCTTTAAAAGCTAATTACAGCAGGATCCCCGCAGTGTGTGCTGGAGGGTTTGGGCTTCCCCAAGCATCACTTACTCGACAACAAGCTGTTTATGTCAAGCCCTGGCTGACAAGATGCCACGTTGGCCCATTAGAGCCCTACAACTTTCTCGCTGTACTTAACACACCAACCTATTCAGAGCGCTCATTGTTTCAGCCAGTAACAACCCCCGGCTAATTGCTACACATGGAAGGAAAATTAAAAGGATGGTCCTTTGAGACTGCTACGTCTGCTTCCAAATGAATATAATTAGCAGAGGAGGGGAAAAGATTGTAATTGCTTTAGACTTAGTCGTATAGGAGGGATTTAGGGATTAATATTTTGGGGAACAACCAGTCTGCCAGCTCAGTATCTGAAAACACAGAGCAAAGGACCTTATACCCAAAATCTGTGTTTCTTCAGGATGAAGAAACATGCACACCAGCCAGAAATGGGACTAGGGAAGCTCACCGGGGAGGAGATGACCTCCTGGGACCTTCAGGGAGCTGACATCCATCACCAAACACATCACAGGAAGGTCCCAGCCCCTCACAGAAGCAGTTCCTGAGGGGCCTTACCCAATACTGAAAATTCAGCTCTTGGTTAAGTGCATTAATGGGTGCTGAGTAGCTGCTCATTCTGAACCCAGTGCTGTGTGCTGAGGTTTTCAGATTTTGCCCAGTACTAAGAGCAGTGGTACCTTTATTAATGGACCAACTGGTAACAGCAGGAGAAAGCAGATAACCAGTTGGAAAAGGAAGGCACAACCCCGAAGAGTTGTGTCCATTTTCTCTACACTGGCTACCTTGAAATGTTACCCTCTACCACAAGAAGTGCTTCATTCATAGCCCTCAATCATCACAATTTGCTTCGTAATCTGCATTAAAAATAGCACTTTCATTAATTCACTACAAAAATGAGATAAATGAGATATTTTATTCTGCATCTCCCCTCTCGATGTCACTTGAACTAAGACCCAACCATAGCATGCTTCAGTTACCCTCCAGGTATCTGTATTTGGTTCAGCCACGTGCCTATCACAGAAATCTAGCTTAAAAACCAACCGTGCCTGAAGCTAACTAATTTTTCACTAGCTTCACAAAACCTGTTTTTTGCCCAGCCCTTCACAAACACAACAGGTATCATTTCACCGCAGATCTCAAGCCACACAGGGTACGTTACCATGGAAACATGAAACCAACTGAAACAGGCAATAAATGTTCACATGGTTACAACTCCCCTGGTCCATCGGTCCTTCCTTCACCCTCCCCTCCTTTGGGAAAGAGGGAAAAATGTGTTGCTAGCATGATTCAGCCAAACATGGATACCTAGAGATGCTCTCTCCCCTCCCTGCCCTTCAGAAAGTCCCCAAACTTGCTCTGAGACAAATCCATGTCAAGAAGACACAAGCAGCACCGATTAAGAACTTAGGAAAACACAGTCTGCCCATCTTGGTGTACCTCCAGCCTTTCCTGAGGGCAGGACACACACCAAAGTCCATAAAGCACCATCCTCTTCAGCACTCCTGCGTTCGTTTTCCATCATGATATTTTAACAACTTGCCATAGCACCAACTGGCTGGAGAATTAAAGGATCACATCTCACTTATATAAATCATGTGAGAAATCAAGAAGTCACCAGGACTCTCCCTGGCTCAAGTCACTGCCCTCAGGGCAGTGCAAGCTCCTTCACTGGTGTCTGTTGTCAATTAAGACATTTCAAAACCTTCCGGTTTTCTCTTTTGGGGATGATGCCACTGAAAAATGCCAGTCAAATTGGATTTCTCAATTCCAGATCTTCATATAAATACACAGCTAGAAAATGCAACAAAAGTGTTGTAACTAAGCCACTAAAAGATTGCTTGATCTGATTTTATGTTCTCTGATTCTAGGTCATGTTAAATCACTAGTTTCTTATCAAAAAAACAATTTACCTCCCTCCTCCTGCCTGCTCCCCGGTAGCTGATTGCCTCATCTTGCTCTTTTTTTCAACAGGCTTTGAAGAAAGCAGGGTCTGGCCCAGAAGTGTTTGAATATCTAAAAATACCATCATTTTCCCTTGAAACTAAGTAAATGGCAAACTGAAAAGCGGCTTCATAAAATCATGTATTACACACACAGCAATAGCAGATTACCAAGTGCCTCAAAACCATGAGTTACATAAATCTCACAGACCTGCACTAAATGAGTTTGGATGGATACTCACATTTAAGCATCAAGCAGTTGAGCATTAAATGCTACGTGGCTTTGCAATTGGATCAACTGGTCTTAGGGGCAAGCACGGAACTGAGGCACAGCATCACATCTCCTCCTCCTGAGCACCAACTCTTAACACCACCAGAGTTCCTGGTCTTCGCAACACCACTGTGGCTGATGCACAGGTCAGTGCCTTCACACAACATCACCCTTACTTTAAGCTGGCACATTGCTTTTCAGTCTCTTTTCTTCTAATTCACAATGTTCTGCCAGGAATGTTTCCTTTCTGAATTCCTGGGAACTCAGGCTGTAAGGTGGTAGAGGTGATCAGCTCTCCATTTAAATGGGTGACTGTCCAGCGTGGTATCTTCTGTGCTGCTCAATGCTATCTCCATGAATACAAGCACAGAAATGGGCAAAACCTACCTGCTTTCTGGGATTAAATTACCTGAAAAATCAGAGCTCCATGCTCATAAAGGTTTAGGGGAATATTTTTCTGTAATAATCACAAAATAAATTATCAGGGCTTTATGTTTTTAACCCAATCTAATTTCATCTACAATGTTTGGTTTATCCTAAAACAAGCAACTACAAGAAGTCAGAATTAAAACAAAGGGACAGAAAAGAGGACTCCTGACTTTCCTTCTCAAGTTCTCTACTCACTTGTCATAATCTTTAAGTACCTAATATCTGTTGATTAATTCCTCTCTTTATCGCCAGCTAATCAACATGCGGCTCTTACTACGTCAAATCACCTTAAAATGATAAAAATCAATGCAGTGTGTTGTTTTTCCCCTTTACAGTATACAAATATCATGCCTGAGAATGATACCAGAATAACTTCAGAAGACACAGGAGATGGTCGCTCAGCACAGAGGTTGATACTCTTCATTTTGATTCTGGTCATGTTTTGAAAAGTCCTTCAACCAAACTTCTCAAGAACAAAAAAGCAGTTTGGACCAAGTTTTTCAGGCTGACTTCCTTCTCTCTTTTGCTAAGCTCTGAAGCAAGACAGGATCTGTTATTACACATATCATTCAGATTTAAGTAATTCCATAAAGTAAATGAGAAATAAATATATTGATGTTAGGAAACTCGCTACAAAACACACAACATCACCATTTCCGGGTGTTCTTGCTGCAAAGCAGCTGCAGCATTGCAGAGCTCACTTTGGTATCAGATAAATTGACCATAACTAATTTAGTTATTATGCTAACTCTTCAATTTTAAGTAATTCACGGGAATAGAAAAGTAACACAACTCAAATGGGGAGTTTGTTGGCAATGCATTCTATTAAAACCAACTGAAAAGAGCAATATTCACATTCATGGGATTTTTATGACAGAGGCATTTTCTTACATGGCTGACAGATACAGAGGCACATTTAAAATTATATTAAGTTTATGACAATAAAAAAACCCCAACAAAATAAGAGAAAGGGATACTCAAGACTTCAATTCCCTTGTGAGATTCAGCAATGTAGTGTACTCTGTGGACACGGTTCTGACACAATGAAGGGTCAGCTCTGGGAAAACCTTCTACCAGTGATCTTTATGGCAAAACTGGAAGGCACTAAGCTGTAAACGTTCACTTTTCCTAAAATACCACCACAGCTCTTCTCGAGAGAGAGGAAATCGTAGCGTTATGTCAGATGCCACCAGCATGCAACTGGCTCTGCCTTGCCTTCACCACAGCATGCCTGAGGCACACAGCTGGCACATTCTGGTAGATAAATCCCTGAATTTCCTCATTTCTCCATTGCTGTTATCTTCAAGGACTAGCCAAGGTGCTATAAGTGGCACAGCATTTCATCACCGGTTTCCTTTAGAGTTTCCAATTCAGTACCAGACGATCTGGCAGATTTACAGCAACCTGCATAGATGCTTAGAAAACATTTTTCCAAGATTGCTGGGAGTTAATCAGGGACAGAGGATAGTTATTGCCCTATATTATATGTTTCTATTGAAAACAATATAACCAAGGAGATTTTTTTAATATACCTCAACAGCATATACTGTATCCCATTGCCCCAACATAGCCAGAGAGAAGTGCTGTGGCCATCGCACAGCACACACTAGCACAATCCTAAGGTCCGGGGGCCAGCTACCCATGTCTTTTTTTAATAAACACTGATTATCTTAGGAGAAAATTCTAAATGAACCTAAGATGTTGTTTGCAGGCAGCCATTACATTTTTATTTCCCCAGGCTTGTGGATTTAATGTACTGTCACCTCATTAGCCAGGGCACGCAAACCTCCATCACGCAGTTCCTGCGTTGCGATGCCCCTTGCGCAACCCAGAGCTTAGGTAGTGTCTAAAGACTTGTCCAGGATCACGAAACCCAGGTTGGTTTCACATCCAAGCCAGGGTAGAGTTATTATAGGTCTATCTTCAGAAGCCATCTAAAAGGCTGAACAAAACTTTTCCTCAGAGCTCTCTGGCTCCCAGACTTGCAGCTTGCTAAATCTGTCTGCCCAGTGTCTGGTCAGAGACTAATTTCCCTGGTCCACCTTGCCAAGTCCACCTCAGTCTCCACAACCACTTAGCCAAAAATTCAGAAGAAAACCAGAGTAACAGAAAAAAATAAGAGGGCAGATGACATAAATCATTGCCAAGATGCTTGCAATCACATAGTCCTCGTCATTTCATCATCCTGACTCGGAGCTAGTCCTTGTTTTCAGATATGCTGCGGGGCTCGCCTTTGGTGTCCCAGCCAGGTTCTTCTGGCAGGACTGGGTCTGGCCCAATGCCAAGGCATTGCTCAGCCTCAACATCAAGGCAGAATGATATTTGATTTTCTGCCATGTAGTGCCGCCTTAAAAAAGCCACACAGACATAATTTCTGTCTTTTTCTACACAAATGAAAATGAGCAAAGCTCCCACAGATCCCACATGAAACTTCTTGGGTTATTAAAGACTTTGACTTTTGTTTTGCTTTTTTAAACCTCTCTTCCTGTGAAAACAACGTCACCTATGTCAACAGACTCAGGCCAAAAGCAACTGACTGTGAAATCCTTGCCAGTTTGGGTTTTTTTAAACAACATTCTTTGGATGTTACCTTGCCAAGTGCGACATTCAGTCTGACTACAGTTAAAGAGCAGCTGAACTCAAGGACCAGGGGTTAAATGTGAAGGTATACTTCTCCCCAAGGATAAATAACTCTTCCCCTGCACTCCCCTCCAAGGAAGGATGTTCTAATGTGTTATAAAATTTGAAGACAAAAAGATGTAAGTAACATCAGCTTACACAATGGCATCATCTGCCCAATATGGAGGGAAGAAATAATAGGTGGAAAAAGATAACAGACATGGTGTGTCAGACACCGAAACAATTCCTGCAATGCTGGCCCTGGGGTGCCAGCAAGGCAGAAAAAGCACTGCCAGAGCTTGTCCTCCCAGTTTGCAAGCCTGGAAATTATTCAATAATCAACTGGGAAAGGTCATTAAAAAGTAACTGTAAATTCATTAAAATACCTTAATAAACCTCCTGAAACAGCAGCCAGTAACTTTAAGATGTGCAGCTGCTTTATAGGGAAAAACTGTCCCCAGTGGGGGAGGGCAAAAGGTGAGAGATGGGGTCAGGATAAGCAACAGTAAGTGCTGCTACTTGGTATTTAAAAAGTCCTCTTCTAACCCTGCCACCGATGGAGCTCTTGTACTAAATACAACACACAGATTTCATCTGTTTGGACACTGGAAAGCACTGGGCAGTCTCAAGGTCATCGTTAAGGGCTGTTCAGGTTCCTGAGCCTACTGGGTCCTGGCCCCAACCTGGGTCTCCCCAGGGGGCCGTTCACTCATCACTCCTCATTTCCTCCATATCCAGCAATAAACCAACACACAAAAATGCTGGGAAAATAACTACCCACTTGTAGACATTTTTGATTAAGGCTGGTCAGATTTATTTGAACAAAGACCTTTATATTCCAAACACCAAATTTTTCATTTGAAACATCACAGGTTGTGGACCACTGGGAATTTCTTATGGAAGTGGCAAGCTTTGTAGATCGAGAGAAAAAAAAACACCACCCCAACATTAAAAGCTGCCAAATCAAGCCAGAAACTGGAACTCTGGTCCCTTCCATCCCAGACCATCATTCAGGTTATGAAAGCAGGCTTACTCCCAAAAAATTTTGTGGAAACTTTTGTGGAAAGTCTGATGTCTCCATGAAGTACTTAAGCTTAAACAAAATGACAGATAAAGAGACTTCTAACTACACAAGCTGAAGAAGCTTTTGAAGGGCTTATGAGAGTTTGTAACAGAAAGAAAGAAGAAAGCTTTAAGGCTCAGAGGGATGACATCTACAGTTTTTCTATCTCTCAAGTACAAGACGTGTCCTTTCAGAAGTGACCAAATCAGCATCTTAGTTTAACCCATCAACCAGAACCACCAGGTTTTTAATCTGACAAATGGCAACGCTTTAGATTGACATTACCTTTCACCACCTAATTTTGGCAGAGCACAGACTAAATAAATCTTGACTCTATTTTGAGTTGATTGCAGCTAACGACTTTGAACTTAAGGGTCTGTTAACACTAAATGGCTATCATCAGGCAAACATGCTAAATTACCGCAGGAAGGAGAAGGTACCTTGGAAGAAGGAGCTGTACCAATTTATGCCAAGAAAACTGGACATCAATGAGTATTGTTGGACTGTTCTCTGCAACACCAGGTTTCTGGCCCAGACAAACATGTATCTCATCTACAGTATTTATCTCCTGCCAATATAAATCCAGCCAAACTGGCTCCATCTCATTCTCACTCAATATGCCCTTGCAGAAACAAACACAGCAAAGAGAAGCCTTTATCAAGAAATAGTCCTGCATAACGCAGAGCAACTCTCTTCCTAGCTTGCTTGAGGTAATTATCTCACCATGCTAGATACTTCCCTTTTATCGTCAAGTTTAGAGGCCCTGCTTAGAGAGGAAGGGCTGATGAAATAAGGGCTGTAACCTAGCAGATTCACAAGCACAGCCAAAATCACTTGACATTTGCTGGAAGCTCTGGGTCTCTGAAAGATAACACAAAATTCAAGACACCAGGAATGTTGTCCTTTTTTCACCAAGATGAAGGTTACACCCACAGCTCTAAGAAGTTGAAAGTCTTGTGGATCAGGAGAGGGACAAAATGTATTTTGCTCTCTGGTGACTTAGTTCTGATTGCAGTTGGACAGACAGCACCATGTGTTATGCAAAGACAGACTTCCTCAAAAACAATGCCCCAAAGAAGCATGATTCCACTACGCACAAACACGGAAAAGTTCAACCAACATCTAAAACACATTCTCAGGACTTTGGTTCAAATATCTCAGTATTTACAAAATGCTAAATGAAAGTCAAGATTTCTATCAGTAGCACATGACCATGGGTGCATGGAATGATAAGAAGTGTGAAGGTTGAGCTTTAGGTGAGATGCCAGTAGTAGTCCTCAATCGGGTTTTTCTGAGTCTGAATCTCTAAATTCTGAGAAATGAGAAAAATACTGAAGTCTTGTCCATGCTGATGAATAGTAAGAGTATTTCTATTAAGTAGACTCTCACAACCAAGTAGTTTCCATCATAGAAAAAAAAAGTAACAAATGAATCCCTTGGGGATAAACAATTCAGCCACAGGAAGAGGTAAACAGAAAACCGCAAATTAAATAAAATTACTTCCTCCTCCTCTTTTAGATATACTTTTCCTTTAAAATGTAAACAAACCAAATTAGATTAAGCTTGGCTTTTACCACCTTTAGCTTGTTAAATCCTCCTAGAGCTGGCAGAGGTAGCAGCACAGGCATAACCTTACATGTGGTGACATTACTTTGTCTTTTGTCTTACTCCTTCAATTACCCTATGCCTGAGATCATGCCAAGGAATTCAGGATTCAGCACCATTTTTTTGAAACCACCATCCTTGTTAATAATCTGAATTGACACAGCAACAAGGTCCCCACTCTAAGCCTGTGTAAGGTTATTAAATACTTGGTTTCAAATTTCTTGGTAATTTCTCGTAGATAGGTGAGTGTTTGCCTCTACCTACAGGGACACATTTAGAACACTCCTTGTTGTGTTCTCACTAGTAGGTCCCTGAGAGACTTCAACACCCCAAAGGTTTGGTCATCCCGACCAACGCTTCACTGGACATCTCTCAACAGGAGACAGTTACAGAGCTAGTACTTAGTATCATCTACAGTGTCATCACATTTTAAGCAACTGAAACACACCCCATGATTTTGTGACAAAGATCACCACTGACAGAGAAGTTTTCTGCTCGATAACTTTGCCACTGCTCCCCAGTGCCGTGCTTTACCAGTGCTCTGACTGCCAGGTTAGCAGTGAAATTGTCGATGAGTGTATGTAATACACTCTGGGACATGTACTCTTGCTGCTTCTCTTTGTGGAGAGGCAAACAATTTTTCTGCTGGAGTAATGCTTGGAAGACTTTCTGAAAAATCTTAACAGCAATTAAGCTAATTTACCCCTGCCAAGCAGATGCCAGGAATTAAAACTTGCAAGAATGACAGACTTGCGTGATAGCTAAAGACAGAAGAAAATTGCAAGATCCAAGATTATCATTCTCTTGCCTGTATAGAAGTGATTGTAATTATTGTTTGGTTCTCAACTATTCTGGGGCCGGCACCAGGGAAAGACATCTATCGAGACATTTGGATTCATTTAGGCACCCTGCTCAAAGGGGTAATAAACTCTGGGCTAAAAATACCATTGACATTTCAATATTAATAAAGATGTGTGCTCAAGTATCACTGTAGTGACCCTTCTGCAATAGCTTTGCGATGGCTCTGTTGACTGCTGGCTTGCATTTACCTTCCAGCTTCCTGAAGGTGATCTACACATCACTGTAGTTTGAACCACTGTCTGTCCAAAAATTGCCACTTGATCCAATTCCTGAGCTTACAGGCGTTTTAACTTGCCTGCTCCAGAAGTCTATACTTTACATTAGTAATGTACAAGATGATAAGAAATTAAAAACTGAAGTGAAAAGTGGCTGCTAACAAGCTCGAGATTACTTAGGGCTCAACCTTGTAAAGCAAAGCAAAGATCCTTGTCCTATTTGGTGCTTAAAACTACTTCCAAACACAACTACGTTTTATTCAGCTTCCCCTGAGCTTATAGGAAGCATTTGGAAACACTACAGAAACAACAGAATAGTTTATAGAATGTATAGAGTATATATATATAAAAAATACATTTTTTGAGCTCTAGGTACAACTGTAGCCACTATTTTAAAAAGACACCTCTCCCCTAACAGTTTAATTTCAGTGAGCCCTCTCACAATTTTGCCCAGCACTCAGCAAATACCAACTATAAAGATATTCATCCTCAACAGATCTCTCTCAAACCCCTACCATTTGTGCATTTAAAAAATGACAAATGTATTTTCACAAGTTTTCATCCTTGTCCATTCTACGATGCCAGCACATCCACAAGCCAGACCCAGCCATCAGGGTGCACCTAGCAGCACACCTCAGCACGAAGCACCTCCTCTCAAGGTGACGCCGAACAGCTGGAGGTTAAACCCTGGCACTTCAAAGCACAAATCTCCCTCCTCCCCTCTCAGACCTGAGCACATTTGGTATGGTAATCGTTAGGAAATAATCAACACAGAGCTTGACACTGCCACTGTCAGAGCATCTCTTCTCCATGTACAACAGAACCCTAATGAAGAAGTCCCTGGACTTAACATAGATTGAAGACTTTCTAGAGTAAGGCTGACAAAAGCGTGTTTATTCACCGCTGCCTTATTTTAATCTCTGCATTTTGCAAATTCTTTGTAATTACGTGTGCGGGTTGGTTTCAGCTATATTGCCCTCTCCCAGAGCTGTGAGCATATTAATAAAAATAAATAAGCCTGGTTTGCTAAAAGAGCTTTAAAGAGGTGGATGTCCAATTAAATTCCCAGGCTCCTTTGAAAATCTGAGCATTTTTCACTGTCAGATGCCATTAGGATAAGAAAGGTCACAGCCAAAGAGGGATCTCGTGTAATTCTCCGTGAAGAACACAGTCGGTGAGTAGACAGCGTTAGGAGAGGCAGTGATGAATGCTCCCCTGCAGAAATTCACTGTTTGCTTTGCAAATAATGAATATTAAATTTATTTCAGTTACAGCCAGGTGAAAAGAACAAGCAAAATGTTTTTTGGAACAGTTTTGGAAACTTTTGCCTAAATATTGTTCAAAGACAGAGCAGCACAGGTTGTTACTTTAACTCTTGCGTTAATCGGCAGCAATCCTGCACCTCCCTGCGTGGCATACGCTCGACAACCAGGACAATAAATTTTGATGGAAACCACGACAGGAAGACAGATGTTTTGTGTTTTAACTCCAAGAAATGCTTCATGCAACCTGATCAACAAAGCCCGTTGGGCTGTTTTTATAGCGTGGATCTATCTAGAAGGTTAAGTGAGAAAATTAGCTTTAGAAATATTACTTATCGGTGTAGTGTCACGGTGCAGTTACCGAGGAGGATTATCCTACACCAAACAAACAAAACAAGCACCAGGAGAGAATCCCATTAGCAACTGGAAACCCACAGCCTCATTGCGGGCGCTATTTGCATACATTACAATGGCACAACGTTTAAAAACTGCAAATTGGATTTTGTTTTCCCCTGGCTACCTGCCCATTTTTCTTTAAATTGATTTATTAATGTCCACTGTTGCTTTGCAGTTTTATCCTTTTAGCAATAATAGATGCAATATATCACAAAAACAAATTTTTAAGAGTACATCATTAGAGTGATGTAGCACTGGTAATAAACCCCTTCACACTTGGATGAACTTAAATCAGTTTCTCTTTATTGATTTTTGGTCATAACATAATTTTAAAGTTCAACTCAGTTAATAAAAAGAAGATTTGCTCTGGTGTTGTGTGTAAAACACTTGCGCCGTAAGTTTTCACGTCATTCCTTGCAAAGGCTTTTATGGATTTACACGTTCCCTCAAACGGTGGCTCATCATTATACAGCCTGTCTTATCTTCTCTGCTGACCCGCACTTATCTGCCCATCTTTATCACCACATCACTTGGTGCACAATACATCTTTACTCTGCCACCATCTATCCAAACACACACAGTTATTTTATTCTTCCAGCAGCACTTTGAGTAATGGTCATTTGCATTTTCCTCAACTCTCTCACTTTACAGAGTGTTCTGCGTTGACAAAACCGTTTGTGCAACCGTGCTTTTTATTTTCCTCCAGCAGAAAAGCAGTAATTCACCTTTTCCACTTAGCTTTTCTGACAACGTATATTTAAAAAACTGGTAGAATATTTGCATGCTTGTTTTATGGTTTTGTTCTTTTTTTCTTAATATACTTTTTAATATTCCAGAAGCACAGAGTCACACAGACAGGATGAGTTAACGACAGCTGAGCTTTGGGGTTTATTGATTGAAAACGCTTGATAAGGAAGCGGACAATCTAGATGGGTGGATAATCACTCATCTCCACTTTTCTTGCCCCCTTGAAAAGATATAACGATTATGGTAGAAACTAAAGATGTGGCTTCACTGTCATCACAGTCTCCAAAGGACAGTGCAGAAGCTCCCACTTCTAGCATGAAGCTCCCACTTCTAGCATGAAGACCATGGAGAAATGCAGTGGGTCAAACCCAACAACCAGCACAAAATTACCTCAGCCTGAGGTGGCCCATCTCTGAAGAACATAAACTGCTCAAACTCTTACCTTTCTACAGGACTCATCAAATAATTTCAGAAAGAAGACGTGAAACCCTACCAGTGCAATGGTGCTTATGAGACAGCTGGCCACCTGAATCAACTCCACCCTACTTTTTAGGCCACCATTTCTCAGGAAATCAGGGAATTAACTGCCTGGCTTGAGATCTTTAGGAAGGGACTGTGCTTTCATCCAGCATTTGTGCAGGACCCTGATGATCACAGCCTCGAATCATGACAAACTGCTGTATTAATACAAATAATGATGTAAATGCAACTCTGAGTGAAATCTGTGGCTCATTTTACTCTTCCTCCCACCCCATCAGCAGCTCTTAGCTCTTGCGTGGTGGCCTTGGAGCCCTTCCAGAGCCTCCTGTAACATGGGAAAAGCAACCTGTAAGCCTGGGTGTCACACAAAACACTAGCCAAACATATTATTTAATTGCTTTTCATTTTTTCCCATTTAACAGAGCATCTCCAGAATGGCCTCCTACAGACATAAAAAGAGTGTGATTGGTCCTGGAAAAGTCTGTAAAATTGGTAAAGGCTGATAAGATACATAGTGGTTGAAAGAAAGATAGGTCAGACTATGACCCTAGATGAGTTCTAACACAGGCTGTGCTACATACTTATCCATCCAATGTCTTATCTAATCCAGCACTTAGCCTACATATCTTTACATGCTGGCTCACTCCAGAAACTTCAAAGTGAACAAAAATGAGATCACTTGAAACTGGTGGCCCACAAGAATACTTATGACTAATTAAGAGAATGGTTTGCTTATATTCCAGACAGTGAATTAGTCACACATACATTCATTCAACAGGAAACTTGGGGCTAGTGAGTTCTATATTTACTGGCATATCGCTTAAAAATCTGTGTTCTTAAAACTGAAGAAATTAATAAATGGATCATATCATTAATCTTATGTGCTATCCACCAAAACAAATTATTCTCGTAACAATTAGGAAATTCTTACTTCAATACATTATCACTGACTGACTTAAGAAAAATAATGCATTTCCCTGTATGCACTTATCTCTGGTTTTCTTTCACTTAAAGTGCTGTTTGTGTACAATCTTAATAAAACCAAACCCATCCATACCCACCCAGCAGCTGGAGGTAGGATTCAGATTTGTACCACGTCTCTGCAGTGACATACAGGGAAATTCTTGTGACAGCAAAATAGGCTGTTATGACTAAGTTGTCTTAGCTCGTTAAACAAAAGGAAGAAAAAGAGGAAGAGATTTTCAGTTTTATCATTTTAGTTCCCAGTCTGCACTGCTTCTTTTTTAATGGATTGAGATTCACCCCTCTCTAGCTTTGTCCTGGAAGACTTGAATCAACAGTTACTTACAAGGAAAAAAATTAATCCTCTACCCAACACGTATTGTACAACAAGAATAAGCAGTTCAGATTTGGCCTTAAAAAAGAAATATACTTAGTAATGACTAATTTTTGGGTTTTCTTCCCAAACCCTGGGCCCGGCAGTGTGCTGAACCATAAGCACCCACATAGCCAAGAGCTGTCTCGTTGGAGTGCCAAGAGCTCCTCCTCATTCAGCTCTATTACAAGCAAGCTGCTAATGAGGAAATCCATAACCTTTTTACACCAGATGCTGTGAAATAGTCTTTCTTGACACGTAATGGTGTATTGATTTTTAATTTCAAAATATGCAAACATGACATTTGCAATAGTGGCTCCGCACACACACTAAAGCTGTATTTTTGGACTTTTCGATCTCTTATCACATTTTGCAAGCATTTGCCATCAATAAGTAGGCAAAAGAAACCAAGCCACGAGAGGCTGCTTGCCTGTAAAAATAGTACAGCTATGGATTTCTCTCTGAATAAAAATTCTCCCGTAAAAAGCTGATGTAAACAACTGCATAGAATGAACTTGTCAAACCTCAAGGTTAATTTAATGCCAACAGGATAGAGGCATTTTGGATGGGGCAGTACCTCTCCCTTGACTCTACGACCACCCTGCATTTCGTGCTCTAAGAGCAAATCCAGTAGCACCGCCCAGGCTCCCACCTCCCTTGCTGGACAGGTGCCTCTTTTTCCTTCCTTTGAAAGGGTGATGGTGGAAATCCCAAAGCAGACTCATCATTTGCACAAAAGAGATATAGGGAATACATGGTTTGCATCTGTAAAAATAATTCTTATGACTAAAGCATTGAAAAACATAAATAAATTAGCACCACATCCATTTTCTGGCATAGATCTTTAAAAGCAGGGAAGAGCAGGGAGGTCACTACTACATCAGCAATGTGTTTTCAATTAAAACAAAAATATATATATTTCTGAGCATGCTGTGCAGGATAACCTACACCCACTGGAAAGATGTACCACAATCTGAAAGCACCTACTGAGAGGGTCAATTCCATGCCACGCTTGCCCAACTCCTTGCTGGAGATGGGATCTGTCCCTGAGGATTACCATTATGTGAAACCAGGAGCTGAGGAAAAGGACCCCACCAAGGAAGAAAAATCAGAGGCACCCGGCTGGCAAGGCAGGGAATGGACATTACCATGTACAGAAGAGATGGCAGGTGTTAAATCACTTAAAAGCTACATCTTGGGCCTTTTTAACAGGCACATACGAGCCTGGGTAGAGCAGGAGAGGCACAGTCCCAAACCAATCCCCTCTCCCCAGCAGACGGCCAGTTGAATTAGAAAGGGGTCACTTTTTCCATGGGTAGATGAAACTTCTCTATTGCTGCTAAGCCACTGAGGAAATCCCAGTAATTCAATTCATTAGATGATATCTTGATTTGGTACGAACAAGTATTATTAGTTCAGAGGCACACGGGGTAAAAGGAAAGAGAAGCTATTCCTTAATGTTAGTCTTGTCTCTGCCTACACTGGAGAGGCAAGGATTTAAATTATTTTTGGAGTTCCCTTACAATTTTAAATTACTGAGACCCTCTTCTTTTCCCCAGATACGTACAAATTTTACCTATGATGGCAAAACCAGCTCTGCCCTACGGACAAATGGAGAAATTAACCCCAGGGCACATCTCCAGCTGGGATAAACTGGCATGGCTTTACTGACTTCAACAGAGTGACACTGATTTACACCGGTTTACACCGCCTTGCATTTATTTTTCAATCTGATCCTAATGTACTTAAAATATCTTCTTGGAATCAATGTCTCACAATAAAATAGCAACCCAAGAACGCACACACTGAATGTCAAGAAAAAAAAAAACTACATCTTGCATAGACTTATGCTATGTTCATAATCATTCTCTTAATTTTTAAGCAATTCAAAAGGAAAAAAAAAGCTGAATATTTCTTGGGATGTACCCTATAATCTTACAACATATTTAGAATAGGAAATCAAAGCTGAGCTAAACTACCAATTGTGTCAGCAAAAACAGCCTTTCATGGCAAAATGACAATTTGCTGTCTTTGAAAGCTGCCTTTCCCAGCTAAAAAAAAATAAAAATCAAGCAATGAAAAGTGGCTTGCCCTTTTATTGTGCAAACCAGCAAAAATACATTCTTCCCTGCAAGACTTTTTCTAAATTAAATATGTATTTTTTTACTGTAAGTCTCTCAGAGATCAGTCATTTGGCAGCAAAAGATTAGAAAAATAGCATTTAACTAGACAAAGGCAAATAATCAAGACATCAGCACTTTAAACAGCTACAGGTTTATTCAAATATTCATTGGGTTTATTTTCATCTTCTTCTAAACACTCTCACCATGTGCAACTTTGAGTCCATTGTGCAAAATAGCGTGAGTCCATCTGACTTTAGCCCAGCCTAACTATTTGTAGTCATGGTCCCTCACCATACAGCATGTTTAAGGACATCTTTGAATGCTACAAACTAAAAAGGCATCAGCACAGCACAAGCAATTTAAAAGGAGCATCATGTTACACAACCTGATAAATCCCTAATTCTAATCCCTGCCCCGAGCTCCTTTGGCTCGATGAACATTTCGGGACACACCTTTAGGCTTTCCTGATTTTGCAGGGAATTCAGTTTTCTGTTTTGTTCCCAAGATAATCTGAGTTATTCTGTACGAATGGAGACCCTAAACCCCCCACACTCCTCCAGGCACAGGACCCTCAACAGGAGCAGCAGGAAGACCTTTTGGTAGGACAAGTTCCCCAAAGCACCTCTTCAATTAGCTTTCTGTACAGCTGGATACTTAAATGATCCTCACTCGGGCTCATGATGCTTTCTCCTTTATGTCCTAGCGTGTATCCGCTGTGTGAATCACAGAGCCTGTCAATCAGGCACTTAGGAGCAAGATCTGGTTCTGGCTTTGCATCTGGTTGCACTCTTTAGGCACCAGAGGCTTTAAAAAAGCACACCCTGTATGCAAGAAATTAATGGGACATCCAGTTATTCATCCTGTGCAGCTAATACCATGTTAGGCTCCTGTAAGACCTGAGCGACAATGCTTCTACCTGAGTCATTAGTTGGTGACAATGGACAGCAACTTGATAAAGCCAAGGCTGCAGGTATAAATAAAAACAAAATGACCTTAAATCAGCAGCTCAGCACAAGAGGACATAAAAACTGCAGAGAACAGAGACCCAAGCGTTAGTCTCTGCCCAAGGAATACTAAGGAAAAGAAAAAGCAAAATCGGCACTCAGATCTTGCTGGCCTGCCTGGGTCCCGGCAAGTGGCTCTGAGGGGCCAATTAAAGGGTAGTGGTGGGAGAGACAGCGATGGTGGTGAGCACGCTGTGGCTGGAGAGGTGCCGGGAGAGGCAGTGGTGATGGATGCCCACCCACACGTGCTTTGAATAACATGTAAATCCATTAACACAGCAGCGGGGGTGCAGGGCTCCCCCTGAACTATGCACTAGGTGGACTGAAAGCAAAGCACTGGGATCTTCCCTCACGCTTCCAGCCCAGAGCTGTGTGGCACCAAAGTGACACATTTTGCTTTACTGCAGGTTAGGGAGTTTCTCACCATGTCTGCCCCATGCTGGCAATGTTTCCATTCCCAGTGGGCAAAGCAGGAAGGGAATAAGCTCTGTACCTGGCTCTGCATGTGTCCCCTTCGGCTTCATTCAGGGATGATGTCAAGCCTTAATAAAAGGAGGTATTTTTCTTTCAGTGGTGTTGACTCCCCTCCTCTATCACCACTTAATGAACCACAACCACGGAATCATGGAATGTTAGGGATTGGAAGGAACCTCGAAAGATCATCTAGTCCAATCCCCCCACCGGAGCAGGATCACCTAGACCAAGTTGCACAGGAACACGTCCAGGCGGGCTTTAAACATCTCCAGAGAAAGAGACTCCACAACCTCCCTGGGCAGCCTGGGCCAATGTCTGTCACCCTCACCGTGAAGAAGTTTCTTCTCGTATTTAGGTGGAACCTCCTATGTTCCAGCTTACACCCGTTGTCCCTTGTCCTATCATTAGACACCACCAAAAAGAGCCTGGCTGCATCCTCCTGACACTCTCCCTTAATGTATTTATAAGCATTAACAAGGTCACTTCTCACTCTCCTTTTTTCCAAGCTAAAGAGGCCCAGCTCCCTCAGCCTTTTCTCACAAGGGAGGTGTTCCACTCCCTTCATCATCTTTGTGGCTCTGTGCTGGACTCTCTCAAGCAGTTC